>CM029364.1:9314964-9362661 GCA_017140985.1 Hormaphis cornu | reverse complement strand
CTCAATACAATCGGTATCAGGACCGTAAAACAAACAAGTTCAAAATTGTACTCGAATTTTTTACAATCATTTGGCGAAATCACCAACTGTGTTTATTACTCCAAAAGATTATAACTATAAAGTGTCCACGGTCGGTTTATTAATAAAAAAAAAATAAAAAATCCTATCAAAATTGCCATTTGTTTTCTTATTTCTACTAAATTAAATACCCAATTGATCGTACGATAACGCGACACACTAAATTTTTTTTCCGACTAGAAAACAAAACAAACGATTCACTCAAAAAACTGTAATTGTTTGCGTCGCCCATGACTAGTCACCGAAAAACCTCGTATTTGATCTGCGTATTTTCTCGTCACATATTTGTTTTCCATTAAATCGCGACGAGTACAAAACACACACTGACACGGTAAGTGGATAAATACTACTAACGACTTTTTGCGATTAGTCACTTGCGGCAAATTTCGTAAAATCGCGCGTCAGGAACGTAATAATGTAAAAATCGATTTTCAACAAAATGTCCGGGCATATCTATTCCGTGTTAGAAACACGTCGTTTTCGTGATTTTGGTTTTCGTATGATTAGAATGAAAATAAACGGGCATCTTTTAACAAGTTACATCCAATACGTTTGACGAAAATTGTTCTATTTGATAAACCGTCGGTTGCGAAAAGCCGGCCGCGCATCATAGCGACTTTTTGCAGATGGTGCAGAATATTGACACGACGTTGAAAACTATAAATAACGGATCGTAATAATGTCATAACACTAATGACGACTTGAATCGGAACCGAATAGACGTGCGACAGACGAATGTCGTTTCGAAATAAAACGTATTGAAAATCGCCAACGTTTAACGTGAGTTTTCGCGAAAAGCCAACGGTGGAACCGTTAGACGATCGTCAACAGACCGCAGTGCATCGAGACATCGCCAACATACGTATATCATAGTCGTGGACGAAATTAATTTCTATACTTTTTTTTCGATTCCGTCGATATCGAGGCGTCAAATTTCACGGGACGTCCGTTTCGGCGACTCGATTTCGTGTCATAGTTACGAGTCGGTTTACACGTATCTACGGGATTGCCGCAGTGCACAACTGTACTACCTACGACATTACGTTTTTATACGACCTGTGTTTAATTCGTATTCATAAGTGTACGCCGCGAGACGTCCGAGGTCTGCGCGTCATGTGCATAGAAAGCCCCGCTCGGGGCACCGTTATAATATCGTGTACACTCGATGATACACATCCGCGAAGCATAGATCACGCGCGTACGAAACCCGTTACGGCGAAGCAGACACGTATACAAATACATGTATACAGGGTGTTTGCGAAAGTTTGTGAATTTCGAAAAGTCCGTTTGAAATGCCAGGCGTTGACTTGGAGAAAAAAACGATCGGCCTTATATGCGTGTGTACCGGTAAAAAGTGAGTTTAACGACGGCGCGAAAACTCCGAGAATTTCGTGTCCGCGTGTTAAAAAAACAAACGATTAATTTAAACAACGCGTGAAGATAATGTAATACGCCAATTGTGATGTCGGTTTCGATTCGATCGCGAAAAACCAAACTTTTTTTTGGAGACGCTCAGAGACCGGCCGCACGAAAACGTCATCGCGAACAACAACCGACGAGCGGTATTTCGTCGACACCCTGTAGTCCGAACACGTCCATCTTACGCGACGCGTATTGACCGTCCGCGAATGTTATTAATGGTGGCCGGCGTGATTTAGCGAGACTATTTCACGTTTCTAGCGACCACGTCATACAATCACAACGATCGTTTTCTTCGAAGAGATATTTTCGGGTGGATCGCTAAGAGGAAAAAAAGTGGACATTTTCAGAAGCGGACGACTGAATTGAAACTGCGGGTAGTGAGTAAAAAACGAAAAAAAAGAAATTTAAACGCTTTCGCGTGTGATTTCAGAAATATTTTTCGGCGTTTACATGGCTTTGTGCAGTGTTTTTACTCGTGGTGATTATTTGATGATATATGATGTATTTTTGATTACTCGGAATCACGTAGATTCCTATCAAAGTCTGAGTCCACCGTCGGTTTGTCGTTAGATGTGAACAGAGGAAAATGTACGCCTGTGTTTTAACATAAGTAAAATTAAACCTTTCTAGAGCGGATTTACTCTTCTAAATAAATGGCATGCACGTCACACTTAACCGGAGAATAGTAGTTATCTGTTTGCGAAGTGTTTTTTTACTGCGTAAACCAACGTTCGAGTTTAATCGTTGTCGGTAGCTATTGGATTGTTTCTTAGAATGTTGTTGAACGAAAATAAAACCACCGAGAACGTAATGTAAACATTTGTTTAAAACCCGTCAGCATCCGTGATGACATTAAGCCAGTACAATTAAAACTCGACTTGCGCGATTTAAAAAAAAAAAATCAAAAATATAAGTTTTTTTTTTGTTTTACAATAAAACGGACATTTTCGTAAATCTAAGACTGTTTATTTTATGGAAAAAAAAAATTTGTTTTTCAACAATTTCCTATACGAGTCACTATTATCATTGCGTGAAAATCCTGGTATTATCGTTTCGATTAAACCGTTTACGAAATACTCGTTTTTAGAAAAAAATTTATCAGTTTTCTACCCAAGTAACAATATATTGGTCGATCCATTTTCGGTTGGAAATTTAGTTCATTTGATCTCGAAATCATATACTACGGGTTTTTATTTTTTAACAAAACGTCCACGAAATTCAATTTTTACACTCGAAATTATTTAATTATTAATTGTTGTGTAATTTTTCTTCATTACTCACTTTTTATTCATTACGTTTTTTTTTTTTTAACTTTTTAGTTTAGGGTTGTAGGTCGAAATGATTTCGACTATAATAATTTTACCGTGAATCGAATTTAAAATAATTGTGAAAAACAAAATGTGTATGTACCATATTCAAAGAGACGTGAATTGATGAAATTATTGCAAAAATAATTATAACAGGAAATTTGATTTCATTTAAAAATATCAGTAAGGTTATAGGATTTAGTGGTTCGAAACTATGCGTTGCTCATTGCGTACAAAATAATATCAAACTGTCAAGCGCAATGCATGTAATCCGAAAGCTTTTTTCAGTAAAACTAATAATTTTGCCATGAGAAAAATTTAGTTTTAGCGGGTAAGCACTCTCTGTTTGTTGCGGTACAATATTACTTACTCGCGTGGTCATACTCGAGGAAAACATAAATTCATATCCTAACTCCGAGTTTCTATACACGTAGTTTTTAATTAAATTGTGAACAATACGATCTTAGGAAGCTATATATATATATATAAACAATATTAATAAATTATATGAATAAAAGTTAGTGCAACGTCTTCTATAGCGTTTGATATTAATATATTTTGTGGTATTTACTATAGCACAACGTTCGCGTGATCGTTTTCGAGTGGTTAACAAATTACAAAAGAATCCGATTGTTAATCGTTCTTTACTGAAAAATAAGAAATGAAAAAAATTTTTATACCAATCATTGTTACCTATTTGTATTAATATCCATTTTATCGTCTTGTATAATTATTCCGTTTGGAGGAAAAAAAAATAATAATTACTTTTATCACAGAATTAAAAACTACCGCAGTATCGCGCTTAAGTATTCTAATTTCAATAAAAATCGTCAAGAAGAATATTATTTCATCGAATCCAATAGTTACGTGTACACTATTATTTCGGATGACTTAAATATTTAAATGTATTTTTTGTAGGACATACACACTTTCCACCTTGACGATAAACACGTTCAGACAAGTCGACGAATAGTAACGGAAAAAAAAAATTGTTTGTTTTTTACGACAAAACGGCAAGCTCACTCCAACGTTATAATATTAGACGTACGTGCAAAAGACGAGCGATCACCAGACGGACGGAAACGACAAAACTATAATATTATATGTAACACGAAATTGATCTGAACTTGAGACTGAAGGTGAACAATATTTACGTAGTTCGATTAAAGTTAATATTTTCGACCGAGTGTTGTGAACGCAAAAAATACTACAATTAGTAAACTACTGCTAGCATTTTAAATACTAAAAACTAGCATTTTTTTCGCATTCACAATATTTTTCAACGTTAAAAAAAATTAAATTAAAAATTAACCGATTAATTGGTCTCAAGTCCTGATCGTCAGACACGTTACAAGCAAATAATTTAATAGGTAATGGCACAACGAATTGACGATCAAAACGTTACTCTACGCGTATATTATTAGAAAAATAATACATTTCCACATGAACCAAGTGGAACACTTTAGAGCGAGCTTAAAAATTTAGTTGAAAAGATGAAGAAGGAGAAAAACTTTTTTTATTTGAATTCTTTTTATTTCACGTTTTTACATACTATCGTTTGTGCCATTACCCGTGGTTATATTGTATTGGTTAAAATTATCATTATATTCGTCACCATCCAGAAAACTGTACTTTTGTTTATTGTTAAGAAATAATAGTTTTCAAGAAAAACAAATTAAAAAACCGTATTTTTATTAAAATAATAAAATCATGGACAATAAGCTGTTGAACAACGAAAACATGGACGTTTGCACCCCCTGACTCTTCTTTTACGTATTAATTATTACGATAGCGTAAAATGTGTTCATTTATTATAGTTTCGAATAACTTGAAGTTCTGGTAATCATACTAACGTTTTGTATAAATAACACTTATTGACTAAACGTTGTATCGTCTTATTATTTTTTTTTGATAAAACAGTTTTATTTAAGTCTTACCTATAATCTTTTTTAAACATAATATTGTGTATTATAACAACAACATCATAACAAACTTCATTTAAAAGCACTTTATTACTAAGCCCGGCTATATGAATTAAAACGTCGAAGAGTCATTAATATTCAAAGTGAGTACCTAACTGTTTACACAACGCAAACTAAAGGTGATAGAAAGTAAAAATGTTTTCAAAAACTCAAGCAGAATAATGTAAAAAGTATATAGTTTGGAATATGCTATACGATTGATTTTCTACGTTCAAAATTAGAATAACCACCTTTTTTTTAATAACCACATTATTTTAATAATCACCTTCAATGTAATTACAACAACATTATTCCGTTTGAAAATCGTGTGGTTCTTTTATGATCGATTAATGTCGCGTGAGCAGGAAAACAACACTAACGATTTTCAGTCGTTTGAAGTAAAAAAAGTTTTTTTGTCCGATCGACGGATGAAATGCATAACTGTTCGGCGACGGTCATTTTAAAACAATTAAAAAACGTGTAACCGCCGCTGGGTCGCTTGAAAGAAATTGCAATATCGTTACGCGTTCAAAGTGTTCATTGAGGGATGTCCCAAAGAAAATTTTTTTTTCAAAGTTTTTTTTTCTTACGAAAATCGAGCGAAACGTCCGTGTTTCGGGAAATATAACTGTTTACTTAATTTTCTAAGTTTTTGTTTCGCTTTTCTGGACGACGACGACGACGCGCGCGTTTCGGTTTTTCACTGACCTGCTCGAGTCGGCGTCACCGATGGCCATTATTTTGTCTCGGCCGTTTTCGTCGCGCCACTACGTGCCGACGACGACGCCGCGAACCGCACGGCCGCGGACCGACGCTCGTCTTACTTCAGACGGACGAGGACGGACGGACGCGATCGTCCGTCGAGGAAACGTCGCAGCGAAGTGAATTTCTAACATTATAATCGTTCGATGTGTTGCCGTGTGCGCGATGTGATTTTCAAACGACGAAAAAAACGAAAAAATTCGAACTGTTCGCGAACAGCGGCGGACTCGGACGGCGGCACTCGGCGGCGAACCGCAACGCGAACTGTACGAAATAACTGTTCGGAGAGACCGACGACGACGGTTCCCCGCACGTGTTTTTACCGGGAAACTTTGAAATGTTATGCGAGCGACGAAACGAAAGACGCGTTTTGGTCGAGAGCCGCACACACACGATACACGTGGTCGAAAGCCGTTGTCGATATTTATTTTCGAGTTTTTCGTACTTTTTAAACGTCACCGTCGCGCGCCAGAGTGCTGTGTGATCCGCGTGGACGACGCGGCCGCCGACGAACGACTGTCGCCCGTCCGCTTGTTGCTGCCCGCCCCGGACCACGTGTGTCCCCTCCCCTTTTTGTCCGCCGCAGCGAACTGCGTACCGCCCGGACCCGTTCGATTTTCTCGTTCGATCCGTCGACCGAATTTGTCTCGTGAAAAAAAACGTTCGAAAGACGTTTTGCGCGGACGACGTTCCCCGGACGTAACTTTTTTCTATTTTTTTGCGCATACACGTTACGCGCCCACACGATACGGACAACGTACGGTATTATTGTTCTCGGTGAAACGAAAAAATACACGTTTCGACGTTTTAAACGCGAGAAAACGAACATTGACGATTGTGGTCTTGAGAGATTTTCCAAACACTTTTTCGGTCGCGCACGTTCGCGTCGGTTAGAACTTTTCGGTTCCGAACGAAATTTCAATACTCGGCAAGTTGAAATTTCAGTTTTGCTGCAGAGTCATGAAGCCGTGTTAAGAATCGAGCCGACCTATAGTACAAACGACGTAACCGGTGACAAGCTACTCGGGTCAAAACGTTACGGGATAAAACTCTTTTTTTTGGTCATCAGTGTACACGGAACGTTTTCAAATAAAATTTAAGTACGGTCCGACATCTAGTCGATGACCGAAACTGTGATTTCAGTCGATTATGACGAACCTTCCTGTATGTTCAAACAAGTTGTTCGAACGACCAAAAACTAAATCTAAACGTGAAAACAAAAATTCAGACGGAAACTTTTTGGCCGTCGGTTTCAAGACACATACCTACGTAATGTCGATCCGTTATTCTACGCGAAATCAAACGTTTTAGGACGGCCCGAGAAGTCATGGTATTCGTCAGAAAATTCATAGTAATACGTCCATACTGCTAATACTACTTTCTACTGCACCGGCGTAAAACGCAGCTCGTCGTCAACACTCGTTTACACCGCGATTTTCGGTATTGTTTGCATTATTCATCAAACATTTCCCGCGACGTTCCGCGCGTTGATGAATTTTCCAAACAAATTACACCGCCACGCCGAAAAACAACGTCGTCGCCGGGGTTTTGTCGGCGGCACGTACGCCGCGAGTCTGACGCGAGTCCCGACGTCGTCTGCTTGGCTAATTACCATTCGACGACCGAGGGATTAATAATAATAATACACCGACGACAGACATTACGATATCGTCCGCAACCGTAGTGTTCAAACGTCCCCGAGGTACACGCGAATCGGTAAAAGCTCGCTCGTCGGGTACAATAAATATTCCCGCCGTCGCATCTTGAACGTGCGTCGTAAAATGTACGCGGCAACGACACGTCGTCGTACGTTTTCGAGCGCGTGAAAAACGAGCCCTAAACGCACAGGGCCGGGGACGGGGCCATTTCGCCCTGGTTTCGGAAAACGCTTTCGACGGGGTCGCCCCGGTCCGAGAGCAGATCAACTAGATTTTCCGACGTCGCGACGATACGCCACGGGACGATACGCCACGGGAGTCTGACCCGAAAAATCATCAGGATCGTCTGAGGGGGTCCGCGAGAGTCCGACACTGTACGTTATGCGCCTGTAGCGTCGGCGAAAAATTCCCTCGTTCTTTTCGTGTCGCCCCGGTCGAGAACAAACTGGTCTGCTGTACACGCGATGGGTTTTTGTTTTTGAGTTTTACACCGGAAAAAAAAAAAATCGACAGTTTTACGGCCAAAAATTTTGAAATGTTGACGTTTAGAAGCGCTCCGTTCGTCGAGCGCCGCTCAAAAGTCGAGATTTCGGCTTCAAATCGTATTTTATTTGGAGCATTTTTTTTTTCAAAAGTGCCGAAAACGGCGAATCCACGCTGAACAATATACGCGATATTCAAACAGGCGAGATGCGGGTTCAAGCGATTTCGGAAATTTTCGAGCCGATCTTTGAAATTCTCGAAAACCAGGACGTTTAGTCTAGTCGACCGAGCTCGCTCAGAACCGTTTTTTCTTAGACGACGATTTCTCACGATACCCCGGGGATCCGTTGCCGTCACTGACCGTGTTCAATCGTTTTATACGTGCACTACTTGTGTTTATAGTATGTTAAAACGTGTTTAAGATATACGTCGAACCGTTTTTTATACACTCGAGTGCACGCAGATTATTGTTTTGCGTTCCATATTGTTTATCGTTTTGTTTCATGTTCTCCAGGTATCCTACTAAATCACTGTGACGAATGACGTAAATTTACTTGGACGAGTCTACGAAAGTAAGTTATAATAAAAAAAATAAACGATGTTTCATTCTTAACGCGTTCTATTGGAATCCTGTACGATTATTCCATGCTCACAGTGCTAACATGTACAATAACACAATTTTTTACCGAATTGATGCAATTAAAAAAAAAAATTATTAAATTGTTTTTTATAAAACGGTATTTTAGTAACATTTGATAGAAAATGTTTGGAAATTAAAATGTGCACGTACAATTGACATCCAAAAATCAATTTTTAATAGAATAGATCACAACGGAAAGTATAAAAATTAATAATACTATAGTAAAACATGATACCGACCAAAAAACTAAACATGAAATACGAATAATTTAGAAAAAACTGTAAAAAAAACCCCATAATCATTTCAAAACGCGTTCGAATTTGACGTAAATTTGTACTTGTAAAATGTATGTTTGTGTCATGTGTTCGATGCCCGGCGATAAAAATTTTCCGTTCTGACGGACCGCGTCATCTTAAAAGATTAGTGTTTTTCATTAACAACCCGGGGGGGAACTTCCTACGATTTCATTCATTATCGTCATTAGTTTCAAGACTTTCGACGTGAAATGACGGCTGAAAACGCCAAATCGCATTCGGTTTCGTACACGTCATATTCGCCAAACAATTCACTTTGCCGACACGACGTTTCTTTTCAATTATTATAAAAACACTCCGGTTGAAGTCTCGCCTAAGCACGCAGACACAATAGAAGTCGCCCGAGAATCAGCTGTGGCGTGCGTAACCGTGCAGAAAGATTCTTTTGGATTTTGTAACAATCGTTGTGAACAATTTATTTTTAAATTTCCAATATTTTAATTAAGATTTAATTAAAAAAAAAGTTTTTTGAAATAGTTTTGCTAACTACGAATCGACCGATTAAAACGATAAAAACAAAATTAATTTCACTGATTATTATTATAAACATCGTTTCCGATCCATTTCAATAGAAAACTAAACGTGCACGAGTCTTTTACCGAAACAACAGAAAACAAAATAAAACAACTGATTACAAAATTAATTATACTAAACCGTAATAACTATTGGTCGAGTAATTTTAGATTCGTCAACAGTTAATCTGATTCATCTGTATTGACTTGTCTAAAAAACAATACCCGAATAACGGTAAATAAAGAAATTTTTTCCGATGTGATATCGACTATCGGATTCTGGCGATAAATTTAATTTTAAACTAAAGTTTTTATTTTTTTAACAGTTATTATTTCTGGATTTACGCGGTACGGTCGGGTTATTTAACATTGATTTTCCGATGTTTCCGTTTAATTTACAATTTAATGCTTATATACTGCGAATCTTGTATGCTGCATTACCGTTTTTCCGTTCTACGCGAGTAACTCTAAACTACCTATTTTCCATCCGAGTACTGAAACGAGCATCAACACGCGTCGTCCGATAGTGTTTCGGTTATTATAAGGTACTTGTTTTACGGTTTCCACTGTCGTTTTGCAAAAACTGAGATTTTTCACAGCTCTATCGGCGTTTACACGCGTCCTGTCCGCCGACCGAACACGACGTTTCCGAGTTCTCCGAGTCTTGTACATAACGGCCGTATTGGAAAAGATAATATAATATTTTTTGGGCGTTTACCGATAAAACATTGCGTAAAACTCAACACCGTGGTCCCCGAAAATCTGCTTTTGTGACAGACACTACATATATCCCGGCAGCAGAACCGAAATGTTATAAGCGACGTGCGTGTGTTTTATCGAGTAGTATACGATCATCAACGACGACGTACATAGTGACGGGTAACGACGACGAGCTTTTTATGATTCGACGCGGAGAGAAAGTCGGATAACACGTAGCAAAAAAAAAAAAAAAAAAAAAAAAATTTCCCAAATTAACGGTTTTTTTTTTTCTCTCTACGATAACGTTATACGTAGTTTTTTAAAAAAAAAAAAAAAAATGGTTATTCTTCAATCAAAACGTAACCAGCGTTGTGTTTTATCACGATGATTTTTTTTTATCATCTTTTCTAGATACATTTAAAAGCAGTTATCTACGCTTTTACGATTTTGAAGAAAACGATTCGTTTAAGAAAAAAACGTTTGGAAGCAAGTACATACATCCACGGACAAATCAAGAAATTGATTTAGCGGATCATCGTTTGTGCAATCAAATTTGAAAAATTTGCTCTCCACATCTGTTATCTTATCAAGATAAGTTTTTGACCGACCGTACCTTTAATATTCATTTATCTGGACGGTTTTTGCACAACGCGTCTTACACACGCGCGTTCACGTCGGAGCAATTTTTAACACAATCGTCTAAAACCAATAATCAAAATGAATTTTGATCAATTTTTTGACTATTTTTTTTTTTCAAATAGCATTCGACGACAACGCGCCAAAGCAGTGTGCTGATAATATTATCCGGTACGAGTCGCCAAACTAAACTTGTTGGCGGACACTGTGACCGCGAAACACACAGTCAAAATACATTCGCGAAATTATTCCGATCGGACGTCTGTGCCGCGAGTTCGAGTGCGCCTTTTGTTATTACTGTCATCAAGTAGACGAGCATAAAACCAGAACATCGTAACACCGCTTTCCAATTCAGCGTCTCCGCATTATTATATTACATAAAATTGTTATTATTTTTATGTCGAAGAAATCGTCACATGTTTTGCTGCTGCCCGTCGATTACGGCTGACGCGAATCGTTAAATTTCGCGGATACACGTTTTGCTGTCATATTTGTATATGTTTTTATAGGTACGTCGTAAAGACAACAACGGAAAATTCTGTACCGAAAATTATTATATATTTTACGTTGACCGACCGCCATAACCGTTTTCGAGTAGTTCTATACACGCAATAACAATATTATTCTGCGTGGTTTAATACGCGCCTAGAGCCGCGAAACAGCATTTAAATTCCATAAAAATAAAATTTTTACTAGGTAATGTTAGGTTTTCGGCGAACAATGACGTCTTTGTGGTACGTTAGTGTCGCTATATTTTTATCGACGTCAGAATATAATATTTTAGCGCGATATACGTACAAGAACATTTCGATTTTTAATCACGATTTCAAAGCGTTATATATACCCTTACTGTGGTTTTTCGTTTGTCCAAAAAAAAAAATTTTTATTTTTTTCGAAAAACGTCCCTCTTCGATTCCATTTTATTAAGTGGTCGTTTTTATTTTTCAAATCTAAAAAACCTCGCGTGCTTTTAGAAAACAGTGTATTGCAGCATTTCGAGTGTGAACCCCGATTAATTATTTTATAGATTAAAAACATCTCAATTTTTGAATTTTACGCGCGTAGAGTTTTACTTATTGTTTTAATTACTTCAAACGCGAGACGCACATGTTTTTTAAAATTTCATCACACTCGGGTTATAACGTAACTCCTGACGAGGTAATAAAATCGGAGTGACTAATTATCATACGATACGAGGTTGCTTTCTAAAATCTATATAAAACAGTTGTTTTTGCTTACATTCGTAGGTTGTTATTCATCGTGGTACTCGGTTTGATATTGTATTTCGTTTACTGTAAAAAATGTTTTTGTAAATTCACGCTGAAAAATACTGAATTCAAGTCATAATTACACAATGTAAGTAATAGCTACGGAAGCGCGGATACGAATTATTTTTGAGCATACAACTGGGTTTTTTTTTTCAGGTATTAAAAATATTTTCTAAGCATAGACTCGTTAATAATCACAATAAAGCGTTAAAATGTTCAGTTTATATGAATTCTTAAGCTTTTTTATTTTGTTAACTTTAAACCTAATAGATTATTATATTTTAAACTTGTTTTTTTTTTAATTTTAAGAAAATCCGTTACTACTTAATATGTTTTTTAAAACTCTTTAAGAACAAAATAGTATTAATAAGAAGAAAATTTGAAAAAAAAAAAATGGTTTAAAAAGAAGAAAATTTCGTACTCTATAGTACGAAACAATGTGATCTATAATTATCTTTACTTTAAGTTAGGTAAATTTTTTTTCTTTTGCGACTTATAGTTTTTATTTTAATAAATTTAAAAAAATTACCCAAAGTCTTTTGGTTTTTCAATTAATTTAACGAGCAAGACGAGGTTGTTGACTTGCCCAGCACTATCGTATGCATTTCATACATTCTGTTAGTTAATCCTAATTACATTCTTTACATAAATGAATATTATATTTATCGTTCGCCTGGCTGCAGTGAGCTACGTTTTGTTTAAACATTACTGTTATCGAATATTAATTCAATTACCGTCGTATTTTGTATTAAGTAACTACACAATAAAATTTTAATAAATTCAACTGTTGCAAAATTATTTGCCCGGTAGTTAAAAAAGTAACCGTTGAAAGGGCAAAGTTGTAATCACCCGATTTAGAAACCAAATTCTTACGATGTCATAGTCTTTATATTTTTGGGTTATAACCACGGGTGTTAATCTGGTGTTGAACAATTACGTAAACAATTATTGAATGAAAAAATCGTTTTTGAAACACCTATCGGCGAATTTACGCGGCCTGGTCAATTTGCCCTTCGAGGGTGGCCCGCAAAGTGGCAATTCAGAAACTGTTACAATGGAATCGTACAAGGCTAAAATGTGATCGCAATAACCGTTTCGCATACTTTCCGACGAAACATAACTAAAAAACCAAAAAAAACTGTCGGAGACGGTAAACTTCCTTGAGGTGAGACCGCTTTTTCCTACTTTCCCTCGCCACTCGAAGGTCCTTTCTTTATACATATATATCGTAATACGAGGAACGCGCAAACGAGTTTTCCGTTTTTGCGATACATAACAAAAAAAAAATTTAATAACGGCCGCAAAGGTCGAACATAATAATGACAGTGGTCCTGCGAAAAACACATCGCTTGTTGCAATGTCGCGTTAAATCGTTGAGCGATTACGTGCGGACACACAACCGGCCCGAAACTTTGACCGTTTTTACCACCGGCGAATACAATAATATTATTATTATTGTAATATCCAAGAAGCTCCCAAATGGCTCCAACCGCCGTTACACGTTCGCCGTTTTCGCGTTTACGTGTCGCTGCGTGCTAAAATGGACCGAAATTAAATAAAAGGAGGACACGAGATCACTGCGAGGACCATTTTTTTTTACTATTTTTCATTTCAAATTTCCTCACCTGTCGTACGCTAAATACTCTATTTTTCGTTGAAAAGAAAAAAATCCGGGATCGTAGGTGGCGTGGTTAGTTTGACGGAGCAATACGCTTCGGGCGGATGCTGCGGTTCAAACGTATTGTGTACATAACATCTAAAAGCGATGTACGGCTTTCGAAAATACGATTCTGAACGATCCCAATACCATGGTTAACCAAAAAAAAAAATACTTGGACAATCATCAAAAAGTACCTGGCAAAAACTTTTTTTTCCAGTCTTTTACAACACGTATCGAAACAGTCCGTAAAAGTTTGAAAACGACGTGGAGTTACGATAAAATCAAATTTAAAGTCTAAATCCCAACTTGTATGTGGTGTTCAACTGTTGGGAAGCTTACCCGAAAATCTCATTACAAACCTGAATGTGAGCAAAATTTCAAAAAAAAAGCTTCAACCGAAAATACCCCCGGAGTCCTTTTCGAAAAGTTACTGAATTTGAAAATCGGAAGCGTTACTTCTGCACAAAAACTTCATCACGAATCTTAAAATTTCAAACTTTTCGCCGTAAAATTCTACGAAATTCCCAATTTTTTTTTTTTAAACTAAAAACGTAGGAATATTAAAAAAAAAAAATTTCATCCAAACCACCATATACCCCCCTATCAGTAGATGTCATAAATGTCATAACGTACACAGAAGCGCGGTAAACGACCTAACGATAATAGGTTCTAATATTGATGCTTCGAAAAAAAACTAAGAAAATTCGTTTACCACTTTCTGTAGTTCAACGTAACCAAATGTCGTACAGTATTATGGGAATTGAAACGTAACAATTACACTACATTATAAATTCTTTCGATACGAATTTCAGTAATCGATTGAAAAATAATACGCCCGACGTAAAATACAAATCCGTAACATTCATTTTAGTCGTATTTAATATTATGCAGCAGCTGCATAATCCAGCCTGTGTTCTAGAAGAAACGTCTGACGATCTGGCCCGCGGATCTGGAGAAACGTTATTGCGTTCGTGTTTATCCCCGAGTGATAAAGTGATAAGGACAGTGACAGATGATTGTGTTCGGTTTTGTCGCCGTCAGCAGTTGACGTTTTCGGAACGTTCTTGGAAGGCGGCGGCGGCGGTGGCGGTGGACTCTCGCAGACGTCTACATCAGATATAAATATGGAAGTTTCTGTCCGCCCGGGATTTTCACCGACCGTCTTTTTGTCCGTGATTGATGATTTTTGTGTTTTCAAAATAAATATACGTATAAATGATTATGTTTTTAGAAATTCCCTTCAACGGGCTCGATTCAGTTACAGCCGAGTAAACGGACCAAATGAACCGTTCATTAAAACACTATTTTTCTACATCGAAAGAACCTCCGCGCTATAACTATTTGCGAGTAGTTTAGTACCCTGAATGTCGTCATTAACGGTTTAACGCCGTACGTTAAAATTGAAATACGATTTTAAAACTTCAAAAAAAAAAAGGCCAAGTGCGTGATTGTTAACAACAATTCGAACACTACGTCTTACTGTAAGCAGTTAGATTATCAATTGTATAACACACTGATACAGAGATCCGAATAGTCTATCTTAAGAATGAAAAATGTGCACAAAACTCGTGGAAAATATTACCTATACTTATAGTCTGAAATATCTATTGTCCTAATGACTTTTATAATAAACGTTTTGAATACGTCTGTTCTTGTTATATTTAAGAAGATGTGACGCGAATCAGCACAACAGTCAACGCATGAACATAAATCCAAGTATTATTGATTTATGCTTATAGAAATAACACGGAATACTTTTTATATAACGTAACGAGACTGTCTAAACAAGACATCTAAATATCGTCCGAGTTTTCCATTGGTATTAATCATTTCGTTCATTCGTATCTTCGTTAAAATTTAATTTAACGTTTTAATTTCGTTTTGGTTCGAAAATCAAAATTGCAATACGCAGTTTCGCTCTATTATATCGCCGCAGTAGGTGCACACAGTATATTTAAAGCGATTTTTTTTTCAATATTCCTTATAATCGAACGATTTCACCTTTATAGTTTATTCGCGTTCAAGTTGCAATTTTAATTTACTATTAATTGTTCTCATTCGGACGCGCCCGGACTTCGCGTGCACGTACAAAGCGCGAGTACGTTATAATAAAAATTATAAGTATTTATGGAGGTTAAACAAAAAGGTAAGTAGACTCTTTCCAGGTTATAAATACCCAATGACGATAATAAAATAGATATCACGATTTCGTAATGGGTAATAAGTATTATTGATTTATCGGTTTGTATTTATTTTTTACAATTATATTTTATCGTTTTTTTTTTTTTTAGTCGACCGCGGCCACGCAAACTGGGTTATATGAACGTACTATATGACGTGTTTGTATCAATATTATACAACGACATCTTTAGTAAACGCATTGCGCGACACGAGATGGCAAAATATTATGAGAGTTAGGCGCGTGAGAACGTATTTCGCGCGATGCAAAAATGGACTGCTGAGATGAAATTCTGGTTTGGACAGCATGTGCACGTAAATATTTCACACGATACTCCTATTCCCACTCCAAGATAGATCTATTACCTCTAAGGTCAACTATCGCGAGTGAATTTTCCGCCAGAGATCAACTATCGTAGGGGACAAATCGCAAATTTTACAGGAGGGTTGGCGAAAACAAGTGCCAAGTACCGACTTTCCCTTGAACGCGTTAATATCTCTCGAATTAATCCAAACCAACTTTTTATTATATTTTAATTATAGGGGTGTCGATCCATTTTTAATTTTTAAATGCATTTTTAAATAGGTGGGTGGCGTTTACAATATAGATTATATGACGCAAAAATCGTTACTCATTGATTCACGAATGTACGGTTGATGTATTTTTATGCCTGGTTAAAAGAAAAAAACTGAATCGAAATATTTAAGTAATGCTTGTAATATATTGTGCACATTGAAAAAAAAATAATGAAAAAACATATTAAATAGCTTACCTAAACAAAAGTTGTTTCCTTAAAAACTAAAACAAACACAAATAATTATTGCGCTTATAAAAAAAAAAGATAATTAACTTTCATAAATTATAGAGTTTAACAGATTTTAATTAATATAATAATAACTGGTTCAGTCTTCTTCGGTAGGAATAATAATATCCAGTGCGTCACTACTACCTACTGATTTCTTTCTCCCGAGCTCCTGTTTTCCTTTTAGGAATGATTTGATAAAATGAATGAAAACAAGGAGGTATCACCTTAATTCAGTAGCTTTTGAATAATATTTTTCTGGAGCAATAGACTTAATCTCCTTTCTAACAAGTGGAAGTTCTTGTGACCACATGGCCCCTCTTGTTCTTCTTTTAAAGTCGTAAAAATTCGTTAATTAAATTAACGTTTTCATATCATTTTCGTCCTAACTAAATTCAAAACCTAAATATACTTGAATACTGAAAACATTTGCTTCAAAAGTTCGCCCGTTTCGATTTTCAGTACACATGTTTTGTAAATGAAAATCTTTGGAACGTTTATAACACAGAGGTACAAACGTCCGATGCTATGAGAAAACTGTAATAAATTTGAAAATTTTTTGAAAAAAAAAAAAAAAAACATATTTTCAAAACGATTTTCACCAGGTGGCCAACAAATTGTTTACACGACAAAAATACTATTATTCTTTATAATGTTATATTAAGTAATTGTGTAAAAGTATATCGAGGACGCTAAATTTCAGTTTTAAAATAGAGCTGCAAACTTTAAACTAGGCCAATTTTTTCTACTAGGTCACTCGGGTAGATATTATCAAAACGGACCGGCGAAATAATTATTAACTGTAACAACTGCCATGGAACGTACATTTAGAGTTCGGAGTTCCCGAAAGATACCGGCGGCACCAACGATGTAAAGAGTATTTAACAACAAGCAATTTTTAATGTTAATATAATATAATAAACGTTTTAAAACCACGCGAACAATACTGTTATATCTTATTTCTAATGTTTCGTTAAGATAAAGTTTATAATTGAAGGCTGGCAGAAGAAATGACGCAAAAGAGCCGAAATAATAATGAAAATGTATAAAGTTTTAATACAAAAACGAAGTTCATTACTTATGATAGTAAACGCTTAACCACATTCGTATTATTTGACGGCGATATATTTTTTTATAAAACAAACGTTTTTGTCGATTTTTTTCGTTTTGTTTTAAGATATTTAGGTACCTGCATATTTTTTCAGTTAAAATATACGGCTATTTATTTTTATACTCGACAAGCTGCGGTTTGTAAGTAACACTTTAATAACAATTTCCTACGTTTTCAACGCATACAACATTGAATATATTAGCTACAAATTTTAAGTATAAAAACCAATGGTAAAAATGTATTTCGATAAAATATAGGTATTTATGTACTGTATTATTACGTTTTATGTAAAAAAAAAAAAAAAGGTAATATTAGGCGTGTGCAGTGTCCCTCCAGACATATGGTTTTGTCGACGTAACAATATACATTTTTTCTAATTCGTAAGTACCATATCAATTAACAGATGCGCATTGTATACATTTAGAAGATTTCGTTTGTGTATAAATAAATTTACTTATGATACAGTTGATTCACGGTTATAGTGGGTTATCGAGGATGAAAGAAAGTTCTAAAACAACAGTGGAAATAAAATCTTTGGCTTAACATATGCAAAAGATATTTATTTGGACGTTTTGTAAAATGGAATACTCAAAAATTCCGCATTCCGAGAGACAGGCTTGAACTATATCGTTCTGGCGTATTAAAAATAAAACGAAAATTGTTATTACGACGTACACAATTGAAGAAAATAAACTTTGTGATAAGTTTATACAGTTCATATAGTGTTCATGTTTAAGCACATAGCCGAATAATAGCTGTAAAACTGAATGAACCGTATAGAAGTCAATACAAATTGTTCCGAAAAACTTTACGTCTTGAATTTCGCTTTTTGTCAATCGACTCGATCGATCGGTTGGTTTTCCGTTGAGTTTCGTAGTATTTCTACACTAAACATTACGTATTTAAGCGTGACGAAAATTACTGTTACACTTGTACATGAGTCGAACTTAAAAACTACAGTTGCGGTTTTATGGGAATCGAGACAAAAGTGGCCAAAAAATAAAAAGTTTACAATTTTCCACGGTTCGTTTACGTCGCTATAAATCTGTTTGAAAAATCCATAGTTTTAAAACGTCTTTTGCCAAAACATAAGACGATAGAGCCGTCACTGCATGAATCATTGATACCAATAGCATCCTATATTGACGCGTAAATTTTGCATTCGATGATGGAATAGAATCAAACGAAACGTACAATTTTACTATCGCACGTCAAAAAAATGCCGTTAGGAACGCCAAAAAAACCTAATGGCGAACAGCGATGTGTATATTTTGCAGTTGTTTCACGTTCGAAAATGTACCCATACTTTATTCACCTTTATTTTTTCTTAATTCGATGATTTAGCTAACTGCTGGTATACGAAAGTAATTTGTAGATGTCACTTTTTGAAGAAATTTTATTGCGATTACAAAAAAAAATATATTGAAACTACACATGTTTGATTAAACCTTGTTATATTTATTGTTTCGTTTAGGTTTTAATTAATATAAGACGTATACAGTAATGAATTAATTTATTACTCTTACTGTTAGTTGATCTTGATATTCAACGCTGTAGACCTTTAATAAGTTGAAATTTATGTTTGAAATATATCACTCACCTGAAAAAAACAAACAAACGTATTAACTAACGGTATATATTATAATACTGCGATAACCATAAAATAAATTCTCGCTGTAGTTGCAATAGTAATAATCGTATTTGCAAACTCCAAGGCATAATTTTAGACACTTTATAATTGCATATAAATACGAATAATTCAAAAGTACACGTTGTATAATCGTTACACAACTATAAATTGGTAAAAAGTGGCATGCAAACAAAGGTATAAAAATGAAATGATAATTTCAATCTTGGATTAGATGAATAATTGTTAGTTTTTAATATTTTTCTCAAAAGTTCGTTTGAATTCGGTGTTGAATCGACCGTTCGTATTGGCTCGACTTTTGGCCGATGCAAAGGTAAAACCAGAAGTCGTAAGAAGTTTCTACGAGAAACTGTTTCATCTGTTTTAAGTACGTTTTGTTTTCAAACCAACAATGTAGCGTAAAACTTCCAAATCCGTTTTAAGCTATTGAAATTTAATTTTTATAAAGCGCCCGAGTTGAGCGGCTTCACAGCTATGACGAAAGAAGCGGAGAAATTTTCATTAAAATCAACATTTAGCAGATAAGTATCGAGTACACCCGCGGCATACACAAACGCGGTACTTAAATCTGTCCTCGCTCTTTTCTATATTTTAAGTCGCGACATATATAAATATATTATAAATGTACGGTGAGCACGTCGCGCGAGTCGTTAATTATATAGCAAAACGGTTATGATATATTGTACATAGATATTCCGTATTGATTATTAAACAGCCATTTACGTGAATACGGACAAAACACACAGTATTATAATAATTACACGTTTTAGCAGAACACCTAATGCGTTTCGAATGCGTTGCGGTACGTGTCGATCACTTTTACATTTAATAATTATAACTATTTGCTCGGTTATAATGAGTTTTGTCCGACAGTAATAATATTAGTATCGTTGAAACGAAATGATTGATCGATTTCGGATCCCCGGGCACTCTCTTCTCCTCCTCCGAATCATCCGCTCTCTAGCCGAAACAATATCTGGCAGGTTCGTCCGTCAAGTCGCACGGGCATAATATACTCTACGGAATTTAATTAAAGATTTGTGTGTGCGCAAAGTATACCGTTCCGTACTTTAAGAGAACAGAAAACGTTTTTAAAGGATTTGATAAATATTCAAAATAGGTACATCAAGTGGGA
This sequence comes from Hormaphis cornu, assembly GCA_017140985.1. NCBI lineage: Eukaryota > Metazoa > Arthropoda > Insecta > Hemiptera > Hormaphididae > Hormaphis > Hormaphis cornu. Next base: position 9,342,386 of record CM029364.1, on the reverse strand, counting down.
TTTCAAATTTTTTTTATCCCGAGCAACTGCAGTTTTTACTCCGGTCCTGCAATTGATTGATTGATCGTCAAAAGTAAAAAACGAACTAAACACAACGCACTGCACTGTTGTAACAAGAAATATGTGAACCATACGTAGCTAAATAGAACTGATTTTTAATGGGTAATTCAATTTTAACATTATTTCAATCGACCGACACTTTACGTAGACAATAATATATACGATCTTAATAAACTGTTCATGCGTGTTTAATAAAAACATGTTGGACAACCGTCTAAACTATTTTTAACATATTTTTTTGTTCACATTGATTTAACATCTTCAGTCAGTCCGTTTTATTAAAAAAATTAATAATACTGTTAATAAATTTCGGCGATACAGTACAGAAAATATCGAAATAATAATAGACAATTTTATTTTTTTCAAAACGTGAATCACTATATGTATGTGAAAATAGGCGAGTGTGTTTGAAAAACTAGAATGTTAAGTTTTGAACGGTATAATGGACAGCACATCGTAGAGCTCCAGATAAACCGAATTATGTTTTTCAACAAAAAACTACATTCACGTATTTCATTTGAGATCTGTAGTAAAATACAAACATATTGGGCTGGGTGGTTTATTTAAAAACTTCATTCTCAATTACCACTTGTGATAGAGATACGTACTTCAGCTATTAAATTTTGGGCTTATAAAGAATGAATGATAATTACAGGTTCGTCAGTCCAAACATGGAAATTAGTTATATTGTACGCCAACGTATATAATGAGCTCTTCCGCGAATTTTGATAGAACATCGTTTATCTTTATCAATTTAATGTGATCACGAGTTTAGTTTTTCGGGTGGAAGCACCTATTTTTTTCAGACACGTGAAATTTTTAATTAAAAAAACCGAATAAACATTTCGTTCTAAATCATTCCTTATATTTGATCGAGTTTAAACTCGAATTAAAGGTACCTATAATTAGTGAAAATAGTTATTTTTTATTAGAGGACACGTTTTTTTTTTGCAGGGAAGCCAAAACAACTAGTTAAGGCTCAAAATTTTACGGAATACACGCTCGCGTCGTCGTCGTATTACGTGGGAACCATAATTTCATTGAATTTATGTAGTCGAAACCGTTTGAACGAAACGTTTGGAGTTAAAAAAGCTTTTTTTTTTTGGCTAAAAAGCGTCCTAAATTCACCAATTAAAATCTAAACCGATGTACGCGTAAAGAAATCCTCAAATTATTTTATACCGAGTGAAATGTGCATTGTTGAACATGTATTAGCCGTACGTCAATACCTTTTAGTAGATTTAATAATTCCAATAGTAAGGGAACGGAGTTTCGCAACTAAGCGCTAATCATGAGCTATATAAAATAGCTTGAATTCAAAAATATTAAAACGCTTTCCTACAAAATAATCATTCGTACGTAATTGTAATTATTTAAATCGAGATTATTTTACGTGATAATTTGCAAACTAAATAATAAGATGAAGTTAATTTTTACTTAAAACTATATATATATACTTTTACACTTGGTTTGCACCGTAATCCAAATGATTTAACGAAACGTGCGTTTTCTGTTTTGTTTTTCTCATCAAACTCGTTCGTAAATAATTATTTGAATACAAATCGATACTAGTAACGCGCTCGTAGGACATGGCATACTCGTACAGACGTATAGCAATCTCTAGCTTAACGTCGCGGTAACGTCATTTCACGTTTGCGGTGCAGCTACGAAGCGCTGTTTGGCCGAAACGACGGACAGATAGCGTCGTCTGAACGAGTCGTGTAGTACACGAACGAAACGAACTCCACCGTGAAATCAAACACAATTTCCCTGTAAAACGTTTTGTAAGCAAAAATGTATTGTACTCACGAATTTTGGCGATTATTTAACGTCGATTGCGTGTGAAAATAATAAAAAAGAAGCTTTGGAAATGTCAAAAAAGTTTTTGTCATTTAAAAAGTAAATTGAACGAACATTTGTTTCAACGTTTGAACGATTAACAGAATTTTCTGAAAATTTCAATGTTATACACCATCATAATAAAAATTAAAAAAAAAAAAACCGTCGAAAACACTTTACATAGTACTGTTACATATACAGTTTGAAACGGACCGTTTTGAAGAGCAACAATTAAGTACAACAATAAACATCTTTGTTGCTACCAAATTTAAGAAAAATTTTCACGAGTAGCATATACTGCCTGCATTACCACGGATTCTTTTCCGCTATGCGGTGAACAAGGCTGAGGTCTTCGATGGAACCAAACCGTTTTTGATAATTTAGTAAACACGGGAAAAGATTTACCGAAGAACTCCAACGAAGAAAACGTTCGCAATGAATTTATTTCTAAAAAAAACCGAGAAAATTTAAATCGCAATAAACTTGTGAATTTGCGTGACGTATTGACCAAACGAAATATGCATTCAAATTCGTAATGTTGAATAAATCAAAACGAACCATTCGATAATATTTTTTTAGATATTTTTCGAAAAAACCCACCGAAATTCTTATCCGCGTTGGCACCTTATTGACTGCCGGTGGTCAATATATGCATGTTGCGGTATCGCAATAAAGTTATAACCGAAGAGAATAGAAATTATGTTATTAAAATGTAAAAATGCAACATCGAGGAAAAATTCTGAGTTATATTTGAACAGAAACGTGCGTACTCGTAGGCGAACGTTATTAAACGACCCTGCCCTCGATTTTATATCCTGAGATAATTGACTGAAGTAAACTGAATTTATTTTTTTTTCGCATAATCGTTCCGTCGTAACATCGAGTTTAGACACTGTATTAAGGTGTTCGATATTATAATACGAATAATATGTTAAATGTAAGTAAAAACGACGGTAACAAGTGGCGCCGAGTCTGCAGTGAATAAGGAAACTTTAATCAAACCAACCAAGGATAATCACGGAAAACGGACGACACCTGCGACGAATTCGAATGCACGATATCGCTGTGTACCGTCGGCGTATTTTCAATTTTCTTTTGGAACCATATCGGGTTTTCTTGTTCTTACAAATTCCGTACATAGTTTGTTTATAAATCGCGATTAAATATTTTGCAGATTCGCGGAAAAAGGTCGAAACACTCTGCTGCGGTGTACAGCATTTTAGTGCGATACTCCACAACCGTCGTCTACGTTTTATCGGCAATACAACTATAAAGTCTATGTGATTTCCCCGCAGCGTTAGTTGTCAGCACCGTTTTTACCTGAACATTTGTGACTTTTGTGGTGAAATTTTCTGCTTCCGGACAAAATACGAGGATTACGCCTGTTTAAAAACGTTTGATCAAACTTAAATTGAATTCAGAGTGTCGAATCGAATTGGTTATGTATATTACTTTAATTTAGTTCAATATTTTTAATTACATCTCTAAAAAAATGCAAACCGTTGTAAGTATCTCGATGCAGAAGGGATATCAGGGAGATTATTTAATGTTTTTAAACATTATTAACTGTATCGATTTCGTGTTTATAATTCTGTCAGCTGACTTGTATACACATAGTAATTTAGGTGATTTTTTTTTTTTCATTAAAATCGTTGAACTTGTGTTTGTTTCTTTTCACGGTTGTTGTACAACGAAACGTTTATTATATGGACCGAGTTCGGCCGATTATGTGTAATATTTTATCAAGGGTTTGTGTTTTTATAAACTATAGCTATTGTTTTCCGGAATCGAAGTTTATAAAACGTACACGTTTTTCTTCAAAGATGGCACGGCTACGGCGGTGAATAAAATAATATAGTGCGACGATAATAATATGTTACTGCGGGGGAAAGGCACTGAAGAATTGTTTCGACGAAACATTTTTTTACGGCAATTCAAACTGTGTGAATGATAATTTCAACGCGTTTGTTTTGGAAAAATATAGACGAAAATAATGATATGTAAAATTGTATAGAATATAAATTACTATATCATATTTTTATTGTAGTGCTTCGGATTTTTCGTGCACATATTATAAACAATAATGCGTGCTTTTATTTTCGAGAACAGTAAATCCATACGTAAAATATGCTGACACCGTTTGACTGTATGATTTATCTTTGTTTTTTTTTATGGTTTTAGGTCAAGTATACATTGGCAAGACGTAAAACAAAACCGCGACGTGTTGAACGTTTATAATTTATTTAATATTTGTATTTTGTTGAATAATTTACATTGAATATAGTAGGAATTGTTATTATACGAGTATACAGCCGAGTATGCACACAATTAAAACGGTACCCATTTTGTATCTGGTCGGATATATACGTCTAATATAAATAATCGCTTATTTTTCAATTGAATGAAATGTGCCTCCTATTCCCGCGGACGTCTCGCGGTCTCTTTGGAAGCCGTTTCCTCGTCGTACTTCTGTTTGACATTTTCATACGTATACAGATATATAAACGGGTTGGATGAACGTATTAACCCTTTGCGTTTTGCATAACCGCGTTAGTGATAAATTACAGTCGGTTTGTTTGAATCAATTAAACGTGGTCCCTATTTGGCTAACAGGATTCATAGTAAAACAAACACGCTCTTTTTTCGTTCGCTATTTCAACGAGGCACGATTCAATCGAAAATAACGTAGGTATAATTGAGTATTGCCGCAGCATGTCATTATAAAGTTATAGTTTGCAATAAATTACGATTAGTAGTCCAAAACGGTACGAATATAACAAATACTTATATTTCTGGAACGATACGCCAATTCTAAAACAGATTTTTTAATAGTTTCGTATTTTATTTTTATCATTCTCGTTGATTTCACGACACGAACAAACGAGACAGGAGACCACGTCGGATTTTTAGGGGTTTTTAGCTCGTGCATCGTTGTATAAAAGCATTTTTCTAGGACACTGGAGAATCGTGTGTACTAATGTTATAATTATATCGAATAAAACAGATATATATTTACGGTATTGGGCATACCGTAAAATGAGGATACTTTGCACCAATTTTCATGTTTTTTAACTGCAAACATTGCGACTTTAATAATCGTGATTCAAATATACATTTGAAATCGTTAGAAAAGTAGTAAAATCGAAGTGACATTTATTAAGAGTTTTCAAATTATTATTATTTTTTTTTATTTTAAATTCTTTAATAATTAGTTGTTGATGCGAATTTTGTATGCGATTGACAAAAATCCATAAGGATTACATCAGGATATTTAACTGCGGTGCAAAGAATACCACACTATCAGTGTCGTAAAAGTCTTGTATTTGAAAAAAAAATGAAAAAGAACTAATCGAAGAAAACTAATTACGAGTGTAAATTTTTTTAGCATATTTTTTCGACATTTATTTTGTCGCAAATTGCTAACGCGTAGGTAATATGTGCAACTATGGTACTAATTTTGAAAAAAAAGGAATCCTAGATATCTTTGTCGGGAACGAGACAGTTTAAAAATTTCTATGTTCAACAAAAAGTTTGCGAGTCGGACAGGTCGAAAACGAAAAAAAAATTTTCGGTACGCTTATTTTACGGTAGTTCCAGCGGTTTCGATCTTAGAACAAATGCGAATCGGTTTTTCGTTTTCCGTACTCGGAATTCGAGTTCTTCCCAATCGTCAAATTAAAACATAACTCACTTATACATATTGTTATAATGTGTTAACCCACCAACATGCAGACTTGCCGTTATAATGTACATACCGTGACGGAATGCCGTTTATTTTCTGATCAGAATTAATATTCGTACTATTTCGAGAGCCGGCCGGGGCGCGCGTCACGTTTCAGGCAGGACGAATATCTAATAATATTTTGTACACTGTGTCGTACCCCGCGCATCGGCCCATTGGGTACAGGGCCGTTCAAAACGATTCGTCCGATTTCAGAATACACGATTTTGGGTTTTACGACGACACGATAACGTATTGTAATCAACGAAACACGTGGTGTCGAGCTCGATTAATCGTACCCATGTAGCTCCTACACGTGAGCTCTATCATCTCGTAGATCTCATCTAGACATGGTCGGTCGTCAAATCCGTTCCGACCACGTAAATGATCGACGCCACGGCTGTATTGTGTTGTTTGATTTGTTTTTTACCACGACGGTGCAAGACTGCAAAATTTCTCAAAAAACATCCCCCAAAGGAAATATTCGCGCTGTCCGGCGAGGCCAGCTATTTTCGACCGTTTCGAATGACCCTGTACGCGGTCTGGATGGCGATGCAAAATATGAGGGACGAAACGATTAAATTCCGACGAAATTCGCGCGGGCGGAATGAATGAATGAATGAATTGCGGAAAAAAAATAATGCCGAGTCATTACGGCCGAATCATTACAATATTATATTAATATTATTTCTGCGACAGGAGTATATATACGTAATTTTTGCGGGCGAATCATACCACGTATATAGATAACGTTTCGTTTGAAAGCAAAGTACGAAATAAATTTGAAAAAAACATTCCGCGTCTAAAAACGAATTCGGCGATCTGTTCGTATTATTTAAAAAGCATCGGATTTCAGACAGTTACGACATTGTGCACACGAATTCGGTATTTTTCGTTTCGACTTCGGTTCGGTGTTTTTCATTCGGATGTACGGACGCGATATTTTTTAAAGTTAACGCATACAGTTTTGGTCGGACTCTGCCGGACGGAGTACACCGACCTTTATAGACGCATAATACACCGTTTTGGCATTTGTCCCGCGACAAACTCGACAACGGAACAAAACGATTTTGTTTTTTTTTTTCATCTTATATCTACGAAATAAAAATTCCGCCCTAGGTTAAACGACATTTAAATTACGATATTTTTACATTGTGTAAAATTAAAATCGGAAAACACGCAGTCTGTAATATAGTTGTGACGACGTAAATTATTTATGTACAGGCGAAATTACAATATTATTGAAATTTCCGGCCGTTAACCGTAATAATTTAACCTTCTAGTTTACGCGACGAGCATCTCGATGTAAAATATTGTTTTATCAAAATAACCTAAGCTCTTACTTTAAAAAAATGTTTTTCACAATTTTTACGAAACGTTAAATTTTTCCCGCGTTATAAAACCGTTTTCTAACGATTTTCCGCACTGTGATAAACGATATCAGTGATAATTTTGAACGGCGACAAGAAAAATAAAAATAAACTAAAACAAATGTAAATACCATCGGGACGATAGAAGTTGCTATGGAATTCCGCCAGAGCGCGTTATGTACTGTATTCTTATAGAAATCTTAGTTCCTTCACAAACGAGACGGTAGTTGACAAATTTTTCTTAAGATTACGATTTAGAATAGTAGTACCGACGTGGAGTATTTTTCATTTGTAATTTTGATTGTTAAAAAAAGTGTTTTCGATTTTCGACAGCGAGGTCGATTTTACACCCTCAATAACTTGAAAAAAAAAAAACTGATTTTTGAATATTGGCCAAACTATCGTAGGTACGTTCGAAAGTTACGGACTTCTGCCGACTACAAAACTCGTACCGGTGGGAGTACTAAAATCGATGCGAAATTTCGATTTTTAAACCGTACGCTGACTAAAAAAAAATATCGTTTTTAATGTTCTTCGCAAAACCCAGTTTTAACTACGGTCAACCTAGTAGAGCCAAAAAAAATAAAACCCCCCTTGAGCGTGTATTTATTTAAACCCGCGTCGGGTGTATTTTGGTTCGGAAAACATTTTTTTTTACAAACGTCCGGAACGATTTTGCGGCATTCCGATCTCCGTGTACAATGTTTTTATTTTTTATAAACATTTCCTGCACAAACTGAGTATTTAATGTGTATAAGTGTTGTGTGTTTCTGGAAACGTATTTTATACGGCCGAGTGTGCAGAAACGTAACGGAGACCGATAATAATCGTGCGTTAATATAAACGCGCGAGAACGCGCGACACGAGACGAAAGGTTGTTACTCTCTCGAAAATAAAACCTAGACATTTCCATAACGTGCGAACGTACATAATATCATATCCGCGAAACCGTTTACACGGATAATATATATTATGTTGTAATAATATTTCGATCGTAACTCACGCCGCGCGAGTTATACGCCGTCGCACAGGTGGGTTACACGTGATTTATGAAAGGGATTTATGATAAAAAGAAAAAAATTATAAAAAAATTTCAATTACCACGTCGCGTGACGTGTGCGGGGATAAACATTTTTCGAAAACTGATCAAAAAACGAATCCGGTTCTAAGCAACACCGTTGTTTGCATCGATAATATTATATTACTCGCGGTTGAGTTACGATCGTCGGCGAGGTTACCGCGTTGTTACCGTCGTTGTTACCGGGTTACGACCGCGTGCCCACCGCGGGGCAGGCTGTCAGACGAGTCGCGGTCGGCGGCGTTTTACCGCCGGTATTTACCGCGGTCCAATTATAGCGCACGTTGAAAAGGGTCGGAGGCAAAAATGGCGAAAGAAACGATATTGACGTATTGCGCTATTATTACTTTTTATTGTGTATTTGTGTATTTATTTATGTATTGTACATTATCGTTACGGCTAAATTTACCGGAGTTAATGAAATATAAATATAAATATTAACGACGACGTTCAATATTGTTCTAAAACAAAGTCGACGACGACGTACGAGTAAGTCCCGTACGAAATACGTTTCCGTAATGTTACAAGTTTACTGTTGACGCGACGAGATTAATATCGACCGAAGAAGACGACGCGCGCTGTTTTTCAAAAAAAAAAAACCAAGTACGACGCGGTAATGAACGTTATTATTATTATTAGAGAAAATAAATCGCGAACGGTTTGTGCGACACGTTATTCACTGTCATCGCGTTTTAAAGCGGGCACACGCGTTTCTAAAATTATAGTCAACGCCGCGAGCTTGCCTATTTTTTCGTTCGACTCGACGTGGTCAACCGCTGGCTAAATTTAATACAAAAGTATCGAAATTAAATTATGGGTCTTAATATAAAAACCGTTTTACCGAGCGATTCGGTGGTGGCGACGCTTGAATTCAGCTTGTACTGTACTGTAAATATAATAACGGGCGAAGATATTGAAAAACGTAAAAAAAAAAACCAGTATACGTATTAAATACATAGTATATTTATTATTTTCATGCACGATCGTTTGCGCACTCTGTTTAGTGCGATATATCGATTTCCTCGCTCGCATTATTTGGGTAAGGCGTCACGGTCCGCGAGCATCGCGCGTTTCTTTGCGTTCGCGTAAAAACGTTTTAGACCGGGACGGATTCGCCGGAAGTAAAAACGTTTAATACGTGAAATCTGTGCGGAAAAAAGAGAAAAAAAGAAGCCGGAGGAATCACTCTAGGTCAGGTGGATAGTTTGACGCGGTGGTTCCCCCGGGGTTTCCAAAACAAAGAACATCGCACATCGAATCCGACGAAAGATTTGCCAACATAACGGTTCTGAGCGTGCTCAGCGACGCGAACAGAGAGAATAGAAGAAAAAAGTTTGTGCTTGGTCGATTTCTGCAATAACGCGCGTGAAAACTTCAAAAATTTATCAATTGGCGCGTTCCATTGTGACCTAATCAAAATAATACCGTTTTTCAATCAATTTTTTCATACGGAATCTATCCGTTTGAGTTTACTTCGAATTTTCATAAATTTCAAAGTCTCGCTCAACAGTTTTCGAAATTTAATTTGCATCAGACTTGCATCTTACCACTTTGAATATTATATGTAGGTCCTCAGCAATCGTTATTGCCGTTGGGTTATGGCCGAAAACGGTCCGAACAACGACTTAATTAAAATGACTCAAATGTATTACCGCAGAGCAAAACAAGCGAGCGATAACGCATGTCTATAATAATACCTATATACATATAGTTATAGTAGTACGGTAAGTAAACAAAATTATTTTCAACTGCCGTCCATTCGAATCGATAGTTGTCTTGTAATTATTCTTTCACAAAACTCAAATGATCCTCGCACGGCTTTTATACCGTAACTATTTAATTACGAAAATTGATCGGTAAACGAATCGCAGTATCGCAGTTAACATTTAGGAACGTACAGTTAATTTGTATTATTATTGTCGTTTGAGGGGGCACATATTGAATACGACGGTGATTATTTTACGATTGGTTTATAACAATTATTTATTATACGTTTCACTCGATCGTTAAACATTTTTTTTTTTTTATAGCACGATATTACATCGTATTTATTTTTTTCACTCCGAGATCTGAATTCCGATTGTGTACACATCATATACATTTGCACGTCTCAGCGATCGTTCATTATTCGATTAGTATAATGCAGTGATGAATTGCGATTGAATCATTCGTCATACAGATCGTAAATTATAAACCGTTCGTTCAAATTCGAAGAAAATAAAGGCGACAAAAAATATTTTTAAAGAAAAAACTATTTTCGAGCGGAACGAAACGTTTTACTGCGAAGGCGGTATACACCGTATCCGTTTTTCGAGTAATTCTTTTTCAATTCAATCCGATAGGAACGGGTTTCTCGTCATTTAACGCTGAAAAAGAAAAGATAGACAACGGATTCATTCGTTAGACTTTGTACAATTTACCGGGTAATCACAAAATGTGTTTGAAATTCAAATCAATTCGCGTATAATATTACCGTAAAATAAGGTTACTAACCTAATCTTAGAGGGGAAATTCGCATTTGTTTTCGTCTTTAACGCCTATCTAGCTCTTTATTTAGTTTTTGTAAATTTTTTTTCAACTACAACATTTTTATGAACTTAAGATGACACTGGTAGTAGTTTACTTTGCACCATGATTAAATATCTATGTTATTCTAATGGATTTTTGTCAATGGTAAAAAGTAACCAAACATCACGTACAACTTCGCACCAAACACTGTCCATTAGAAAACCTAAAACTAAAATAAAAATATTACAAAACTCGTAAAAAATGTCATTATTTATGCCTATCTAATAATGATGTTAATTGTATGTTTGTATCACAATTATTATAAAAGTCACCGAGTTTGTTTAAGGTTAAAAAAAAAAAAACATGAAAATTGGTGCAATACCCTCATTTTACGGTGTATAAATTATATTTATTTTTTTTTTCTTCACCTACTCAAAAAGTGAAGAAATCGAAACCAACTCGAAGTGAACCGAATAACAATTATTATGTTTACATCATTATTTATTGTCAAAATTTCACGAGTCACGTGCTAATGTCTTATTCGAGTAAGTATCGATAACTGATTTTCCGCGAAACTTTTTACACGCAGCTCTATAATGCAGTTCGTCATTTTAATATCGGTTCTATAGTAATAAGAAATCATTTAAAAAGCAAAATATTCAGAATTTAACGCTCGAGAAGACGCGTTTGGTCTTGCGCGTAAAACACCGATGACTTGCTTATAAAACTCAAATCCGAGGCATGAAACAAATCATCCTGGTTAAAATAGCGAAAATCCCTCGGAACCGAAAACGCGCCCAAACTTTTTGTAAAAAAAAAAAAAACAGAATATCCAAAAATTTTAGATTTCGAATTGCGCCTATAGATACGCGTAATTATTTAAAAGTTGCTTTCCTATATTTTTTAAATTTTGAACGATCGGTTGGTTCTAGTTTTAACGACAAAATCGTTGTCAACATTCCGATTTAAACGATTAAACTGCAGACTTTAAACTGTTTAGCTTCGAAAAGTCGCGATAGCATAATAATTTACCAGAAAACAAACGACAATTCGAATGGGAAACGAGATGTTATGAACGCAACATGTCACGTCGCTTGTGTTTCAAAACTGTCCGAGGACCACGTTTCGGACTAGAGGTTTTGGCACCGAAAACTACGCGTACAAAAACAGCACAAACGCAAATAATATATTATTGTATTATAGCTCGAAGCCGAAAACAGGCGTTAACTACAGTTAAATGTAATTTAAGTTAATTTAACTTTTTATAGTTATTTTTATCATTGTTTCAAAGTTACCTGTGTTTATTTGTACTTTTTTTCGTTGCCCGGCGGAACCAACAACGAAAACTAATTCATTGACTTTTTTTAATTCGATCATTTATTTCACTATCTATTTAAGTAAGTTGAAAATACTATAGATATTATACGATACTATAAGTTTTATAAATTGTGTATATTTTAGGAAAAAAAAAAATTAACGATTAATTTTTTTTTTAAGTTTGGTTGAGTTTACCTATTTATTTTTCTGTCTTAACTTATCTAGTTAATTTTTTTCGTTGTGAACTGAAGGCAATCTAATTGGACTAACTCAACTTATCGCAGTTAATTGTTTTCATTAACTTGCCCAACACATTGCTCGAAGCTACAAAACAGGTTTCGCGGCAATTATAGCCGCCGTCTTATAATGATATCTTAATGTTGGACGTTTTTTACACTCCTCATAAAACAAGCAAAAATTTAATAAAAAAAAATATAAGAAAAAAAAAACGAGCGAAAATCGCGGTTCGTCGAGGCACTCATAGCGCATAAATTATATTAACGCTATAAAGAAATGACGACTGTAAATCAGATCCAAAGGCTAAACTGATTATGACAAAATCTCTACTAATCTGTATATAAATCTGGTCCTTTGAAACACGAGACATAGTTTTTTTTTTTTTTTATTGTCGACGGTATTTAAACGTGTACGAAATAAAACTTTTTAATATGTTTTATTATAAATACGATTGCGGAGTTTATATTTATAGAGACTCGTAAGTTTACCAGTCGGCTGATTAATTAAAATATAATTTTAAGTTAATTAATTTTAATCGCATCCTACAAACATCACGGTTTTATGTACAGTCGTATAAATAACTCTTAACCTAATTTAATTCCTGTTTTAAATTTACTTGCGCAGTGAAAAAAAAAAAAATTTGCTTTGTGCATTTTTTTTTTCAAGTAAGTACGACACGTCCATAGAGTATAAGCTTTTTTTTTTTTTTTGCGAACGTTTGCCAAGAGACTGAAACGTTCATTTTTTCGCATTACACACTTTATATTGAAATTAATTATGTGAGTCTTTTTTCGTTAAATCCGTGTTTTTGAGGTTTATAGTCAAAATCGTTTTCTGTGATTTGCCGGAAGATAAAAATGCTTAAATTACGCAAAGAGGTGGCAACAAAAGTGGACTTAGATAGCACTTATAAAAAATGAAACTTTTTCGGAAATTTTTGGTTAGTTTTTTAGTTCTGACAATAAATTGTTAAGAAACAAAATAAAATTTGAAAACCGTTAATTAAATTCGTTTTGTTGTACGTTTTCTACAATAAACGCTGTGAAAAATTTCAAGTTGAACACTTAAAACTTTCGACAACATTAAGACAAGTAATATTTACAATATTTAATAATAGCCCAAAACAATTTCACCCCTGTTTTCGTTAAATATGTACAAAACGTATGATCTAACCAACGAATTTTTCGTATTGTAAAAGTAAACTTTTTTCAATAAGTTAAAAAATTGTTTGAATTAAAAAAAAAAGGAAACTTAAAACAATTATTCTTCAGTACCGTAGGACGTTACACACTTTTTCGCACACACGACTTAACATTTCGTACACACAATTTCATAGAGGTTTGTTCAAACACCATATTAGCGATCCGCGTTCGCGGTTTTGAAGAAGGTCGCGTGATAAATGTTATTTCGAATGAGTTTATACGTTTCGGATGCATAAGATTCGATTATAAACCAGAATTTTTTTTTTTTTTTTTTACATTCCATATATATATTTTTCCTTTTAGTTTTCCACATTTTTATTGGATTTTTTTCTTTTTTTTGTCGACGAGCTAGACCAAAGTTGGGCGTCATACGCGATAACGGCGGTAATATATTATTGTTATTATTTACGTTGCTAAAAAATAAAAATCACCACACGAATCAATAAAGCGTCCGAAGTAGAGAGCTGCTCGGCTATGTAACGTAAACCAGACAATGGAAAACGTTTATTTCGGAATGAAATATATATATTATACGGCGCCACGCCGTTAGAATGATATGTTATTTACACCGACGTCGTTGTTTAAACAAAACATTTTATAAAACATTAAAATAATATATTATTATAAAGATTTTTATCATTTTTTTTTTTCACTCGACGACCGAAAATAATTATTCTCCAGACGTCTAGGGCTGCAATCCAAACACGAATCTTTTTATTTCTCGTTCTCGTTATACACTCGATGCTCCGAAAATGCGGTCGCCGAACGAAAAAGTATAACGTTACTCGATGCGATACGAATTATTATTTGTTATAAATATGTCTCTTGCCGTATCGTCGTCAGTTTCTATTTAAATTTAATATCTTCGACCGAAAGAGAATATTCGTGACAGCGTTTTTGATTTTACGTTAATTTATTATAACACGGCACAATTGAAACGTGTTATGTATTATATTTCATACACACGGTTTATTCAAACGTTTAGTTATCGAGAAGATTATCGTTTTTCCAGATTATAGACCTAACGCCGATCACATCGCGTTTACGGTTTCCATTTATTGAATTGACATGTTTCGCTGATGGCCCCGCGATCGACACGTCACGACGCAAAACGAAGAGCGTTCCTCTTTTCTGTACCTTAAACAGGATACAACGATAATTTACATTAGCTAACCGAGTTCCTCCGGTCACGAACGGGTTTGAAATGTACGCGACATTCAGTGTTAAGTTTCTAACACCGGTCTGTGAAGTCGTTTACACTACATCGATTACGTGAATAACCACTACGTATTATTCATAATCACAAAAGTTTGACGAAAGAAAAAATACAGTTGTGATTCAAACCGGAACACGCGGTTCGACAAAAGTTCTGTAAAGTTATTCCGGAGCGCACTAACAAGACTAACAATGACGATCGCCAACATTCGAACCGGATCGGCACATTCAGAAGAAGAAGAAGAAGATATAAAATTGTGATTTGCTAATCGTCTCAAAATCTGGGTTGAGAATGTCGGATGACGAACGATTTACAAAACGCAATACTACGACACAAATAGAAAATTCATCTATTTCAAAAAAGCGAAAACAATTATCGTTTTAGGAAAGAATAGTTCACAAATTCGATATTGAAAAAAATTTCATAAGAATCCGACAAGTCTGAATCTGGAAACGTAGAGAAAATGTATTGAAAAGCGATACTAAAATCGTAACACCCAACTCCTCAAACAACGGTTCGAATGGTCAGAAATTTTCGCGCGTCGTTCAAATTGATATTTTTTATGCGCTGCGGATATTCGGACGATTTTTGTCGTTCTTACCAGGACGTATACTATATAGACTAATGCTGTTTTGATTTTAATGTAGGCCGACTGAAATCTTAAACAATAAATTTATAAGAAAATGTGCGCACGTCGCTAGGCAAAATATGTGTGCCGGGCACGACGTTTTTTCTATGTTCTACAGCCGAGTTCTACGCCATCACGCCCGCGGGCTAGACGATTGCGATCTGAACCAGGCCGTTTTTACAATATGTATATTTATTTTACTACCATTATATTATTATTTTATATCAATATCGTGACCGAACGAGAGAACCGGACAGCGTGTACGACGATAATAATCCAGGGGAAAAAATCGCACACTTTAGAGCGCGCTGCGACCGGGTTTATCGCCGGCCATGAATCCGCTTTGTGTTCGCCGATGATGTCCATGTACGGATGTTGTGCTCTTCGTTGAGATAATTGTATTTTTTTCAATTTTTTTTTGTTGAAAAACAATCGCATAATACCGATCGCAGTAAAAAAGCGTACAACGTGAATTCGATGTGCAGCAGCAGCGACCGTATGGCCAGATTCGTAACGAATAAAATATAATATCGCGACGAAATAATTGCCAGGCCGTATCGCAGTAAACCGATGGCTTTCCATGGTTCAAAATTCGTTTACAGCGACGAGAAATCACTCTGTTCGGTATGTTATGGATCATACACGAATCAAAAACGACTGTATTGTATGGAAAAAAAAAAAAAAATTTAGCAAAACTCGAGTACTTATTCTCTTCTACGAACGTAAAAAGTAGTTCTGTCGTGATAATCGTCATTGTGGAGTATACCGCGTCGTTTTGAAAGATATCGTTTCAGTATATAGTATATACTATATAGTTGTACGCAGCCACTTTGCAGGCGCTCATCAATCGTCGTCAAGCTGGGTAAAAAAAATTTCTGTTTTATTTCTTAGGATCCGTATAATAATCAATTACGACCGCAGTTATTTGTGTCACTACCGCGAACCGTTCGAGTCGATCATCGACTCGTTTAATACAATATATTTCCCATCGTGTGTTCTCTTTAAGCTCGCCGATTAATTATAATTATGAATCCTCTGTATAGTATACGAGACGTCGAAACAAAATAAATCATACGTTCGAGGCAGCAGAAAAAAACAACAATAATCTTCGCCTCAACAATACGTGCGCAGGGCTCACGCGTCGCTCTAAAACGACGAAATAAAATTAAAAAAATACGCGTTTGTACGCTAGAAACGACCGCATATATAAAGAGTATAAAGAAACTTTTTCCCCGATGAAACGTAGATTCAAACGTTGTTAAAAAACTTGTACTAATATGATTTCTTATAGCTTTAAGTGGGTTGATTTTTGAATATACGATCGTAATGAACATAATATTAAATTCCAATACCCGCAAAAATTAGTGACCATTGCTAATTTTTGTTTTAAACAATGATTGTATTCAAAATTTTATGAAAATCATTAAGAGTACAAACACTATGCCTGTACACCACGTCGGACATACCGGACAACCGGTACGTGCGTGGTACGATATCATTCGCGGAAAAACGTCGTAAAACAAAAGGGACGACGAAAATTTTATAATATGAACGCGAGAAAATCAAAAAAAAAAATTCAAGAACATTTCGAACAGTCGTAAAACGGTGAGCTAGATTTGACGGAGCAGCCTCTGCGCATATTCTCGCGCGCGGTTTATCACCCCGTTTGTAACGTGATCCGATGGCCGGTTCGAGAAGACGTAGAAAATAAAGGGGAAAAAAAATTGCATACGAATTGGTCGCAGGTACGATATTATAATATACAGTTTTTACGATCAAAAAGTGTTATATTATTGTTATCAAGTGCGGTACCTACGTAATTTAATACTACACTTTGTGTAAAACCGTCGTAAAGTTTACTGTCTTAACCGTGTGCGCCGAAAATAAAAACAAAAAAAATCAACAATGTATTACGTTTCGCGACTAAAATGCGTAGGTACCTACTTAAAAATAACCGAAAATAATAACGACGGCAGTGTTGAAAAATAAAAAAATATCGCGTTTCAATGTACTATAATTTATAGATTTGCCGTTTTTACGATCGCAAAACGACGCCGAGCTTTTTCGAATTTGCGCTCCTTTCAAAAACATTTATTTCCGGGCACGTACATTCTCTCATTTGGTCTGTACGTAAATAAAAAACATATATTTTTTATTTCAAGCACCGATTTGTCGGTGTGAATTGTGTTTAATCAGATTTATTGTGCGAGCAAACACACTGCAGCATGTACCGTATTCGAGTAGGAAAATTCGACATATTTATAACAGGCCGTTCTAACCTAATCCGGATTTGACGATTTCGCCGTTTTTGTCGTTTTCCGCTCAGAAAATAATCAAAATATCAAAAATGCTTTAAATAAAATAAAATTTAAAGACGAAATCCCAACTTTTGTGTAGTATTCAACGTAACGATTGGAGCACTCTTTTTTACCCAAAAACTTCGTTACAAACATGAAAATTTCAAACTTTTTGCAGTAAAATTTTCGATTTTTTTTGTTTTTGTTTTTGGGATAAAACTCAAAAAATAAGCGGAATTTCAATAAACCAAAGTATCGCCCGAGTCCGTAAAAACCTTTTAGAAAAGTTACTGACTGCCGCTCGGAATCTAGAAACACAACAGCGTTTCCGTAAAACAGTCAAGCACTATTTCGGATATAATACTCTCGCAGGATTCAGTGCGGCACTGGCGCGTAACAAAGTACGTATAGGCAGTGCAATTTATCTCTGGGCATCATTAATTCCATTTTCTTTCTCCGATGCCTTACAGTTCACTATTAATTTAGAAAAACCGTAATATATTATATTGTAACTCATGAATATTATACACGTCGCAGTAGGCGGCTTTTATACGGTGTGCACGGAAAAAATCAACTAAACTGTGTTGTGTTAAAATGAAAAATACACGCGTGCTAAAAAAGAGATTTGTTTATGGCGATACGTAACCGATTTTTTTTTTTTTCTGTTGTTAAAAGGACAGAAAAAAACCCTATTCCGACCCCCGTAAATATACGCTACTTTGTGGGTACACAGCGATACATATGCTCGTGTCGTCATCGCAGTCGTGCCGGTCAGCAAGTCTGCACGTCGACAATAAATTTAACCACGAACCCTTTTTTTTTTTTTTTTTGATCTCGTGTACAAGGTGAAGCAATGGAAAAAGAGACGTGTTTTTAGGACGATATCGTTTGTTTCAATGAAATTAAAATCGTTGAAAAAGTCTGTTGTGCGTTTGTCGAAGAGCGGCTGAGGAGGACGTCCATACGGAAATCGTCTTACGAATCGACTTTACGTCCTATCCATCTCTTTCGCGAGCTCATCATCATCATCAAAAAACACACCCTGAACGTGCTAAATTTAATTTATCGTTCGTGTAACACTTTCTCACAGATTGTATCGTATTATACGCATACTTTTTTCTTCAATAAAACGAATTATTTTTGAATTTTTTAAAAAAAAAAACTAATCATATTTCAAGTCGTCCGTTCACCTATTCATACACGTTAACTGTAGAGTATTTTTTGAGCCAAGTCGAAAATTTTCGTGTCGTGTGACATTGAATCTACCTTCACTTGTACAGGGTTTTTTCCATCGTTTTTTCCCTCTCAAACAAACTAAATATTTTTCATAAAACACCCTGTGGCCGTACCTCACCCGGTATTTTTTGGTGTGTGTGTGTGTGTGTCCAACGACCGAATAAAACGGAAAAAAAATCGTCTCTCGCGTTTTTTCCTCCGCCTCGCGCGTCGTCGAAACCGAATAATACAAACAAATAGTTTGACGATATTTTTTAGATTCTGAGCACGGCAAAGAACGTATTGTTCTTACAGTAATGATTTTCTTTTTATATTTTGGATAAAGGAATGCTCCGATTGTTTGTAGTCAGTGACTTTACTGATACGTGTATATGGACTGTACAAGATAATGATCGGAAAAAGCTGAACCATTCACACAAAATATTGAAATAGGTAAGACACATGTATGTTACAAGTTTCAAAGAATTTCGAAAAATCTGAGGTAAGTGTTTATAATTCTTTTCGAACACAATTTTTTTTTTTTTGTAATTTTATTCGGTAAAAAATTTAATTTTTCACAAAAAAATTCGAAACTTTAATACAAGATTGTTTCCTTCTGAAAAACGTCGGAAATCCGTAGTCACAATATTTTGGTTTTTAGTTGTTTAAAATTGGAAAAGTGGTCATACCTTTGACTCATTTCTGGAAAAAATTCGTTACTCACACGAATTTGTGATTTGAAATGTTGAAATCCAATATGTTATTTGTAAAACAAAATTTGGTATCTGAATCGAAATATTTCGAAAAATTCTGCTCGTTAGATTCTGAAAACGATAACGTTCACATTTCACCCCCAAAACTCTGCAAATAGTAGCCATTTAAGCAATTATAAAGAGCATTGGTTAAATTATATTCATACGTGATTTATACGTTTTACCACTCGCGAGTTCACATCATCAGTACAAAACGCTGTCGGATATTTTTTTTGTCTTTTTTTTTTTTTTCGCAGAAATTGATGTAACTGAAACGATGAACATTTAATATTTTCAATATTTAGTTCGTTTGTTTACTTTTCGGTTTTTTCGATGCGGCGACGTCAACACGTATAATAAGAGTTTTCCCTTTGTAAGAGGATACAAAGTGTGGGATGAAACGAATGTTGATTTAACGAAATTGAAATATGCTTGGGCAAATCTTAATCAAAAACAACTTGTGTACATTATTAGTGATTTGACAAATTCGTAGAATAGAAAAAAAATAAAAACAAGACTGGCAATAAAATGCGTGTAGGAATTTTCTCCAAAACTCATTATCGTCATCAAATACTCGAATTCGCTCAAGTTTTCACGAAGTAAACCCAATATAACGATTTTTACTTTTTTCCGGAGTAAGGTGTTAGTTCAGTATAATATATCACAGTGTAAACACAATATCACAAAACGAAAAACTATCGAATATTTTTTTGAGAAAAAACCTATAAAACGTATATACCTCGGTATATACGCGTTTCGAACGAAATTAATACCTTTGAACATATATAAATTGTTATAAGTTATAATAGTAATATGTTTGAATTTATAACATGTTATTTTTATTCGGAAAAATGTTTAATTTCGATTCGAGGACTCTAATGAAAAAAAAAAAAATCATTCGATCTCGTATTCTTGCGTTGGTTATACTTCGATTAATTATTATATGATTTATAACGACGTCATTAACCGGGATCAAGTTATCCTATATTATTATATCGTCGAATAAACATTTTAAAAATCACGTACTAAGCTTAGTTTTTTTTTTTTTTTTATCCTCGTTTCCTAATACATTATGCTCTATAAATATACTAGGTTGTACAGTTTGATTTTACCGGAACTATTATAATTAGTCGATTTATTCGATTTTCGTCATCATATACGTAATACAAAAAAAATTTTCGAAATCTAAGCAGAACCGTGCGACCGCGCGGTTATAACTAGATTTTTTCAAACGAAATTCTCTTTGTAAATGAATCAAAAAAAGTTCATTGGCGAAAATACCCAATGAAAAACTCGGAAAAAAATACGACGTTTCGGAAACTTGGCGTACACAGTTTTACACAATGTCATTATAATATTGTATTCCCCGGTGGTTTGTTTAATGCGATGTAAAGATCCGCTCGACCAGAAAACGGCGTTCGACAAACGACTGCTATCATCGCGTCACGTCTTGCGAATTCGACTCTACAATACCGCCGACTGCGTGTACTATATGTATTATTATAACATGTACACGACTATTTTTTTCATTTTTTATTATTATTTGTTTTTTATCATTATCAGAGTCATCGTCGTATACAAACGATCAGTAAAATTGCGTCGTCCTGATAAATACGCGCGCTCGTTTGTCACGTTTGCGTCACGGCGTACATTTTACACTATTATTATTGTAATGTCGCGACCACGATTCAATAGAAAACGTGAATAACATTACATCCGTTGTATTTACGCGGATACTGTGTCGTTTATTATAAAAACGACGACGGTTAATATAATAGATTTTTGAGCCTTTTATTAGAGTGAATGATTATTAAAAAAAAAAAAAAATTATAAGAAATTTCCATGCGCACGGACGAAATCGTAGTTTGCCGCCGGAAAAGTCCAAATCGAACTCCGGGGAAGAAAAGTAGAAAACTTCCCTCCGGACCCATTGAAAAAAAAAAGAAAATTGGCACATCACTACTGTTAAGCGTTAATAAATAACCGCGATCGTAAAACAAATGAAAGCTCTCAATTACGGATATTAAAACGACGAATGTGACGAAAAGTAATTATTTACATTCGATGACGTTTTCGACAAGACGTCGTACAAAACAAATAATATTACAGATACGCAGTTTGTACGGGACATTTAATTTTTTCATCGCAACACGAACAATATCGGACAATTATCGTTGTTGTAAATCAAAGAAAATTTCGACAAAATATAATAATAAACTGGCGTTCGGCGAATCTTCAGTATTGTGTGATCCGAGTGCGGCGAAAACGGACCCGAGTTCGAACGACGTCAAAACAGTCCTATGGGCTTGGACGTGGTCACCGGCACTGCCGTCTCCGCTCGCAAGTCTGGTATATCCGTCGAGTTTGAAGGCGTATCGCAATCGTCCTGGCACGTGAACATGTCTTTTTGACATCCTTTGACTATTTGGTCCCCGGTCTCGGCACTGATGGTGTCTGTTAAAAAGAAACGAGCGAAAAACACCAAAACTAGTACGTATCACGGACGCTACATCGTTTGCACGACCGGCACGACTGTGCGAAGTCACAGTTAAAGAGTCGAGTAAAATTTTTCATCGACTCGATATAACGTACTTTATTCACCAAAGTCGTTTGACTAAATGAACGAGCTAATTATTTTACGTCGTTCCGTAATACAAATACGGTTTTTCTTCGTTTGAATTAAAAGTATTTGCAGATATGGAAAACAATTTTATACGAAAACGCGAGAGAAAACATTCTTGAAGCCGGTAGCGAACACGTGTGTAAATCAAAACTGTTATTTTGTGTAAAGTTACAAAAAAAAATTAACTTTCAACGCTGAACCTAACAGCTATTGTTGTTTTTTCTGTCGCCCTTCAGCCACGCGTATTATTTTCCACTCGAGACCTTTTCGACCCCGGGGACGTTACAACGACGAGTGCCACGGGTGGGCAAAAGACGAGTGTGGGCGTTCGTTTTTACTCACTGTTGTCCACGTTCTTCCGAATGAGCACCTTACAGTCATCGAACAACTTTAAGCAATCGTCTTCGCAGTGCGCCTCGAACGACGCGGAGTCCAGCGCGGCGCACAGCGTGGCCGCCATCAACAACGCGACGGCGAAAACCGCTCGGGCCGTCATCGTCGCAAGTAGACCCGACTCCGGAATTGAATATGACGAATCGTAAGATCGAGCTGTTTATTCGACAGACGTGTAAATAACTATAATCGAGCAATATGGCGCTCGAATCGGGAAAAAAAAACTATAGAAGTGGTACGGCAATTGATAGTTACGAAAAAATGTCCTCAAACGTCAGACCACAAGGGGATTCGAAAAAGGGTACGCGCTAAACTATTTAAAAAAAATAATTTTAACAAAATAACAAAAACCGACTTGAAAAAACCAGAAAAAGCGCTAAAATGTGTAAAAATAATTAAAACATTTTTTTTTTTTTTGGTTCGGTGACGTCCGACACTTTTTTAAAAATTTTTATTAGCGTTTCTGTACACTAAAAAAGTGATGACATTTTTTTGATTTCAATTATTTTCAGCGCTTTTTCAAAGCCGGTTTTATTTTTTTTTTTTTTGCTAACCGTTTTGCGGTATTTAATAGTTTCTAGTGGAACGACGTGTTTATACTTTTTGTGTTCACGTCTAGTTCATACCGTAGGTAGTGTAACCATTTGATTTGATTAATAAGTGTCGCTCGTTACCGTAATACGTTATCGCGATTTATCTGTATAATTTTTTTGATTTTCAAAAAGCACCGAAACAATTTCGATAAAATTTTGACCGATCGAACAAAATCGTCGTATAATATTGACGGAGTGATCGATGAACATACAGAAGAGAAAAAATAAAATACCCACGGTCGAACATAAGGGTTATAATACCTCCTCCTTATTTGAAGTCTGTTAAAAATGAGCACTCGAACGCTGTTTATACAATTGAAGTACACGGATTTTAGTACCGAATAGTATTATATTGTCGTCATACCTCTGACAGCAGCACAACAGGACGTATGTAGATGCGAAAAATAACGATGAAAGTGTTTTTTTTTTTGTTTAATTTGTTGAAAAAAAAAAATCAATTGAAATCGTGGCTTCACTTGCCGGTTAGTACACTGCACTGCCACGGATTCGCATTTAATTTCCTACATACGATCCGTTAAATTTCGTAGAACAATATCGTCCTGCGACGAACAATTATTATTATTACCCGATTAATTCACTTAGAGTTAAACGCGAAGCATTTACACCGTCAACGCGTTCGATAAACTATAATTTTAACTATACAATTTTCTTTCGTTATAACTACGGTCCATCAATTATTTTTACATCGTAAAATACGATAATCATTAACTGCGATTATTGGTATTTGTTCGTTTTTATAGCTATTTAAAATGATGTAATTATACACTTTTTTCACGAAATATTTCAATAACAATTGAAAAAAAATCAGTCATGAGCCGAGTAGGTTACTTGTTTGGGTGTGTTACATTCTGGTGGAGACGATACATGGATAGATTCTCATTTGAAAGTCTTGTATGACATATAGCTCGTTGAAGGGTTAATTCGATTGAAATTTTATCGCGTTCAAACTTCGTTCACCCAATAGTTTTTGTATACACGTTTTAATTTTTAAAACAATTGTTACGAAATATAGTATCGATGTAAAAACGTTTATGAATGAAAATTGTTTTATTTTTGAAAATATGTTTTAACCTAGTAGGTACACAAGAAAAACCGTTGTTTAATATTGTTCAAAATCGTACACTATATATTTGGTATACATATCCCTCGAAATTTTTAAAGAGATTATTTTGTATTTGGATCAGATTACTGTGTGAAAATTACGAATAGAATTTTAAAGCAATTTTGTTTTGTTCATTTTTGGACCATAGTATTTTAAAAATAAGCAAAATCTAAAAAAAATGCTCCAAATACTAATTATTAACCATTTCGGGCTTTATAAATTTTTCAAAGAATACAAAAAATAATTTAGCTTTTCACGAAAATCTCCCAATTAAAAGATTAAATCGACAGCGGTGTGTCGTGACTAATACATTAATTATTAGTTTAATTAAGTAATTATTTTTCATCTCGTAGTTTCTCCAATAGGAGGCCTCTGCCCTCTACTCTGTCTCATTTAAAATGTAATCTTTTATGCTCGTTGCTCCGTTTGAGATCAGATCGTTTGAATGATAAATAAAAAAACAAAACAAAAATATGTATAAAAACTGTATAGTAGAACTGATATTCAATTATATGAAAAAAAAAAATACCGGTCATTTTCGAAGTGTAAAAAGAAATCTTTTCCAATCCAAACGATAAAATCACCACTTTTTTCCACGATTTATATCGAATACGACGCTGCTTATGTTTCTTAAAATCTATACCGAATTTTTGAAAATAATTTAAGATTGCAGATTTAAAACTCGTAACGCGGGCTTAAACTAACTTGAAAAAGAAATCAGAAAAATATTCAAAAAAAATGAAACAAAAAACCTTTTACGGATACGAAACGTGAACACACCATTACGATTCCGTACACCTTTTACCTGAATTGCCATGTTTTATCATTATTATTATTAGTATTGTGATTTGTCACAAAGCAGTAACAGAACGAACGATAACAATATTATGGTAGAGCGCGGGTTGTTTGCGTCAGCAACGATACGGGTGTTCGGCAATTCAGCAAAAAAAAAAAAAACGCGTCAACATCTAAGTACAATATTACTTTCAGTGTAAGTATATTTTTACATTTGAATATCGTGGTTGGACAAATAAAAAAAAAAAAGGGAGTAACGAGACGCGAAAGCGGGTTAGTTGTTTGTGTGGTCGGATTGCTTGTTCAAACGGTTGAACGGTTCGACGTTTTTTTTTTTTTAAATTTCGGATAAAAAGTCGTTGTAAAAATACAATCCTGAGCAGAGTTCGATCTTATTGAAGAACGCGTGCGTAAACGTTTGCGCACTTTTTTTCGCTCGAAAAACGCTACTGATAAACGTTTGAAATAATTATTCTCACCGGTCTTGTGCGCACTTGCGGCCCGTCGCGATACGAATTTCCATTGATTTTAATGATAATTTTCGGAAGAGTTATCGCCGAAAAAAATAGAAAAACGTCCAGAACACGAATAAACCGGCTATCAAGATTTCTTGTAGCGGCCGCGTACAATGAAAGAAAACGTGCTGCGACAAATATTAATACCAAAAGACTTACTAAGCCCAACCGGTAAGTAATGAAAACTTGAACGTAATCTGTGCAGGTGAAAATCGATTGAACCCGCGAATTCAAACAGTTTTCGATGGTTATAAAAAAAAAAAAAAGAATAATTTATGAAAAAACGTTTTTAAACGAAAATCGTATGAAAAACTAACTTTTGGCGTTGTTTGACCGTTCTTAGCATAAAATGAACAGTTTTAATTTTATATTACATTTCATAAGACACTGAACTGCAAAGGATCACAGGTTTTCGCAAACAATAACTGGGAAAATTAACGAATCTCGAATAATTCTTTTTAGTTCGTTTGCGCGTTACCCGCGCGGTGTATTTCGAGTCGTGTCGTACTCAGATAAAACGTTTTTCCGTGAAACCGTCCGGGTGACAAACAACGAGTCGATAAATCACACTAAAAATTAGAAGACTGAGTGAATTTGATACTAATACAAGATACTAATTTTGGTATGGATAGTGGAATTTTTAACATGAAAAAAAAAAAAAAATTTTATAACCAATTTCTACGACCAATTTTTCTAGAGTATTGTTTTAAATTTTTTTTATTTTTAGTAAGTTCGGTGTTATTTTTAACCAAGATGTAACAATAATTAAACGACGTAAATAAATCTATAAAAGCTCAGGGTGTATTATAATATTATGTAAATCTAGAGAACGTCCGACGAACAACACTACTCGTCGTCATCGTCGTGTATGGTTTATTTATTTTTTTTTTTGACGTCCGTCTCTGCAACCGAATCGTTATAAACTTTTGCGTCGCGACCGAACCGAAAACACGGGATAGTTTGTCTCGACGGATTCAGCACGTCGACACGGACCGTTCGAATTTTGTTTTATTTCCATTTCATAGTTTCAATTTATTTTTTTTTATTCACCGCGAGAACACGTACATTTTACGAAAATGTCGCATTTTTTACGCGTAATGCAACACACACACACCGGTTTATACGTATTTCGCTTTTTTACGCGATCGTCGAAAGCGTTACGAAAAAAAAAAAAAAAGACCAACAGTCGATTTAACTTTTTGATTATGAAGTTTGAATTGTCGTAAAACCCAAGAGCGGCGACCGTAGGCATCATTTGTTTTCGCGCGGCGTAGTTGGCGAGTAAAAAGCAAAATATTAAAACAGCTACTAAAATTTTAGATTTACTCTGAAAAAAAAATAATATGGTATAGGATAAATTCAAAAGTATTGCGATCCGTAGTTTTTGCGGCTTTGTCGAAAAAAGAATCCTTTACGGTTTTATGTTTCACTGATGATGGGGAAAAAAAAAAAACTTTCTACGGTACGTCCCACTGAAATGAAAGCGTTTTTACGCGTGTTTTCACGAATTTACCGTATAATTTCATGCGGGTCGCGTACGACGGACGTAAATAATTTTACGTTCGAAATCCAGGTAAATGTTTTTAACATTTTTATTTGTTTCGTATTTTATTGGGTGGTGTAGATACTCCTTATACCTTGTATTGCAACAATTTAGAAGCAAACGATTTCGTAAACAGAAAATCAAATTGCATAAGTAATGTGCACGGTTTTACTTTCGTAAGGTCATAACCGAGTTTTAGGTTTTTATATTTTGTTTTATTAGCAGGTACACTTTGAAAGTTTTTGTAATTACTTAAAATAATGCGATTTGTTTTTTTTTTCAATCCAAAAATCAACAAACGCATCCAGAACTTATATTGAACTGTACTACGAGCTAATGAAAAAAAAAAACCCGTGTACAAACACAGTATTTCTCGTAAATTGTACACATACGCCTG
>CM029364.1:9269018-9309964 GCA_017140985.1 Hormaphis cornu | reverse complement strand
TAATCAAAACGAACATTTTGTTTTCACGACGAAAACATTTAGGTTGCATATTATCGAATCGGCTAAAACAGTGGATCTAAACTTTTTATTTGGTTCGTTAATAATAATTTACTGACTGCTCACGTCCTCTCAATACAGATTTATTGAAAAATATGTACACACCAGTATTCTAAATTAAAAACACCTACTTCAAGAAGATATCGTAGTAAAATGTTTCGTCTAACTATTAACAAAATGACCTAAATTTACTATGATATGTACAAAAAGATTTTATTTGAAATCGATTGTGTTCGATTCGTTGACGCGACTTTTGGACAGTAATTGTTTGTGTTTTTCGTCGATCACGGACAGGCCCCGAAACCACTCCCCATCGAAAAGTTTACAAATGTATCGAAATTACGCGTAGCAACGTTTTTTTTAAATAAATTGTTGATTTCCTTTTCCGGCAAAATAAAGCTACACGTTGTGCACTTATTTTCAAACTTGTAGATTTTTTTTTTTTCCAAGATGATTTAGTAGAAATTCGTCGTGTAGGGTGGTAAAAAATTTACCTTTACTTGTAGGTGCTGTTTTTTTTTTTTTTCGTCATTATTTCAAATTTGATAGCCCCTTTTCTCCTTTAAGATTACACCACTCCCCACAGAGAGACAGAAATGCCACCGAAGGGCCGATATTAGCCCCGTTACTAAAATGATATCGTACTGTAACATTTACAAACTCTTCAAAACAACGAAAACTATTGTTATAGTTATGACAACAATCGAGTCGAGTGTTTTTTTGGCGATGACGTAACCAGAAAAAAAATAATAATCGTCAGTCGATATAACGTCATAGGTATTAGGTACTATGGGGCATAGCAGAGTGGGTAATGATGAAAATCAACGATACCGTCATACAGAGAAAATGGTGTTGAAAAGACCAAACGGTCGTTTGCGGTCGTTACAAAAAACCGTATTTAAGACCCGCATCAAGTCAAGTTGACATTATGGTTTATTTTTATTAAAACACCCAAATCTCGACTAAATGTCGAGATGACACATCGGTCGGCAACGCGAGTCTAGTTCAAAACACTATGGTTTTAACCATATAACATTATGATATTTACTATACAGAGTGATTTCATCAAAAATCATACATAAGATCGCTTTGGTCAAAGGACTAGAAATCCACGTGTTTTTAGATTTTATCGAAAGCTCATTGTTATTATTTTGACCCGTGACAGTAATAGTTATTGTTTTAAAAATTCGGTATCAAAATACCAAATATATGCTATTGTTGTTTTTTAAAAAAAATGTACGTTCGATAATTATCGCTTTTTTGTACTATGACGATATCGCGGTTCGGCATTTTATTGTTTATTTTATATCGTTGTAACATCTTGCACAGTTAAGCCGGACAAATTATTACTTTCCGGACGTGAAGTACAAATTATTAGTGATAATTATCATTATAACGAACTAGGCAACGGTTAATTTTAACTCGATCAAACAGTATAAACTTTAATATCGGCACATACCATTTTGTTTTTATGTATAAGTGTACTGCGGTCTTGCGATCTAGCGACAAGGAATCGTTCGGGAACAATTGAATTTAAAATAAAATTTTTTGTTCGAATTCACTGCAGCAGTGAACGATACCGACGATAACGTCAAAAATGTAATACATTTTGAACACATTTCTCGTACGCACATACAGACGCGTCGCGTTAAGTTTCAAATAAAAAACAAATCCAAAATGTATTTAAACTGCGGCGCAGGAAATGAAAAAATAAAGTTACGCTGCTTATACGAATGCGCAAGCGGACGCTATTGTCACGCAAATGGAGAGAAAAAATTAACAAGTGTAAAACTTTATACGTTATAAATACATTAAAGCTTATAACGTACCGCAACTTATGTTAAGTAATTATTTTTTTCGCGAAGAAATTTGAAAATCCATAAAAGTCAAAACGTTGACTTTTTCGTATCGTTTACTGTGAAATATATTTATAGAAACACGTACGATCGAAAATCACGCGCGATCTTCAAAAGTATGTCGAATAGCGTTAAATAAATAAATCGTAATTTAACACTCCGGTGATTGTAAACAATCGCGCGATTTTGTATATTCTCGCGAATCAAACAACTTTTGTTTTCAACGTACTACAGTCAACAGCTTATCTAAATTTCGATATAAAGCGTTATATTTTGTGAACCCGATTAAAATAGCACGCGAATTTAGTCGTAGAACTCATAAAACATCATCTAAAACGCAATGATCCGAGAAAATCGTTTTGTAATGGAAAAAAATCAGACGGTTTCTCGACAGGTAATCACGAATCGTTCGTTTGCACACAGATATCGGTCAATATTTTTCATGCGTCGCGCGACCGTGCAAACGTAATACCTATTATTACTCGTTTGTTATTATTTTTCATTCGTTCGTTCAACATTTAAACATTCGATTCCGATTATCGTGTCCGAATCACTGTCCGAATCGTCTGAATTTTTTTGTTTTTTTAACAATCGATAAAAACTTGTCGCGAACACGAATAGGTTTTTCTTTTCAACACTCACTCTTCCCGGTTCTGCCTCCGTTGGCCGCCACCGTGACGTCACAACGCTTCTTACTCAACGCTTGCGTGCCCGGTGCGGCAAACGCCGAATAGTTCGCCATGACAAAACGGGATAAAGTAGATTGATTTGAAAAATTTGAAGAAAAAAAATATCCGTTTTTAACGTCAAAAACGCGTTACGTGTGCGCCTGCTGCGATCACAAGATACACATTAATGCGATGGTTATTATTCGTTTGGCCCGCTCGTTTGAGAACGTACATTGTTATGTTACAGTCTGACGCGGAATTCGACGAAAAAAATTAAGTAAAAAACAACAACTTGAAGCCGAAAATCCCTCGTACGGATCGAGTCAGCAAAAAGGATACAGTGTCCCGGAAGAATGTTATCGTTTGTATTCGTCGACGTAATGTATACACGTTATAATAATATGAAGTTATCATAATACCACGTGGGAATGGAAAAAAAATTTAAAAACTATCGCGTCGGTAGAACAAAATAATAACAAAATGATATTTAACGCGCGGTCGGGGAGCCCCGCGGACCTCTGCAGATTCTACGACGAATAAAAAATACGTGTTGTCGATAAGAAAACGACAACTCGAACGACGCTTTCAAAACGGACGAAATATTTGTTTTAAGGGAACGTCGGTATAAATGCGATTTAAAACGCACGTTTGCACGTCAAGTTCGGTGCTAAACGATGTGTTTAAATACGAGATAATACGTCGATATTTTATCGCAAAAACTCTTATCCGAACGATTTCCGATTCTGACAAAAACATACATACATATATATAAATATTTACGTACATATTGTTGTCGTGAAAATAGTCGACAACGATTTTACTATTGATTATGAAAAAAAAAAAAAGGCGACGGTGCGAAACTTTATTGAAATTTTAAAATATTTCCGCTCGTATTCAATACGATAATGCGATATTACCTACGCTGTTTAGACGCGTGTTGTTGTGAACGTGTCTTGACGTGTTGAAAATTTACCGTCGAAAATATTATTGTTCGACATCAAACCGACGGGAGTTTTTTTTTTTTTAGGAACTCGAGCATAGTGAAGGATCGAGGACGTTGGAAAAAAATTCTAATATAAATAAAACTCGATACTTATTCTACCATGTTACGTGGAGTAAAAAAAAAAAGACCGTCGCATTAAAAACGGTTTTTTAATCGTACAAATAAAATTACAAAAACTCTAATCAGGACCGATGAAATTCAACTGAATCGCTTTTGGTTGCGAACACGTACATTTTATTACAGTTTAAAATCGTTACAAAAAACAAAACGGTATCGATTTCTTTTTAAAAATAACGTGCTCGGATGATCGTACCTCGTCCACCGGTCTCACAGGGTCACCGTGTAACCTTGAAACAAAGTACAACCTTTCAGACACAAACGTTTCGCCTTTGAACAGTCGTCGAGGGCTCGGTCGGTCTCGTTCAGGCCTAAATCAAAACGCAAAAACATTTTCGATAAACATTCGTGCACGGTGAAATTGGTCAGATTGAAAAAAGCGAGAAATCTCAACGGCATTCCGTACACAGATTTCAAGCCGTTTCTTCGTGGTCATTTCGCGGTTGTACTCTACTACGACACACGGGGCTCGGCTGTTCCCGACGACGGCGGCGAAACGGACGCGTTTGATATGTTTATTATAATCGACAAAGGCCGCGAACGGACGTTTAGTTCCGGGTAAGTTTTCCGAAAAGTTTTCCCCGTTGCGGACGTCAACCGTCGATTTTCAAAAAAAAAAACCACCCACGGTCCAAGGACGATTATTATTATTTTTTAAACGTAAAAAAACTAACAAAAACACGATGGCGCCTCGTTTGATCGTTAAACGCCGCGCGTTAGGTTAGGTTCGCGTAGGACGTTCGGTGTTGCAAGCGCGTTCCGGACAGAATTTTTTCCTCCTCGTCAGGGATGCACAACCTTTTCAAGTCGAAGGGCCAAAAATAGGAAAAAGGATCATGTCGAGGGCCAGTTTTGTTATTTTTTAAAAATCAGTCTTGTTCAATTAACAACATTCGCGGGCCAACTTTAAAGGCTACGCGGGCCGAAATTGGCCCGCGGGCCATAGGTTGTGCATCCCTGCCCCTCGTCGTCAACTTTGAAAAATCTTTCAAGACGGTCGTCGCGAGGTCAGTTTTTATCGCAAAAAAAAAACACATAAAAAACCCGCGCAGACTTCTTTGATCCCCGGTCGTCTTACTGTGGATCGGCACGCCTAGGACGGCGGATTGGCAGTTCGCGTACGCTTCCTCGCATTCGTGGCCGCAACACACCGAGAACGCGGCCACGTCGAGCGCGAGCCCGGCGAAAACGACCACGGCGACCGCGACGACGACGTTCATCACGACGGTTGTCCACGACGATATCGCGCGGCCGAGTCTGTTGCCGAACGGTACAGAAGTTAGTGTGTGCACGTGGACGAGAACGCTTCGAAACGCGGCCGGGGTCGAGAGTTAAACGGTCGTATAATTAACGCGCGTCGGCAAAACTATACGAACAAAATGTATAATAGTGCACGTTTACACGTTTCTAATCAACGCGATTAGCAATCGATTTGCTACGATTCGGTTCGATTAAAATTGAACGAAACACGCGGTCGGCGACGAGACGAATGAAAAAAAGCCACTTCGGCATCGCTCCGGGTATGGTTTGACGGAGTGTGGCTTTGGGCGGCAAGTTACGGTTCAAACGTGTGTTGTTTAGTAGCATCTGAATGCACGATCGTTGTCTTCGAAAATACGATTCCGAAACGGTTGTCTAGCGTGGCAAAAACAAATTTAACAATAAAAACATTCGTCAAACCCGTAGTATCTTTCCTATTTTGGTGTCGAGTTTCAGCTTGATCTTTATTTCGGACGTTACACGGTGGAAAAAATCCAAATCGATGCGTAAAAAAACGCGTTCCCCGTAATTATTTGTGTTCCCCTGGAATACGCGGCCAGTTTTAAAGTTTTGCGAGACTCAAACGTAAAATCTAGATGTTTTACGCAACAGCTGCCGTAATAAGTAACAAATACAAAAATTTCAGAAGTAAACTCGTTAAACCTCTTTTTAACGACGTATACACGTTTCAAGTCGAACGGAGCAATTTCATTTGGCGTTTTCGTTTTTTCCTCCAAAAATAATCAAAATTTCAAAAAACGCTTCAAATAAAGTACCGTATATCGGATCAATTACCCGTCTTATCATAAGTTAACAGGAGCATTGTTTCTATTGGAAAAAGTGATCACGGAAAAAAAAAAATTAAAAAAGCCGGGATCATTCTAGGTCGCGTGAGTAGTTTGACGGGGTAGCGATTAAGCTTTGGGTAGGTTACCAATTTAGAAGTTGCGGTTCAAACGTGTGTTGTTTAGCATCTGAAAGCGATCGTTGTCTTCGAAAATACCGTTCCGAACCGGATCTCGGTGGTTGTCTAGCGTGGTAAAAACAAATTTAACAATAAAAACATTCGTCAAACCCGTAGTATCTTTCCCATTTTGGTGTCGAGTTTCAGCTTGATCTTTATTTTGGACGGTGGAAAAAATCCAAATCGATGCGTAAAAAAACGCGTTCCCCGTAATTATTCGTGTTCCCCACGGCCACTCGAAACGACGAGTTTTACGACAAGATAACAATCGGCTACGGACCAAAATCGTGTGTGAACCGATTTTCTAAATATTTTAACCGCGTGACTATTTTGTTTGGATCGTATTAAAGTTTTGCGAGACTCAAACGTAAAAACTAGAGGTTTCGTGGAATTATTGCATTTTGCGTGAAATACCGATTTTTTTCGATTCTTCGTTTAAAATCGCGCCGTTCCTCTAAACGTTACGAACGAACGCGTGGCAAACGAATATACAATTTGATGGATTTCTTTTTTTTCTATGCTATTTAATATGATAGCAAAAATGCTATTGTATATACACACAATATTTCGGTTGGTTTTGTTGGCCTTTATTCGTATAAAACGTGATGCGTTAAAAATCTCTCATTATACAATTATCGTTTTATTTGCCACGTATACTTTTTGGCGGAACTCGTTCGACAAACATCGCTGATAAAGATAGACGTAAAAAAAAACGACAAAATAGGCGAAACATTGGTAAAAAAAAAAGGAAATAATAAAAATGTGTACCCCTTAACAGCTGTTACTGGCCAATATATTACACATTGCAACGAACGAATTAAGTAAAACTCAATAATCGTTTTAATTATACAATTGGTATTTAAAATACGTTCGGAATAAGTGCTGCGGAAAAACAGCGTTATCAACAAAATACACATATTAAAAAAATTAATTGCGTACACGCATGTTTAATTAAAACAATAAAATTAATTATTTCTGACGTAGGCACCCATTGGAAATGAACACAGTTATAATAATATTAATAACGCGTATATAAATGACAACTCGGTATGTACTAACTTTGGTACTTCTAATAATTGTCGTTATCACTAAATTACACAATTTTTTACCTAAATTACCATTTGACTAATCACGCTCACAAAACATTGACAATTTACGCGTCAACAAAATGTGTCTTAACATTATATGGCACGTACATTTTCGATACACACTATTTCTGTCGTTTTTTCGACTTTTTTTTTTTTTTCATGAAAATATTTCACATTATTTAGAATTGTTATTTTTCGTCCCCGTAATAGTCCGTATAGTTCAAGAAACAGCCGCTCAAACAAGTTTCTTTGGCCGATCGACAGGACCGTAAACCGACGTCGCGCTCGATCGACTCTATAAACAAGAATATTGTATACAGAATTAAAAAATTATGACGGGTAAACATTAATGAGTACATCGACGTCGGGCCGTAAATGTGTGATTAATGAGCGACGAAATTTCGGCATTTTACGAACACAGAAAAAAAACCCACCAACAGGTAAAATTATAAGAAAAGAG
Organism: Hormaphis cornu; assembly: GCA_017140985.1. Taxonomy (NCBI): domain Eukaryota; kingdom Metazoa; phylum Arthropoda; class Insecta; order Hemiptera; family Hormaphididae; genus Hormaphis; species Hormaphis cornu. The sequence goes on along the minus strand of CM029364.1, from coordinate 9,302,491 downwards.
CGTTCGGCAGTTGCTGGTTAAACGTAATTTTTTTTTTTCAGGTAAAACCTATCATTTTATACTGTACTTTAAACACATACCGGAATAGTAAAAACGATCTCGACGAAAGTATGGTAAACTATACAATGTGCGCTCAAACAGAAAAAAAAAATAAATAAATCGCCAGTCACCGCGTACATAATAGTTCGGCTGGCGACGTGCTTAAGATATATATGGCTTTCGTTTTTTAATTAATTTTTCAAAATTTACGTTTCGACCACAAGCGCGTGATCATCACACGACTGTAAATGCGAGTTCCACCCCGTTCTAAATCGCGGTTGAGCGTAAAAGCGGTAGCGAAAATCTATACAGTTGTACGCAAAATACACGGAAAAAAACATTTTTTCCTCGATTATTTTATATTAGTGTACGGAGTATATTGACCGTATGGGTGGAGAAATTTTAGAAAAAAAATGTGCATTATTAAAAATGTAATTTAAATAGGTGTACGAATTGTCTGATTATTTGAGTCGAATTGAATGTGACTTGTAGTAAGACGACACTGGCGCGATTCGAAGAGCTGAAATTATAAAATTTTCGGACCCCTCCCTGAGGGCTGAGAAAGGCTGATCCGTGCATTAATTTTTTTTAATCGAGGCCCCGTATTTGGTAGTTCGGGTTTCGTTACCTGCTCTGTTTGCAGAAATTTTATTGAAATTGTTCGCGCAATTGTCGTACGCGCGAACGCACGTGTCGGTGCAGAACAACGGCATCCCGTCGGACGGCCGGAAAACCGCCGCGGAAACGGTCAAAACGACCAGGAAAACCGGTGGAAAACCGCTGCAGGTTCGCATAGTCTTTCGAGAGGGTGACAACAATTATAATCAATATTGTTCGAACAAAATCAATTGCAATTCATTAATTCATCTTCGATTCGCCGCGAGAGTGCGAAAACATAACGAAGAACACTGACGCCGGTTTCGGTGACCGTCGTCGTCGCCGTTGTCGAATATCATCGCGGGCAAAAATCGTTGTCGATAAAAAAACAAAAAACGATTATCGCTTGAATGTGAAATAATTAAACACATAATCGTGTGGTAACGATAAAAATGCTGCAGACGACCGAATGACAAGCGCGTGACGCGGCGGTGCCCCGAAACTCGTAATTTTTAGAGGAATTTTTGTCTTTTTTTCAAGAAAAAAGTACTTCTGCACCAGCACCCCGATGGTATAGAAGATATTATCGAATGCACATTTTTATCGATACCACGAAACGTTTGTAAAAATGTAATCTTTGCACACAGATGTTAACCCATAATGTGCGTATGCATTCGGAATTAAAACATAAATCCGTATATAAACCGAAAATATTTCTACCTTTTTATAAATAATAACCGTTAAGTATAATTTTGTAGAATGTATGCGAACAATCCGATCCAAAACAATATGATAACTAAGGATTGTGTAAACTGATTCGTTTTGAAGTTTACGTATTTGAAAACGATTTTCCTTTTGATTTAACGCTCTTGATTTACGATACAAACCACATTGTATTTTGAAAATAAAATGTTGACAAAAATGTTTTCTTTTGATTTTTGGAAAACCAAACAGGAAAGTCGTTTACAAGTATGGGATTTATATTATGGCGAATTCAAATCGGTATCATTAGATCAGTTAGATTTTTTTCCCGATCTGTTTGAGGTATTACTACCGTACTACGTGCGTTACAATATTGTAGTTTATTCTTTATGCCGAAATATTTTGAAAAATTCTATTTTAACCATCGTTCGATTGTCGTGACATTATTATTCTTGTCGTTTTACCTAAACACTGTGGAGTAAAACCATCGAAAAATATAAGCGTGATCGTACTTACGTGGCACTCAGTCGACTGAACAGTTACAATGTAGACCTAAATGAAAATACGATAGCAATAGCTATATCGATGAATGATAAAACTGTAGATATTACATTGTAATATTTATTCAATTTTATTCAATATACTAGTTTTATTTTCATATTTACACGCAGAACATCTTTGCGAAACACGTCAATCGTACAACAAATGTTTAGCGTTCACCTGAATTGTTAAACATTCTTCGTAATCACGGTTAAATCATATACAACGCGTTGTCAATAATAATAATAACTTTACGATAAAAATATGACGTGAAATTCAAAAACATAATTTTTGTTTTTTCACTGTCGTAATTACATATTATAACGTGTGTTTATACTTTCGATCCGATCGTTCGTAATCCTAGAGGAATCTACAATCGGCTTTGCAAATCATTTGGGCCCTTTCGCATTTGTAAAAATAATCGATGAAGTCGTCGGATCCTAATAAAAAAAAAAAATCAAATTGTCGGTTATATTAATTTTGGTTATGCGCAAGTTCGTTATATATACATATATATATACAGTCGACGAGACCCTTTCGCGCGTATTCGTAAGACGAAAAGGCGAGTATTGGTCCACACAGAGTAAATGTAGGTGTTACGCACGAGACAAAAAGAATGAAAGAGAGTAAACGGGTGAGAAGTGGTTTGGCGATTACATGAAAAATCGGTAAGAATGGCTGATGTTTTTTGTTAAATTTGATTTTTTTACCGGAATTACGTGTACTGCTAGACAACTGAATGGTTTTTTTCAAAAACGTCACTGCTTTTCGGATGTTAAACGTTATAAGTTTGAACCAAAGAAGAAGTGAACCGTCCCGATGCGTGAACACCAGCTAAGCCGACCACCTCAAACTTTTCTTTTTTTTAAAAGAACTAAAACTCTACGTCGGGGCCGACCTCGGATTCTTACCCCGTTTCATCGTCAACACGACCGCTTTCTTGCACTGCAACGCCTGTTCGTTACAATGGTCCAGACACGAGGCCTCGGTCTCCGCTTCGGTTATCTCGTACTCTTCGGTCGGCCGGCTGGCCACGGTCGGCGCGTCGTCGTACTGTTCGGACGCCAGATAGTCCTGGGACGCGAGATGCGGCCGCAGCGCGGTCAGAGCCGCAGCGGCGATGAAAATCGTCAAAAAACCAGCCATTCTCTCGCGGGGCCGCGCAGAATCGAATCGCTCGATGTACGGCGATAAGTGTTTGTACGTTTATTAGATGTTTTGTACAGTATAACAATATAATGTATATATCTGACCGGTTCGGCGAACTGACGGCGAAGGAACGAATTTTCATACGCCTTCGAGACGAGTGAAAAAACGAACGACACTGTTATAGAACGTATTGTTAAAAGTGACGATAACGAACGATTAGTTCGGTTAATCGTGTGTCGTTATGACGCGGGAGCAAAAAGAATCCGATTATTGACGGACTCGTTATTGCAGTGCGATTGAAGTGAGCAGCATTATCGTACTCGGGGAAAAAATATTCGGAGATAACTTTTCAAGAAAAAAACGGTCTCGACCGCAACCGTATGATAACATAATAAACAGAGTAGTATACGTATTCTAAACAAAGAATTTTCCTATTTTTTTTTTTTTTAATATTTAGTAACATTGTTCTAAATACTTTTTGAAAGTGTTTTTTACCCGAGACTCAGAATTCACCAGATTCGCGCACATCCGTTTCTCCTGTTCCACCGCGTTCCGAGAGGGCACACCAAACAATTTTAAACAAATCATTTCGATTGGCTGCAGCGATGTCCAACAATAATTACGTCGAATACAAAAAAAAATCGTTTATTTTTAACAAACAGTGAACTGACCAGCGATTAATTTGAAATCGTTATGATTTTACGTTCGGTGGCGTACCAACGGGGGTATTTGTAAGAGAGTAACTTTGTTTTGAAATTAACTAATTTTTTTTTTTTGAAACCATTCCAACTCTCGATTTATACATAAGTAGACCTCTTCTAAAATTTAGGGCTTGTTACGCGACTGGTTAAGTTGGATAGTTACGATATCTTATTAAGATCACAAGATCTAGAGAAAAAGTTTTCATAAACTCGAAAAGTTATCAATACTGTTTAAACGAAAACGTTTTAAACATGCAGACTGTTTTTTTTTCCAAATATTATTGACATTTTTTAAGAGGTAAGGAGCACACAAAATAGCAACATATCAGTGACACAAATAGTGATAAAATATATATTTTATTACATATAAATCGTGTTAACATTTGTATATTTTTATCAATATTATTATGTGTCCGCGTACATTGCAATGAATTTGTAATAAAACGCAGAATTTCAAATGTACATACTATTTTAATTATTGTTATTCCCACCTTCGTAGGTACTCGAACGGTTTTTAGAATACTTTAAAGTGTACGCAGATATTTTTTTATATGTTACTCGTTCCGTCTTCGTATTCCCAATGACACTTTTCTTTACATATATGTTTCAACTGACGACATGGAAATTTGGGGTCTCTTATCTCTAAAAAAAAAAAAAAAGTGCACGCTCCCTAAAGATAGTTATCGGTAAAAAGTTGAAAACATTATTATTGTTACGTGTTAAACGCTCGTCGAGTGATTCCAGTTGAAACAATATCGACGCGACATAAATTCGATCGTTCTCGATGCTCACAAAATTTCGAAACGAAAATTAATTGCCGCAGTGCCGAACAGAATACAGCCGGCGTTTGACGAAAGCAAATGACAAGTATTCAACTCGTAAAAAAATTATAGAGATAATCGTTGAAATGACTATGGAAAGTTTTCCGAGGATACAACCCTGTAACGCGTCTTTTAAAACTTAAATTCATTGTCGTTATAATACATAATATTACAAATCGCGCGGAGTCTGTGAACGAATCGCAAAATTTTTTCCGGTATTAACTTTTCTGATGTACAAAATGTATAACTATCGTATATATTTATGATATAGTAATAATTGTGTCGTGTTATTCAACTATAGGGCGACAAAAATCCGTGTTTTAAAAAAGAAAAAATTCTACAGCAAAAAAAATACGACGTTAAACGTCAGATTAACAAGAACGATAGTGCGAAAACAAGAATAAAGACGAGAATCCCAGTAGACGGTTGTAGGACGGAACGGGCGAACCGTTTCTGCTGCGTAGGATCACGGATGACGCAGTATGTAAAATCGAAATCGGGAGAAGAACTGGAACGGCGGAGATCGCATTTATGACAAACAACAGAAAAAAAAAAACGGATCCTCTCGTCAAAAGGAGATAAACGTCGCACAAAGAGACACACGACGAAAATGAAGAAGAATCGATAAAAGTCGTCGAGACGTGACGCTGCTACATGTATGCAAACGGGCGGCGTAACTAAGTGTTGAAAAACGAACTCGCTTTGAGACACGACGGTTCTGTACAAAATAGACCTGGGAGAAATTGTCCCCCGGGGAAAAAGGGAAGAAAACCTTGAACGAATCGTGTGGAGAACTGGACTTTTGTGTGGACGTTTTTAAGGAGAATAGAACGGACAGAGAAGAACGGTGGAGAAGAGGGTCGGAAAGACCTGAAAGAAGATCGCGTCGATCCTTACCGCCGGTGACGTTGTCGTCGTCGTCACACTTCACGTACGCGTCCCTGCAGTTCGTGACGCAGGTCTCCATGGTGAGCGCGTCGATAGCGCGATACACCGCGAACGCCACCAGAACGACGGTGAAAGCCGTTCGAAAATTCGCCATCTTTTTCCGAAATCGCAATCGGTTTAGAAATTTAGAGATTCGTCGAAGTACGTTCGCCGTTGCGGTCAGACGAACGTCTCGCGGCCGACCGGTTGACCAACACGCTGTTCCGTCGCTGTTCTGACGCGCGGCGAAAATCGATACCGGTTCGCGGTCTCGGTGTGAAAAAAATAACGCTTTCGTGCTCCGATAATTGAATCGATATTAAACTACGACACCGTTTGAACGACGAAATTAACGTGACTATAATCGTCATTAATGGCGACGATAAAAACGAATCGAAGCGTTACATTATTGTGCAATCTGTTTGGTCGCTCGTTTTTCGACCGCGCTAATAACTCGTAATCTAACAACAAACATCGTATTTCGAGAGCGCGCACGTTCGAGTACGACCCAGCGAGTCGTAATACGCTATTGTTTTGCATTAGAATAAAGTTATTATTTTAATTTTCTCGCCTACATCGTGGTAACAAATATGTTTGCATAAAATGTCTGAACAGGAAACGATCGAAAACGACGGATAGCACGCCCGCTCCACGGCTGAATCATAAGTTTTTAAACGGCTCGCCCGTGAATAAAATAAAAATTAGTGGATCGGTATTTCGGTAAAAACCGGTCAGAATATACAGAAACGGTTTTCGTTTCGGTTCGATGCATCTGACTTGGAACGCGCTGGAATTTTTTTACGGAGATGTGACAGCTGTTATCTCGTCATGCTAAAAATAGAATAAAAATTGTCGTATGAAAGGCGTTTGATTAACTAACGCCTTTTTTTTTTTCTGTTTTCAAAACTTTTCGAGATACAATTGCTGTAACATCCAACACCCTGTATAACTCGACGTTGATCGCCTGCAGTAACGGATCCGACGCGCGGTATCGACCGAGTTACTTTCTACCATACTCGTCAAATTTCGTTCAAACATATTTGTGTTTTTTTAAGTATTGGTGGCGCTCGAATAACAGTTTTAAACAGAAAGCTACGTAACGGTAATTAATAACCATAATGTTTTATTAAATATCAATTTTCAACAACATATTAGCTTACAATGATTTTTACAACGATAAAATTCATTCCGAATCTTTTTACGACGGTTTTCACATTATTGAACTTTTTATTTTTTTCATTCGCGTATAATATCTATGATCATATATATATATAAATAGGTGTACTATACTACGTGGCCAATTAGAACACTCGCGTAATGATATGTCCAATTCGAGATTTATTTTTTTCAACAACAAAAAGTTAGCTATTCCAATACTCCGTCCAGAAACAGTTTTCTTGACACACTCTTCTCGACTCTCCGCAAATGTCAAAATCGTTGGACCCACTATCGTCGGGGTCCGGTGGAACTAGAAAAAAAACAAAAACACATTTTCCAATACCGCGTTACAGTATCGCCGTGAAAATGTAACGTGATAAATTCAAAACGAAACGAAAAAAATGTCTGATATCTGCAATTAGTGCACGAATATTCCAGTATCTCAACAAATTATAAAATATAATATACATTCTTTTGAGTGCAGTATTCATAGGTATACGAATAGTTCTGAAGTTTAAAATACTATTTTAAAAAGGCGTACATTTTTTAAGTATTTAAGTACTTAAATAAGCTAGAATAGGACGCGATCCGGACCAGGTCGCGGACCCAACAGAGAAGACGCGGGACACCGACGAGAAGCAAATGCGAGTAAATGACCGGTAACTAATCAAGTTATAACCAAAAAAATAACTCAACTCGATCAAAAATAAACTTAACTTTTTAACTTTGTTCTCTCACCGTCGGTCTGCGCTCGGACGTCGTCCTCGCAACCCACGTGCATATCGTCGCATTCCGCCAGGCACGTGCGATTGATGGCGTCCGCGGTGTTACGATCGTTGTGCCGCACGGACGCTATCAAAACGACAGAGAAAATCACTCGAACCGAGCAGCTCGTCGCCATCGTTTCCGAAATCGTTTCTTAAATTTGATTTTAATTTTTAATTTTTTACTCGCTCGCCGCGAACGACTACGCGCAAACGACCGTTTCGGCCGACCGTATTGTTATGCGCGGTCCTGACGATGAACGCAATCGCAAAAACAATCGTCGACAGTGATAATTATCGTACGATTATATTCTTCAACCGATGTTGTTCGCGTTCGATTTCAGCTACATAATACAACATACCTCGTTCGAGGCCGCGGTGGAACGAGACGTTTCGACGGGTCTTCGCGACGCGGCGGCAGACGTTCGAATGGTGTAAAATGTGAAAAATCGAAATTCGTTAAAACTTGAACCGGTTCGATACGACCGAGACTTTGGAAAATACGGTTTTGAGTCGCTGGGTACGAGCGAAAAACGCACTATCTTTTACGTCTTACCGAAACGGCCAAAGTTTTTTAGTTCAATGATAAAATTATAAACAATCGGTCCACAACGCGAAGATGTGGAAAAGTAGATAGTTTGCATCGACGGGATGTCGACTACTTCGAATCGATTTGTTTCGACTTATTTTTACGTTTGTTTTTCAAAACAAATATTCATTTCCACGCAAAACCGTTAAAGTTTGGAATTTGTACTGATGATCGTCATATTCTGCTTAAAATGTATACGCCTTTGTCGACCGAAACATTTCAACTGGAGTTCAGTGTTTCGGATAGAACCATTAAACGTTTGCTTAAAAGCTTTGTACAGTATAGTCCAAAACTTACTTATCATTAAAATACGAAAAACTATAGTAGAGTACAAAATACAACGTCAAAAATAATAACCAAAAATAAAAAAAAATTTAAAAAACAACATAATACCGTTTTGTTTTAATATACTCCTAACCGAGCTAACCATTTTTCAAAAGTTATCTCATTCTCGTCACTAAATTTATATATGTATATAATACTAAGGATACAAACTAAAATTGATTGCATGTCTATCATCAAATAACAATTTGTTCGGTTGTTAGTTTTTAAGACGCATAATATTATTATCATCTGACGTTTAACTTCAAAACTTTGTACGCGATCATAAAAAATGTCGTGTACCTGCACACGTCATGCAATTCAACAAATTTTTGTAGTTTTTCGCTCGTACCGATTCATAGATTAATTTTGTTTTGGATGTTATTTTTTTGCACATACGATTACTATCTTACATTACGCGTTTACAATAAGAGGATGTTTTCTTTGGATAATTATAAATTGTATCAAAAGTTAAAATTAACAAATACCATTTACTGGACGATAATAGCAGTAATAATCGACTCGAGTGTTATTTTACAAATGAATAATGTTTCGGAGATAAATACTAGTTGTCACTTACGACAACTGGCAGCGCAGCTGAGCGGTGTGTTCTTCCATGTAAAAAATAAAACAATCATACAGTGATTATAATATGTTGACTACAAACCGATACACTAGAAATAAGTTACAGCATACGAGTACACGTAGGTCTACGAGTTGTTGTTTGACGGTTTTTGAAATAAAAACAACACTTTTTGCAGAAATCGGTTTTATATTTTTATATTAAATCCACATCGTTATCATCATGGTCATATATACGTAAACGCGTGGTAATAACAATATAATTTACTTTGTAATTATTTCGCTGTTGATCCGCATATTTTGTGTGAACGAGCAATCGGTACAATAACGTACCTACATAATAGACACGACGAAACCCGTAATAATACCGCAGTCACATCCATTGGCGTATATATTGGGCCCGTAGTGATAATATATGAGGATCAACAATGATTGAAAACGTTTTTGGGACATTTAAACCACCGTAATAGCCATTTTAGGCCATACTGTATTAATCGGTGTATAAATATTAGGAGACTAAAGCATTTGAGAATGTAAAAAAAAAAATTATATTATCGTCTTAAGTCTAATATATAGTTCATAGTTAATTAAGGTAAATTAGTAAAATCGATACACGCCTCCACGGTCACAACATCGGAATTAGAGAGGGCAACGCGCACACACCCATGCAAAGTTTTCTGGAATACGAACAAACGGTCAACTGCTCGGGACCGTCATCTATCATTCCAGCATCGGTCGTCAAAAACGCTTAAAAAAAAGTTTAAATTTAAAGTTTATCGATAATTTTATACACCGCGGATATTACACGGTCGTGTTTGTGCGCATACGATTAAATCGACGTAAAAAAAAAATAAAAAGTGTTCATTTTCATGGAGTAAAAATTAAAAAAAGGGGAAATATCCGAACGAGTTACTATCGAACTCCACCGTTCTACGCTGTATTTCCATATCACTGTCTTAGTAAGATTAGAATCTGAGTTCTTTCGCGTAGACGAATAAATAATTTAATAATTTTTGTTTTGAAAAACGATTACGAATGGCAATACTTGTGTACTGGCGTAGAGTTTTTTTTTTTTTTGGAATTTTTAAACAGGTAATATCTTAGACAAATTTTAAAACTCTGAAAAAAAAGTACCGATAAGAAAAAAATGTGAATTCAAAAATGTTTTTTTTTTTAAAAAGGCGGAAATGCCTTGGTACGTTTGAATTAATAAACTATTACCGTTATTATGAGTCGAGTTGATTTTTGTTTTTATCAAGCTAACGTTTAATTTAGTAAATTAAAAAAAAAAAAAAAACGAAAGAAATTAAAAGTTTAATAGCCGGATTTTCGCCATTTTCGGCACACAACTCGGAAAACGATCGAAATATCAAAAAATACAAAAAATTAAAAACCGAAATCTCCAAGGTTCGTGTTGGACGTAACGATCGGAGCTCACCGTCCGCCGAAAAACGTCGTTACGAACATGAAAATTTCAAATTTTTCGACGTAAAATTCTCGATTTTTTTTAAACTAAAAAAAAACGAACAACTCCAATCAAATACTATCACCAGTAGAGTCTATGGGACCTTTTAGAAAAATAAACCGAGTTCGGAATTTCGGAACGTTGTTATGACGTAGTACGAAAAGTTGTTGAAAAAAAAAAACTGTTAAAAACGATACTCGCTCGTCGCTCAGAATTCAAAAAAAAAACTGTTAAAAACGAAATAGATCGACTTAATCGTCTTTGTTACCGATGATTCAAAAAAAGTTCGTTTACTTGCCCGGCCTTTTCGGTTAGGTTGCAGAAAATGATGTCTTACCGGACGAGCTGACCGCGGCAGAATACGAAAACACCGAGTCGCAGACGCCCGTCAACAGGTGGCAAGTGACGCCGCAGAGGTAGGCCAAAGACTCGCCGGCCACCGCGCGGCCGACCGACGCGTTCAGCGTTAGTGCGGCGGCCAGAAGGACCGCGGGAAAAGACATAATGTACGAGAGGTGTTGGAGAGCGAAGAAATTAGGCCGAAAACAGTGGAAAAAAAGAAAAAAAATTACAGAGCTGTAATACACTCGCAGAGTGAGGACTGTGTGTGTGTGTATTATGTACGATATAAAAAATTACGGTATGATGATAGCACGTGAAATTATTATGTACCGCGGACGGTGTTTGGATGGTTTTGTTTTTCAGTTTAATCGAAGCGATTTCGTTACAGCCCGTCATCGGGGTCAATCGGAGAGAGAGAGAGCGATAACAAAATAATAGAGGACGTAATGGTTGACGAGATAAAAAAAACGACCGGTCGGAGAAAAAATAATTGTCATTGTAAAATAATAGTTTGAAAAAAAATGCTTTTACGTCGCAACGCGAGTTCGAGATAACGGCGCGTAAAAGCGATCACGAGAGTTTCCTTCGAAAAAACGATTCTGAGCGAGCCCAGTTACAAACTACGCCCCGGTGAAAACCGTGTTTAACAAAAATCGTACGCTTGTGGAAGTTAAAATAAAAATTACCCCGCGAAAACTTTTTCCAATCTTTTGTATCAAATTTTATTTATAACGAAAGTTTTTAAACGACATGGACTAAATTTTTTTTTTTTCTGACGCCGGATTTGACCATTTCCGACGTTTTCGGCACTATATAGCTCAGAGAATGATCAAAAAATGCTTAAAAAAACATAAAAATTTAAAGCCGATATTCCAATTTTTATGTAGTATTCGACGTGACGATTGGAGCACTCCGTCTAGGCGAAAACGTCGTTATACAAATCTGAAACTGTCAAAGTTTTCACCGTAAAATCCTTGATTTTTTTTTTTTCGGGGTAAAACTCGAAAAGTAAGCTGAGAAAGGTTCGACCAAAGCACTACTAGAGTTCATAAACCTTTTAGAAAAGGAACATTCCTTCTACAGTCTGTACGAAAAGTTGTTTTTATGAAAAAAAAAAAATATCAATGTGAAAACAATCCAAAATGAAGATCTATAATATTTCGCTACACAAACAGTACATACTTTTAACGTAGATACTTAGCGCGATGTTCTACCAAATCCGTCCTGCCGACCAATATACTTCGAGTACCATCTCGACTACCGTACATTTTTTTTTTTTTCACGGTAGGCTAAATTTGTAAAAGAATACCATCTGAAAAGAAATTCAGTCGCACATTCAAGTTCAATTCACTTAAATTTTAAACGATGCTTCGATTAAAATAACATCGTCAATTTTGAGGTGAACATTATAGTAACACACGCGATTTTTGTTTTCACGTGAAATCAACGTGTAAATCCTACGCGAACGATTATTCTAACGGTTGAAAAACTAAAAACAATAATAACTTGTCTGTTCTACGAGACGGGAGAACTTTTTCCGTGAATGTTGTCCGTTCAAAACGTGATATAAATCGCCTTTATTTTGCTAACAAACGAAGCCGACCCGGACGCCCTTAAGGGTACGCCCTTAAGGAGTTCGAATTAGGCAAATCAATCGACACGTCGTATAGGCTGTAAAAAAGAATACGAAATTTGATCCAATTTTTAATGCTGAGTAGTATATGCGTGTGATTATACAGCTCATTTGGATAAAATGATGCGAAAATACGAATGATTTAACCGACATCGGCCGACCAATCGGTAATATTGACGTATAGCTCTGAAAATATAGATTCTTATTAACTTGAATTCGAAAAATCACTTCTCCGATTCATTTCGAAACGTCGTCGCATTTAACCGTCCGAAAGAACCGCAAAGCATAATTTATCGTAATTGTTTTCTTAAAAAAAAATTAAAATTAATAGAACAGCTCTAGTAGAACGGTGATTTTGCAGAAAACGCGACACCCGGAACCCGGAAGTGTGTTCGACGGCGTCATTTTCTCGCCCCCCGCGACACTTTGTCTCGTCGCACAAAGCGTTTCGTCGACACCAGATGGCACGCGAATTCGTTATAGCGATCGAGCGAGCAGCAAAGTTTTCCGCGAAAACTTTCGTCGTCGCCGGACGAAACCGCAATGATTATAAACGCGCGATAAGAATTTGATGACCCAACCTAACCTAACGTCGCAGTGCGATCCACTGCGACTTTCTGCAGAAAATCGACGTCTCATTATGAAATATTCGTGGTCTGTAAACCATATATATTAGGCGAATATTCGCGAAATTTCCTTCATTAGGCTGGGCAAGTTAACTGCGATTTCTCTTGAAAAGTTGACTTTTTTCGAGTTTTTCACAAACGATCAATCAAAGTCGACCGAGATTCGCTCAACTGTTACAGCAAAGATAATAGTTTATATTGCGAATTTCGCGTATGTAGGTTTTGTACCTATGCGGCACATTTCCTGTTTTTTTTTTTAAAATATTTTTTCGTGTTTTTTTAGCATATTATCTGATAAGTCAAACACTCGTATGTACGTCGAACAAGATATTTTGGATCGGTTACCTTGAATCGCATTTTACAGCACTGGAGATTCCTGTAAAGTTGATACGTTGACAGTCAAAAACACTTACCTGTAAAAAAAACAAAAAAAAAAAAATGTTATTAATTTGCTATGACAGGTAAATTATAAAAAAAAAGTTTTATTTGTACTTTGCGCATATTATATTAAAAGGGAATTTGATAATAAAGTCTAGAACGCTGTTTAGCGAAGATTACTGAATACCGAGAACCCCTATCGACACGAGGGCGTAGAATAAACTCAAACTATCTATTAATTTCGAAAACGATACAGATTCATTACGTACTTTAGAGTCATTATAAAAACAGCAGTTTTTTTAACAATCGTCATATTCATCAGGATTAAACGACAATCAAAACAATGATAAATTGTACAAAATACCTGCAGCAACTCTAAAATATAGTGATTTTTTTTTTTTTCCGGATTTAAACTATTCGAGTGTGTGCGGAAAACGCTCATCGTTTCGAACCAAACACGACACGGTGATGCTGTTAAAAATAGAGAGCGCGTTATGGAAAACGTGGTTTAACGCGTTTACAATACTATTTCGCAAAATCTCCTCAGCGAGTCAAATATTAACAAAAAATAAAAAATGTTTTTATTCAGCTCAACAGTGTTCGACTTTATATTGTACGTAACGGTTTTACGAAAACGACGAAATTCATCAAATATCAAAACGGTCGTCGAAACAAGATCGGTTTCAACTTTGCGTATTCGCCGTTTAACTAAGTGTGTTTTGCGAAAACGTCGTGACGTCGTTCGGAGCTGTTCGGGAAACGTCGATCATTTTCGTCTTGGCAAATTTCAAAACTCCGGCAAAACGGTACGTACCACCGGTTAGGTCTATGGCGGCCGTCGACCACCCTAAAGGGTTTTTTTGGGAAAAAGACAAAAAAAACATCGGATTATAAGATATCGAAAACAACATACGGTCAGAAACGCGTTTGTAAAAACAACACGTATACGCAGTTCTTCGGCTGTTCATAAAACACGATTGGGATTGCTCGCGGAATAATCTCGTATAAGAAAAATAATACGAAAGCGCCGTGCCGTCCGTCATCGGCGCATCCGTCGCTCGATCGTTTTTTTTTTTTTGCTCTTTTTTGCTCTTTTCTTTTTTCCACCGAATCTCTTTCTCTCTCTCTCTGTATATGGTCTAAAGAGCTCGTTTAACGTCTAGCCGATAGTATAATAACAATAGTACGTACATTATCATACTATCGCGGCCGGTTGTCTCGGCCGTCGTAACAAAACGCTGCCCGGAGATTCTCGCGGCGCGCGCACCTGCTGCCGCGAGTTGATTTATTGCCGCGGTTTCGCCATTCTCACGGGGCAACAGGTGACCGCCGCCGCCGCCTCCTGTTGATCGCAATCTCGAAAATCGTTCTCCGGATCGGTAGATAAAAAGATTATTTTTCGATACGGATTATCATCTGGAGTGCTCGTCGACATCCGAGTTTTAGTCTCGCTGCCTGGACTCAAAAATCAAGTTCAAACCGTCCAACTGTTTCACAGTCGACTACTAACAAGCCGAATTTCTTTTTAACGATTTACACGGTTAACGTAACTTTTTTTTGAACTATTTGAAAATGTGTTTGTTAGCTGTAGAAATTTCAAAAATCGAAACGCAATGTAACAGGTACTCGCACGTGAATTGATAGAAAACGTAAACCTTTGTGTTTTAAGTAAAGTAAGTTTTTTTTTTTAGTTAACTCGAAAAAAATTTACTTTTAACTTTTGTTTTTCATCGTTTGAGTTAACTGCTTAGCGTGTATATTATTAAATTAAGTCGTTTGATGTTTTTTAAATCATCGACCTCTAATTATAGAGAATAAGTGTTGTAAAATATAATATGGTTGATGAAAGTATTTTTTTTTTTTTTAATATTACGACATTAACTTGTATTACGTGATCCACATGACCAGTTGTGGATATAAACAATAATTCAAGTCGTGCAAGTCACAACCGACAAGCCTATAGTTTACCCTTCGTATAGTAAATATAATATAGTATTAATGCGGTGCACTGAAAAATAACAAACACGATTGTTATTCGAAAATTTTGTGTCGGTCAGAAAGTCGTATACACTGCTATAGCGTCTAATATTTGTCAACTTACAACCATAAATTTAGATTAAAAACGAATTGAATTTTTTTTTTTTCATAGGTACTACCGTTTCCCATTTAATATTCCCCGTTTTTACAAATAATATGTGGTGTGGAAAATCAAATACTAGCTGTATAGGTACGGCAAGTCCATGTTATAAACATTTTATCTGCTCTCCAACGACACTAGTTATAATAATCACAAAAATTACGAATCTATCGAATATTAAAAAAAAAAAAAACAAGAATTTTATAAATCACCGTAATATTATATAAACCGCAAAAGTGCCATCAACTTAAACAAGCTTAGGTAACGCGATAAAATTATTCAAATTTTAAATGTTATTGTTTTAATTTTCGTTACAGTGATGCACCTGATTTTGTTTGTTTACAACCAATTATCGTGTTTGTCTTTCATTCTTCAATTCAGCGTTTAGATTTTAAGCGATTTGTTTGAAGTAATGTTGATTGCGGAAAGTGTTTATTAGTAATGGTTTTGCAAATATTCTATAAATAAAACGACCGAGTCAAACGCACAACCGTGACGTTATTACGAGCCGAGACCGACGTCGAATATTATCGTCATATCAACAAAGGTGGAAAATTGCTACGGTTATAATTAAAAATCTAGTGCGATAAATCACGATCAAAATTTTATATTTTTCAAAAATTAACTTGTTTTAACTTAAATTTGTATCGACTAGGATTAAGTTGAATATTTTTCGTTGATACGACTTTTGTTTAACATTTAACTACTCATAAAAGTAATCGTTTTTTTCTAATGTGAGCAACTGGTGTTCGTCAAAGTTTTCTATCTTTATTCAATAATATTAATACATTCCGTCGTTTAAATATTATAGTTAATTTATAACTGCACGACGTCTTAATTATATAAATAATACACAATAAGTTGCCTACGCAATGTTCCTTAAAATCATATACCTTTCAAAAAATACCATTTTTTTATGGCACTAGCTAGTAAAAAACTACTATATTATTGTGTATAACATAAATAACTAAAGAATTCTCTTAAACATATTTTTTTTTTTTTATCGTTTTTCAGTACGAGTAACATTTGCTGTTATCATAACCTACTACTACTACAGCAGTTTTGAAATTTTGTGACAGGAGGTGTTTAACAATTATTAATTTTACGACATAGAATCCGGTTGATTTTAGTAAACGACCGAGTGCATTAATAATCCATTCATTCCGGAAGACCAAAACAACAGTTCATTAAAATCGCGTCGGATAGCTGAATATTGTAATACCTATTTTATTTTCCATGACACGTATTGCGGAAATAATCAACGTGAAAATCACGTTATTTAAATTGAAACTTGTTAATCTGTCGGTAATTTTGTGAGTCACGAATGCATTTATAGTAACGTTGTGGAACAAATGTATTTATTAGCTGTTTTTCTCAACAAAACTATGAGTAAAATAACTGTTTTAGACCAAAGAGATTTAAATTGTATTTCATTGAGATAATAAAAAACAAAATAATATTATAAAACTTCATATACATCGTTCCGATCATAAAAATTGATAACAACGTTCAAATTGTATTGTACGTGTTTAATATTTTAGGAGTATTTTAGTTCTTCAAGATCATTTTGAATAAACATATGTGACATCCTAAATTGTTTTTAGATTGAAACGACTGCAATCCGTCAAACTGCCCACGTTACCTTGAGTGATCCCGGCTTTTTTTAAATATAAGTTTAATACTTAAACATTCAGTCGATATTTTTAACATCTAAAACGCCCAGGGTAATTTTACGGTGGTTTGTAAATACCAGTTTTGACCGTATCATCATATCAGGTCATAACAAATACAAATGAACGCCAAAACGTACTTTGAAATTTATTCAAATTTGTTTGGTTTAAAGACGTACGTTTATCGCGCGTAACTATTATTTTTTGTTCGGCAATAACTCCTCCCGAAATTGTATTCAAAGTAATCGAAATGTTTAAAATCATTGTATTAATACAAATGGAATACGAAGTTCCAGAAATTCGACCATTTTATTTTAAATTTCATACTCCCAATTGAATGTAATGCGTTTACATACTACTTACAGTCCCAAACACTAAACTATACCTGAAAGTGTTCTGCATAACTTATTCCCTAAAGTATTTACATTTCTTTTTTTAAGTTTGCCACGCAAAACACACGGAACGAGCTATCGAAAACAACGATGTCATGCTCACGCGCCCACCGAAATTTCCACGTCACCGAAGTGTACAACAGCGAAAAAACCGAAAACATTTTTTTTTTTATTAAATTATACAACGTATAAATAGCCACACGTTTTATAATAATATTCGGGTTCGTGTTTGTTTATATTATACTTGCGGTGCTAGATATCTTTGTCGTTATCATAATTTTATAACGTTTTACGTTATAATTTGTTTTTATAGAACGGGAAAAAAAAAATTACTCTGGTCTCAGCAGCAGGAGGTGTCGTTAAAAAAATGCGATTCACGAGACGATTAAAGCACAGAAACCAGCGAGTTTATGTATTATTTGAAAAATTACCGAAGAACGTTTAGTTTTTGATAAATTTCAACAATTATTATAATATATACAGCTGTTGTCGTTCTAAGCTAATGAATTTTACGGTTTTACGATTCGTACGTTATTTTAAGGTTTACGCGCGTACTGAGCATCGTTTCGAGTAGGTCCGTCATAAAATTAAACCGGCTTGATCCGATCAATTAATAAATTTTAACTGGAAAAATACACCCGTTGTACAGTGACAGTGTAAATTATACTATTATTTTTTTTTTTCAAACGTTTTTTCTGTACGTTTTACAACTCGCGTATCCTAAAATATAAAGTGTTTATAACGATCGCAACGTTAACATCTCGTAACGTACTCAAAAAACCATTATTCACAGCTGCAACGTTTTACTCTGTTTGCAACATTTTTCAAATACGTACGTATTTACCGATATTTCAAAATTAATTTCTTTCAGGGTCTGAATGCGTCGTTGAAAATTGAATTTCACGATTATTTTTTTTAAAAAGTTGAAAAAAAAAAAAAATCTCAATGACAGTTGGTCATACAGGAATTCGTAATAATTTTTCAAAACCGAAATCGGTTGATTTTCGTTCAATTTGCGAAGGTACTAAGATTCCCTACTGACGCGCTACATACCGATAGTATACATAGCTAACTTTTTTGGACGTTAAGCGTGGCTGTTTTCGCGTGCAGGGACGTAATGATTGGTGGATTCTGAGGGTTTATTTTTCAGCGGAACGTCTCGTGTTCGGAGGGATTTTTTTTTTTTCGAAACAGCGTTCGAATTTCGAAAAGTCCTCCAGATGCGAATTTTCGCGCGAAAAACTCCCGACTCGGAAGGCGAAATATGCGTCGAACACACCGAATACAAATTCGGTCTGATAACACGCACGCGATTTCTCGGTCGGTTCTTAGATTTTACGACAACCGCGAAAAACATAGTAATATTCTAGTATTGTACACAAAAAGCAAAAGCCAAAAGCACAAAAAAAACCGCATAGTAAACCACGTCAGAAGCAAATTTTATTTCTCTCACTGTGCGAGCCGTGCGTATGTATATTATATTGGATATACGCGCAGATAAATATCGAGTTGTGTCACGAACCGGCCGCCATTTAATCGTCGGAAAATAATATTATACATAAATACGATATTATTTTCCAAACGACTCAATTTTTTTTTGTCCCCCGAGTAAAACAAACCGTTTACTATACTACGTGTATTTTATTACGACGAGAGTATAGGTATTCGCACAAGTACGTTGTACGGTGTACGGTGTACGTATATCGCGATGATGTATAGTGCTATCGTTTGCATTTTACACGAGTATCGTAACGGCGTACCTATTATTATAATACGGCGAGTTGTGGCACGAACAATCCGAAACGTATATATAAAACGCGAACAAACGATAAAAATTTTATCATTATTACGACTTCTTGCTATGACCGCGTGTTTTTACAATGACGTTTCTTTTGTTTTTCCGTAAACAGTTACCGATTTTTATACTCAGCAGGTGCTCTCTAATGCGAGGCCTCACTGATCGTACTCTGTTGGGCCACAAAGTAGAAAGTTGAAAAGTCGCTGCCATGAAAACTCGGAGAAGCTTTGCGGCAAACGTATTTTGTACATTTGGTTTTTTTTTTTGCCATCCAAAATAATGATCGAAACAAGCTGACATTTTTACACAACGTTCAATCAGATATGACGTACAAGACTGATAAAAGTGATTTCAACGTTTTTCGAGCTAATTAGAGAACTTTGAATTTCTCGAAAAATTTACCAGGACGTGTACTAGACAACTGAGCTCGCTCAGAACCATATTTTCAAATATGAAAATAATACGGTTAAACCTCCAATCCAGTGACCCGCCCAAACCGTAGTCCGTCTAACTACCCACGCGACCTAGAGTGATTCCGACTTGTAGTTTTTTGTTCAAATTTTTTTTTTTTTTTTGGAAAACGCCAAAAGTAATACAATAGTAATTCATTATACCGACACGCCATCGATATTTCCGATACACGAGTCTATCGTTTTTGCTTTTGATAAAGAAAAATCGTCGCTCGTTTTAATATAATAATATAACGCATAAAAAAATACAATTTTGCTCGAATTTATTTAAGTGTTTTGAGAATAATCGACGAGACGCTTCACTATAATATAGTAGTACACAAGTTTAACGTAATACATTCTATAAATATTACGTATAAAACCCGAAAAACCCGATAAAATTGAATTTTTTTTAACCAGGTCTCTTTTAAAAATGATTTTTCGGTAAAGTTAAATCAACAAAAATTAGCAACGGTGCAACTATTGTTTTATAATCACTGTAGTTGTTGGTAATTTAAAATGTTTTTAAAAAATATATTATACATAGGAAGAGGTACACCTATAATGTATTATTATACACGTGCATACTGTTTTAGGAAAAACGACGGCAAAACAATGGCAATTGTCGAGGGTATATTTATTTTTGTCGGTGACAAACAACGTTTTATTTGTATCACAAAACGCGTTATGGACTTGTTAAGTATTTACCAACATTACAATGCAAGTTTTAAACCGAAAAGTATAAGTTTGTGTTAATATACACAACTACTAGAATAATGTCTTTGAAACCGTCGCACAAAGACGTTTGTCCGAGAATTTTTAAATTCATCACGAAAACGGCCGAACCCTATAATTTACCACGCGTCGTTTACTTATACGGTATAATCACCGTCCCGATACGGCGCACACTATTCGCTATTGAATAAACCATAATTATTTTTATTTTACATTACTATTTAAACGGCAAACGCGTCATAAAATGTATAAGGCGTACGTTTTTCCAGTATATATATATATATAATATTTAAGTACAGGTGATAAATTATATTATAATCCGTCCAATATAAGTATAAAATAATTGTTTTTTTTTTTTTTTGAACCAATAATGTGTTTATAAAAACGTTAAACGGCAAATTATTAATTAATCAACTCAAATTACTCCACGTTCGGAGCTTATATTCCTCCGCGGGTACGCTTATGATTCGAAAATAATTATATACATAACAATGTCCACGTAGTGGAACGCAGCATGGGAAACGATGAAACGTTTAGTAAAACGAGATAGATTTTAAGGTGCAGGCGAAAATAAACACCGAAAATATTATCGTAACTATATGTAGACAGTGTGTTACGTGTGTAAAACTGAATTTTCGTCGTTTTCGGCACATAATTCTACGCAGAAAATGATCGAAATATAAAAAAAGCTTAAAATAAAATAAAATTGAAAGCTCGAATCCCAACTTTTATGCGGTATTCAATTTTTTCGTTTATTTATATTTATATTTTCGTTCAATTATTCGTATTCACGATTGGAGCACTCCTTCTACCCGAAAACGTCATTAAAAAAACCTGACAATTTCCAATTTTTCTCCGTAAAATTCTCGATTTTTTTTCTCGGTTATTGAGGTAAAGCAAAATGTCATAAAAAAAAAAGCTTCAACTAAAGTACCATCGCAGTGCATAAACTTTTTAGATAAGTTACTGACTTTGGAGATCGAAGCAATCCTTCTATACGAATAGTTGTTGACAAAAAAAAAAAAAACACATCATTGTAAAAACAATACATTCTTCGCTAGTCTGCTCTGAGCCTAAAAGAAGTGATTTTGTGTTGGCTCGTTGGAGAAGCGCAAATTCGTTTTGAGGATCATTGGTCTGAACGTTGTAATATTCGACGTATAAATAAAAACACTAACACTGTACGGATCGTTTACGAAGATCACAACGATTCTGCTAGAGAGCTCATAGCGAGTCAAAAATTCAACGAGTTGACGATTAAAAATTTAATTTTATGTACCAGTGAAGAAGGCTCGTACTTTGAATCGTGTCCATTCGATATGGTCGTATTTAGACGCGCTTCACCAGCTGCGAATCGTGGAAATGGTACAACTTATTTTCGGTGAAATATAAAACAGTTCATGTTTTGATAGTATACATAATAATGTTATCTGGATGCATATATAGTTTCCAACGAGAAATTTTTCAACTATAATAGGTAAAGAATTACTTCCGGTATTAAATATACACACTATTCTTATCTTTCCGGAAAACGCATCATTCCAGTACATATAAATGTATGTTACAACAAACTGCACAAGAAAAATTTTACGAATTGCTCTTGTTCTCGAGATGCAGAATTGATCGATTGGACGCATATAATATACGTTTTTCTATAATCCAAATACAACACCGGAAAAGTGCAAAATGACGTCGTGACAATTAGCGACATAGCCGCAATGAGTGAGCGTGATAGAATGTAAAATCTATGTATATTGATGTAACTGTCGCCGGCCAATTTTTAAAAATCAATTTTTTTTTTTTTTATTCATTTGGGCTTAAAGTATTGACCTCGTTGTCGAAAATTAAAAATCACAAATACTCTTTTCAAAAAGCAAAGTTCCTACAAAAAAACACAATGTCAGCAGTGTATACAGGCGATCGCCATCCTGAATTGTGATCATTTTTTCAAAACAAAAACCGGTCAATTGTATCGTCTCTCATTCGTGAAGGAACTATAAGATTCCCCACGATAAGATAGCCTGTCGATATACAGGAGTAAAGTATAGATGTTTTCCTTTAAGTTTCGACTCCATCGTGTAATGTTTGTTTTTTAGTCGGAGATCTTCACCTCATCCCCTTATAAAATGTCATATTTTAACTCACGGGCATAGGAGAACATTCAGTTTTTTAAATATTATCGAATTGAATAAAATAAAAATGTTTGATTAAACACGTTAAAACTAGCGACGTATTAGAATTAATAACAAAAAAAAAAAAAACTAATCGTTACACTTCGATGTAATTCCAGACTGTAACGTCGTGGGTGATAAATCACGGAAATCGCATTACACAAACCGAAAACGGACCAAACGGAATTGTATAAAACACCGTCTAGAAACTTTTCGGCGTTCCGTAAAAGTTTTGTGCGCCGGACTCGCGTTAATAGTAATAAAATTCGTGGGCTCGAACCATCGGTTTTTTCTTTTTCAACGGTATAACGTCTTAAACCGTTTTGACGTCACACGTTCCGAATAAGAGCGTGCGTTTCGCTAAATTTTTACGACGTTTGAAACTCTGCAGAATGATTAAGGAAAATCGACGGGAGATTTTTAAAATAAAATTTAAAACCGAAAAAGCCTGTTATTTCGTTATTGATAAACTATCGGCTCCGTTGACGTCGGTAACGAAATTATAATACGTATCGGATTGCGAAACAATCTGTTTGAACAATTTTCACTGTTCACATCGATACATAAATTGTCCCAGAGAGACAATTTTTTTTTTTTTTTTGTATCCGTTCGTTCTCGCTAATTTAAAAAAAAAAACACCGATCGCAAGCGACTGTGTCACGGTTTTTTACGAAAAAATGCTGTATTTATAATATACCAAAACCGTATGAAGAAAAATACGAGCGATAGATAAATAAATATGAAAATAATAAAAAGAAATATATATATATATTATATATCGCTCACATAACGCACAGAACTTCCACACGAATTTCTCGTCGCACCTATAAATAAAAGTTATGGCGGTAAACCGATAGTAAACGGACGTCGTAATGGAGTGTTTAAAAGTGGTTTTTCGATAAACTTGTAAGAAAATGTGTGTATACGAGCCCGGCCTATAATGTGACGTGGGAAACTGAAAGGCTGCGAAAACGTTTTTGTCCTCATGTTACACACAAACAGAGCAGCGACTAGAGCGAAAAATACCGTAAACTACATAATAATAATAATAATAATGTTTAAATACTTTCAAAGTATAATAAAACGAACATATTCACAATGTTTTTTTTTTTGCAAAAAGAGAACAAAACGTTCAAACTTACATTGAGCACTGGCGTGGTAAAATAGTAAAAATAAAGGCGCTAAAAATTTATAAAAATTAATATGCGTGTGTAAAGAAAAAACAAAAAACTTGTTCAGGTACCCTCCCGCGTGTAAGAAGGGTCTAGAGCGACGAGAATGATGTTTTATTTATTTATTATTTTTTTCCCGTCGACATCTTTTTGCGCAGAAGGCGTGCTACGATTTCCAAATTCAGTGATATTTCTAAAAGGTTTACGTACTACGGTAGTGCTGAAGTTGAAGATTTCTTTGAAATTGCAATTATATTTTGATTTTTACCCCAAAAACAAAAAAAAATGTACGACAACAAATTTGAAATGTTCAGGTTTGTAATGACGTTTTCGGGTAGAAGGAGTGCTCCCGTTACGTCGAATATCGCGTAAAAGTTGGAATTTTGGCTTTAAATTTTAAAAGCTACTTTTGATATTTAGATTATTTTCCGAGTTATGGGCCGAAAACGACGAGAGTGGCGAAATCGCCACAGAACTATCGTTATTAAAAACTATTCTATGCGGTTTTCAAACTTTTACGTACTGAATCAATTTAACACTACGTTCTAAAAGATTGAAAAAAGTTTTAGCCTGGTGTGATACGCTATATTATTTTTTTTACTTTTGTATAATAGGAGTTAATTGCGATAGTTTTTATTTTCACTCATTAGATTAGATAGCTCGCTCAGAATCGTTTTTTTTTTTTAAACCGTTTCCGGGGTTCCATTTTTTTTTTTTTTCGAAATAATCGGACAACGATCTCTCTTTCGGCGACGCAAATACGATGCCACTGCAATAACAACAATATATTATACATAATAATTCTGTTTTTGTGCGCAAAACTCATGAGTCGAGCTGCACGTTTCGAAAATTATGAACCAATCAGACACCCCATTCACCATAAAATCGAAATGTTTAGAATACGATAGTAGGTAAACGCAGCATTTCCGGAAGTATTGAGAATAAAATTGATATAATGTCATACTATGTACGTGTAATTCGGTATTCGTATCCGCATCAAATTCTCAACGGTTTTGATGCCAAATTATTTTGTAATTAATTTTTATTTTTATATGCGAACTATTTTTTCAATATCGATACGATACTTCCGGAACGTGAGTACGTATTGGATACCGAGCGAGCTTGCAGTCGTTCAAATACTAAAAAATGTAAAACGTCAGAATTCGATATTCAGCACAAAAATGATCAATTTTCAGTCATTAAAAAGGATTCCAATCGTGGTGAAATCATAATTGATAGTGAACATTTTAGAAAGAAACAACTCACAAACAGCTGTCAGATATAATATAGTTTTTGCGATTTTTTTTTCGAGGAATTTTCCGGTTACAGCGTATATTTTAGTACGATCCAAACAACATATTATATTAAATTATTATACACGCGGTTAGAATTTCGATGTATTTTCATACTTAATACTTAGTACGGCTTACGGAGCTCGCTCAGAATCGTGATTTTCTTAAGCAAATGCGAACAAAAAACCACACTTTCCATACTGCGCCCAGTGGTGTGATCTATACTCGAAAACAAAGTCGCTAATAAATACTTTCAAAACTAAGAAAATACGACGCGACGTCATACAAAAAATGTACATCGCGCTGAAACGCCGGTAGGTACCTGAAAATCAATTGATTTTTATTGATTCATTGGTAAACACTGAAAACTCATCGATTTTACGACGCTTATAACTTCAAAAACCATCGCACGTATTTATATACGACAAAGAGCTGCAGACTCGTATCCGTGACACGCCGGAGAGACGAAATTCTCTTCCTGTTTCAGCTCAACGACGTAATATTATTTACTATCCACTCCGAATCCGTGCAGTATGTGTATTCAATACGTAGATACGTATATAGTGTGAAATATCGAGACAAAACAATATAGTGTCACGTAATGCGTTAGAAAAAAAAAAGAAGAAAGATGAAAGAAAAATAAACGCCAATAAATATCGATATAAAAATACAAAACCGCGAGCGCGTTATTTATTTCCGTGAAATAATAAAATAAGTAAAGCGATCATTATGCTACAATATTATACTGACAGTAAGATTTTAGGGTTATTTCGGACAGTCAGACTTGAGCGTTCCAGACGAAAATCGTACGAATTGTTCTCAAGTGCAGATCGGAAACAATTCTCACATGATAAGTGTACTATCGTCACTTCGCGACTCGGTCAACGATCGAAATTTAAAAACTTTTTACAAACCAATCGAAACAGATTTTCAATCCGTTCGGTTTATTTTGTGCCCAGTATGAAATATATCAAAACACGTTAAAAAAAAAAAAAACCATGGTTTTGATAAATCTAAGATTCTTAGTTTTTTGTATTGAAAATTGTAATGAAATTTACTAAGTTAATCACTTGTAACCGCATTAGGGAACGTTGGGTACTGTTACGGTACGCTTTCGAACTATCATAATAAAGGTAAATATTTGGTTGGAAAAAAAAAAATGAAAGAAAATATGTAAATATTATAAGTTACGTTAATCGCGTACGTTTAATACAGTTAGTACAGTTACACAAACGGTATTATGGTATTATGGTATCGACATTTTTATTTCGTAACTGCGCGCAACGATAAAACGAACACGAATGTGATATCAAAATTACTTAAAGTTTTATTATTCAAATGAGTTGATTACAAGCGATCGGTAATAATAAATAAAAACACAGTGGAAAACCGAGCTGAACTCATGTCGGTGGACGATCAATGTTGAATTGTTGTTAAAAAACGTCGCAGTAAAAGAAAATTCTATTCCAAACGCAGAGTGGCTGTGAAACTTTCGAACGAAAACCACAACGTAAAAACCACCCTTTTCGAAGTCGAACGAATACGAAACACGAAAACGAGCCAAACGGCGTCAGATTTACCGATTTAAATAATAGCTTGTTTTGTTTTTCTGTTTTAACGTCACGACAAAAGTTCAAAATTCGGATACGTTCGCCGCGGCGTCTAATAGAAAATAATTAGCCATTGATTTGCCAGAACACATAATTACACAATAAAACGGTATGTACGAATTGCAATTGAAATATTTTTTCAAACGGATTTTTTTCCTTCATTTCGTGCAACTCGTTTCTTTCGTCCTACACCGTGTAATCGTGATGTAGCATATATTATGAGATCGAATTCGTTAGCAAAAGTTGATGTGAATTTTAAACCGACATAATTAAGTAATACGCACACGAGAATGCGCACCGTTACGACGTCTCTTTGTCGGCGATAATTTAAATTTCCACATTAACGTTTTGGGAACCCTACACGGATGCCGAAAACGAGAGAACGATAAAGTTTACGGGTCGTACGCGTTCTGTTGCGCGATTTCCGCTAAACGTCATTGCTGTTTTATATAAACAAACGTCGCCGAAAGTCATGATTGTATAAGAACGCATTAAAACCAAAAAAAAAAACAAGTCGCGAGCTTAGTAAGTCCGCGATACGTGTGTTTTCGACGAAATTAACCGATTTCGGCGAAGAAATCTGTATAAACTGAACGGTTTAATCGCGGACGCAGTAAAAGTTCGGTACACGACTGGAGGGCACTAAAATCAAAGCCGACGTTTCGTCGCAGAAATTTCATACTGCTCTCACGATGATACATCATCAGGAGATCGGAATGATTTTCGGAACGAAAATCGGTAAAATACAAACGTCTGAATCCAATAACGGCGAAGACGTTATTAGAGAAGACCTCGAGAAACGATTTGCCGGCCGTGTTCGTCCGAAAGACCTGGTGTTTCCATTCGGTGTAGTTTACACCATATTCTATTTTGACGGATTTCTTTTTGTTATGACTCACACAGTCGAATCGTTTTGACGGAGAAAAAAACACGAATATCGTCCTAAAAACAAAAAAAAATGTAAAATGCCCACCGGGGACCTAACCCGACAACGCAGCGATGAAAATCTTCGGGATCCCGCCGACCCGTTACTCGCGAATTTCCCGTCGGTTTGACTTTATCGAAAACCCTCGAATTTCCCGCAGTTTTCTCATTCCGCCCCCACGTGGTGGCCAAACCACGGTTGACGGTCGGACCATCGTCATGTTATGGAGAACACAGAACGTATGAGCAGACGATAGTCGCCGAGAAAATCCCTCGGAACCCTCGGTTTCGCCTAAAACCCTCCGGAAAATCTCCGGGAAACGCGACCTAGCTGCTGCTGACCTGTGCCGGTGTAGTCGGCGTCCCGGTGGAACCGGCGGACGGCGTCCCGCTCCAGCGCGCCGAACGACAGTTGCGTCCCGTGGTTGAGCAGGTGCACCATGCACGCACAGGCCACCACCACCCAGCCCCAGCCGCCCTCGGGGTAATAGTGCCGGCGGAGCAGCCTGCCGACGTTCGCGGCCGGCACGCACGCGGCCGGCCGCTGTTGCCGCTGCAGTCGGCCGGCAGCCGATTCGTCCGCGCCGCGGCCGGTTCGCGGTTCGACGGCCGTCGCCGCGGGCTCCTCTTCGGGCACGGTGCACAGCATCGGCCACGACCGCGATCTGGAAACGGCGACACGCTCGCACGGGCAAAACTGCATTTCGTCGCGGTGTCACAACGCTGTTCGCGCCGAAAACGTTTACAAAAGCGGTTTAACGATGAAAAGAAAGAAAAAAATGACCGAAAAAGTGACGAGTTTTTTTTTCGTTATCGTTCATAACTGCGGATCGAAATAAAAAGAACCGTACGTTCGATGCGGGATCGCCCAACCCCTCGGAGCGTTGAAGTTTCGTACGTATTATATTTATGTCGTCTTCTCCCCCCGGCCACCCTTCACTTCCCGCCGAATCCTGAAACTGACGGCGCGTTGAAAGTCGCCGGTTCGGTCGTCACTTGGCAGAGAAAAAAAAAAAATCATACGTTTTCGGAGTTTGCGGCCCGGCACGGCGGACGGACGTGCTCGCTACGCGCGGACATCGCTCGGGTCGGCGTCGCGCACACCACCACGTGGACGACTGAACCGCGCGATCCCGACAGTAGCGGCCACCGCGATAGCGACGTCCCGCGGTGGCGACCGCCACCGCGACCCACCACAACAGTTTCGCCGTTGCGCACGTGCGCCGCCGCGCGGCTGCCCGAGCGTTGCGGATACGGCCGCGTGAACTCGGGACGAAAATTATTCAAAAACGGTTTGCGCCGAAAATCCTATACGGCGTTTGCGCGGCATCCGAAAACAGAAAATGTCGAGTACTCACGTGTCGTTTTTTGGGAGTCTTAACGGAATAATTACAAATTTACCCGGTGCTTACGAGGGTCGCTCAAAGAGGATGCACGCGTGTCTTTCCAATCGCGAGCCGCGGTGACGATTTCAAGCAATTGGCGAGTACATCGAAACGGAAAAAATGTCTTTGTAAAAAACCCATTCGTTTTAGTCGTCAAAGCTAATCATTCGGGCGACGTTTTTTTTTTTTCATTCGCGCAGACATATGCGTTTCCTCGGAATGTTTTATTTTATCGCTATGATAGCTTGAAATGTGGAACGGACGTTGTAATCGTAGTCGCACGCGCAAGTGGGCTGGCTGGTTGAAAAGTATTTCGAACTCGTTTGCTCAAGTCGAACGTCTTAGCGCATCGGTTCAACTTTTCGTGGCCGATACTTAACTGTCGTTGTACCAAATTTGCCTTATGTTTTTTCCCCCGTAATCAGTAGCTGGAACCGACGATCAAAAGTGGCGATTAATTTTTTTATTTTCATCGCATATTTTTCATACCATTTGGGAAAGTCGAAAACACTATGAACGCGTAGGTCTTACGTAGGTCACTACGAACGTTTTATCAAAAAACGATTAACTATTTTTTTTTTTTTCTACTCGACAAAGTTCATTTCATCTCAGTTCTATCTTAACCCGGTCAATTTTCTTCGCTGTCGACTCTGAACTTTCGTCCGAAGGCAGTTCAAAACCGAACTAACTTGTCGCGGTTAATTTTTCGTCACTGATTCGCCAAACACGCAGCCGGGTACGATAGTTTTCTTTTTGAAATTTCAAAATCTTTATAGTTGTTATCATTACACATCTCGCGAAATAGACGTAATAAAATATTGAAAAACGTTCCCGTTGCTCGCTCCGCGGTCGGTAATTTCGAAACGTTTGGCTCTACGAGAGCGCAGTAGCGGCGTCCAAAGAATATTAATATACAATACCAGTCGCACGTCTCTTATACTACACCTATAAACGCAAAATAATTTTACGTTTCGTTCGTTTAAATGTCATATGTGTTACACCACGCGAGCGTCGACCTCGGTCGAATAATAGCGAAAAAACCGTACAAACAGCAACGAAATAAACGTTTGCCTTCCGTAAACGACCGATGATATTTATTCGGTCGCTCCGCCGTTCATTTTATCCGTTCGAACACATCGGTGTATAAGGTCGTCTTTCGATTGAATTTTCCAATTTTCCCTGCACACGCGATATGTATAAGCAGCCGCGTACACGCACGACGTGTATAATAATACTACGTTTTAAAACGTAGTACGTGCGGAGACCGGCTGCGACGATTATATACGATTAAATTAAATATTATTGTTGTGCCGTAGAGAACGCAACGTGCATAATACTGCGATGTCGGGTGAAGTTAGTGGGAAAAAAAAACTGACTGCGATAAGTTAAGTTTGTTCGACTGAATTCGGTCTAAAGTCGACAACTGGATAAGTTAAAAGTTATGATGTATAAAACGAAATGAACTTAACCGAGTTAAAAAAAAAAAATTGATCATTTGTTTTTTTGCTCTAAAATATTCAAGTTCACATAGTGTATCTATAGTATTTTTCGACTTACCCAAATAATCGTTAAGAAAATAAACGTGCGAAAACCACTTTTGGTCGTTGGTTCCGCTTGATAACGAGAAAAAAAAATAAAACAAACATCGGTGACTTTGCGACAACGCTATAGTTAAGTATTAACTATCAAAATTGAATTATCGCCACGAGATTTCAACTGAACAAGTTAAAACTATAAATTAGGCTATGAATGTCTCAATAAAAAATAATCTACTAATGTGACGATTGTCGTTGTTAACTCGAAAGCATTTCCCTCGTTTGTTTTGTAAAACATTTTCCATAATGTGTAGGTGCGCTGTACACGTCTTCTGCGAACGAATATGTTACCGTACAGTGTAAAAAACTATAACGATTCTCGTTTAAACGCACATGCGTCCGCGTGGTTTGGTACGCTGTAGATTCATATTTTATACGGTTCTAATGATTTATTTGCACTCGCAATATCGATAGTATGTTTTTTCCTCGTTATTTCGTACACATGAATCTTATAAATACGTGTACTTGTAATATTACGTAGACAACGATATTTCAATCCGCCGCAAAGTCGACGTAAGTGGGCGGCGGTGGTGCAGCAGCATTAAAAATTGATCTCGTGAGAACCATAACCCGAGAGGGAGAGGCCAAACGGAAATATAAATAGTTAACGAATAGCTAACGGATAAATCACTGCAAGAGTCGGGTAAGTTGACGCACAGGGCGGCAAGATGACAAAAGTCGGTAACGGTGTTTGACGAGTTTCTAAACCGACCGATTATATCACTAAACGCACGAATGCACGATCTTTTAACGTTTTTGGACGTGTCCTTTACTGTTTTTTATTTTGAAAATAATTAACTTTAAGTTTTTACTGTGAAGGACAGGTTGACGTTATTAATATTGAACCGCCTATAACTCTTCGAGTGTTCGTCCAAAAGTCACAGAAACCATTTAATATCATGCAAAACGTTTTATGTCGGTTTAAAAATATAATTCGTGGTCGTTGTCAACTCTACCAATACCTACCAACTCGCCCCGGTTTAGCAATTATTTTTTTCGTGCTAATACACGACGTTTTCATATTTTTGCGCATTTAATTAATCTCATTTGACGGGCGTAAAGAACGAGTTATCCTGTACACCCGGCAACTGAAATAGTATACGTGCACAGTAATTGGCATGTTTTTCATTATTTTTATTATTTCGGCGAAAACGAAATTGAAATCACCGCGAGTTATAAAAACACATAGTGTTGTACACGATCGTCAGTACTGCGCGAAAACCTAAATATCTCCTTTTCGCTCTGACCATCTACGGCATTTTATCTCGCCTTAGCGATCGGCTGTTGTGTTCGAGCACATAAACCGGAAAAACTACCGTCTCTCTTCCCGATCGTCGTTACTGATTTTCGCGCAAGTATTACAATACGAGACGGTTGAACATCGTTACGCGGTGGAATACAAAATACGAGTACGGTATTCAAATGATTGTATTTATTTTACGCACTGCTGTACGCATTGCTCGTGCGTTGTTTGCGTTAACGATTGTTAGTGGATTTTTTTCAGGTAATTTCGAAAAAACAACACAAACATCGTGTTGTAGTGTTGTATCGATCCATAGTACGTTCTTCACCAGGCCTGTGTTTGTCGGACGACTCGTGTGATTTCAGTTTTGAAACTATTCACTATTTCGAGACACTCGCATAATACAACGGACGAGTCGCAGTCGAAAGTAAAAGTGTTGATCGTACAGTCGTCTGCGCAGTTTTACTCGGAAATAATAACGATGTTTTTTTTTCTGATTTGTTTCGACTTAAGAATTGTCATCGAGTGACGCGATAGTACATCGACCACGTTGTGGATTCGGTTTTTTATTCCTCCTATTTGAAATACTATTTGAAGGAATCTTCGTTTCGTTACTTTTTGTCGGAAGTATTCCGAACATTCGTTAAAACATACGTGTTCGGAACGTACAAAAAAGTAAAGCATTACGTCGCGCGGTTCAAACCTATAACGTAACCGACAGATTATTAACGACGGGTAGTTTCGAAAATACCGAACGGAATTAAAAAGTGATAATTGTCTCGTAATCGACGACGGCTAAAACGACGTGTGTGTTGACGAGGTAATAATAATAATCGACACTGCTGCGTCAATTATAACGCCACAATCATCGTGTATTACCTATTATTATTGTCGTTAGTCGCATTCTTTCCGTTCGTTTTATAGACGACGTTCGACAGTGTATCGCCTTTTTATTTTTCCTCTCGCCGAATCCAATCGGCGGTCATTCGGACGATGTTAACGCGGCCACGCGCTTTTTCAACTCGCTGGTGCGTTTCCGCAAAAACGTTTCCGCTAAACACACACGCGCGAGACAGTGAAAAAAGTTCGTAACGTTCGACGACATTGCGAGCGAGAAAATTTTGAAAACGATACTTAAAACATTTCGAAACAATCGTTATGGACGCGAACGTCCGATTTCTGGCGGTCGCGCTGTCGCTGTCGCTGCTGTTCGCCGCCACGACGGCGGGCCCGACCAGTTACCACGCGTGTTACCAGGCGTGTAAATCGTCGGTCGCGTGGTACTTCATGGGCGGAGGTGGTGTGCCATTCGCGAGTGAGTATCAATATAATAAAAAACATATACAGAATTCTCGGGTAAAGCTTCTTCGTGGAAAAAAAATGCGTTAAGTCGAATTGCCCTCGGTTCGGAGTCGAACAACGAGCAATACTAGATCATAACGCAAGTTCGAAGTTGAGACGGAAATGAATTAAGTTGAGGTCGAATTGCCCTCGGTTCGGAGTCGAACAACGAGCAATACTAGATCATAACGCAAGTTCGAAGTTGAGACGGAAATGAATTAAGTT
>CM029364.1:9233669-9269008 GCA_017140985.1 Hormaphis cornu | reverse complement strand
TAGGTTGAATTGCCCTCGGTTCGGAGTCGAACGACGAGCAATACTAGATCATAACGCAAGTTCGAAGTTGAGACGGAAATGAATTAAGTTGAGGTTGAATTGCCCTCGGTTCGGAGTCGAACGACGAGCAATACTAGATCATAACGCAAGTTCGAAGTTGAGACGGAAACGAAGCTCGAGTTGAAAGAAAATTCAATTTTTCTTTTTACTAAAATAACCATACCCGATATACACCGTTTACGCGTGGTTAGGAAAATAAAATAGTTGAAAATACGAGTATCAACGAATAATTCTTCGACTTTGGTTGACGCGGTTCCTCCGCGCTCGATAACGAAAACAATTAACTTCGCGAGAATTATACGTATGAAAAGTTGAACTACTAATGACGAGTGGACACCTTTACCGGGATTCAAGTTAAAAAATTTTAATTTAAAAATTTCATTTTTTTTCTGTTTGTTTTTTGTCTGAAAATTCGATGAACTTAACCGGTTTCGAAAATTAGGTCTTAACAGATTTTGGCCGCTTTAAACTATAATACTATAACTAAATGAGTTTTTGTTTTAGTGGCGACCATAAAAGATTTTCCCGGTGCTTCGTGGAGTTGCTCGCTAGTATTCAAGTTGTGCTATACCGTCTGTGCCGGGCTCGTGGTTTCTCCGGCGGTTTGACCACAGACCACGACGCCAACAACGTTCACAGCCAACGGAATCCACATAAATTATATAAATCACACTACGCACACTTATGTATAACTGATGTTTAAATTTTATTTTTACTTACGCGTTCTTATCGAAAACGCGGTTTAGAATTTAAAATAAAATATTATAGTGCCGAAAAATACTCTGCCGATACGCAGAGCTGCTGACCACCCGAAACGAACGAATAGTCGATCTGAACGTTCCGAATTCGACATCGTAAGCTATATTTCTGTACGACCCTAACTCGCATCGTCATAGTTCATCGATTCGGTCAGTTTTTCAAATGATATTAAGTATGACAATTTCGATGGATTTTTATACTTTTATTCGTTTTTTACAAAATGTATATTTTTTTTTATGATATGCGATATTGTATGATATTAGATAATATACATATCATATCATTACTATAATAATCGGCTACCTATGTATATTTCCGTTAATCATATTCAATTGTTCAAAATACTGTAATGTAATATTATGATAAATCGGTAACTTTACCTATTCAGTGTTGATTATTTTAAAACATTAACAACGATGCTCTATAGAGTCTGTATAATTATTGGTTGACATTCGTTATTGTGTATAAATACTATACGAAGCTTAAGGTGGGATCTCGAATAACTTATTTGAAGAATCGGTAAAGCTGATTTTATTGCTTTTTTCAAAAGCGCATTTACGTAAAAATAGACACAAAACAGAAAAAAAAAAAGAAAAATACACAAGTTGTTGGTTATCCATCAAAATAAATTTTTGTACCAAAAAATTTTTTTTAGCGGATTTTTCTCGAAATGAAGTTACAATAATATAATGTGATATTATCCTGTAATTAGAACGATACAACTACAACTACGTGATTCAGGTCTACTTACATTAATAATACCTTTAGTCATTTCACATGGTTTTGACGTACGAAAACGGTTTAAAAAACTCGTATACACTGTATAATTTTCAATATATTATATCAACCTACTTTCATAAGAGATAATAATTACTTTGAAAAACATACATGGTACCAATATAAACTGCTGTTTTTAGACATTTTTTGTGATGGGTAAAAACACCTTTCGTAAATCAATTTTTTTTAAATTTTATCTTGTCAATACTTTAAAACAACGTGACTCGAAAAAAAGTACTTGTCTATAAATTATACTCAAACTTTTGATATCACCTGCGAATTGTGTCTCGAT
This sequence comes from Hormaphis cornu, assembly GCA_017140985.1. NCBI lineage: Eukaryota > Metazoa > Arthropoda > Insecta > Hemiptera > Hormaphididae > Hormaphis > Hormaphis cornu. The sequence continues at coordinate 9,267,120 of CM029364.1, read as the reverse complement.
GATCATAACTTTTTTTCTAATAAACGTGCACGAAATTGTTTAAATTGTTGTCGTATAACACAAAATTAAAATATGTATTTACGATATGTTGCACTGTGAGATTTATTTTTTGGCTTGCAATTTAGCCAGTAATAAATAACAAACAATTTATGTTTCCGTAAAAATACGAGGTAACGAAGAATTCACGGCTGATGGGAATTTCTAAAAAAACACTACGCTGTTCAAACTATAACGTATAAACTATTTTTAAACATTGTTTAAATTATTATATTATTTTTTTGTTATTATCGCTCGTTTTGAACGTATCGATTTGGCTCATCGTCTGTACTGTTTGAGCACCATTCGTTTATAATAATAGTGTATAAACACAGCAAAAGAACGGAGATCTATAAAAAAATTTTACTACTCGCGACGAATTTTTATTTTTATCAACTCGTAAACACACGACTAAATCTCGTTTTGTCATCCGTTGGTTAATCCTGGTACAACGCAAAAAGCGCTCAAACGCAGAACGTTTAGCGTCCAAGATCGTTAAATAATTGGACTACCGAGTTTGATAACCTCTGCAATTCATATCGGGATATTTTTTTTTTATTTTTAACAGCGCGAGAAAATAATGTCAAAATGATTATCAAAATAATTCGACGTTAAGCCGACGATTAAATCAATGTTCAACTAATATAAATACCTACATTGTTATAATAGAACACGCGCGACTAAAAATGGTAAGCGAAAATCGTGCATACACATTTTATAGGATAACAGTTCAAACTGATTTGAATTATGATTTCTCGGTTGCTGGAAAACAGATCTGCACGTTAAGTTTGGAGCGTTTCTCCCTGGGTGACACGAAAAACATCAATAAATAAAAAAAAACATACACGCATCGTTATAATAAAACCAATATGAATTTATCGCTCGATACCGAAAACCATAATTGATTTTGATAAAAAAAACCAATAAAACGATTCCGGCTAAAAGTAATTCAAAATCATCTGCTACTATAGTTATATAGTCGTTTTCATCTTATAAGCGTGACGAACCTTGTCGATTTTCGTTTCCGTACGTACGTTTTATCGTAGAGCTCGTCCCGTTTGTTTGATAAAGCTCACGGCGGCGCAAAATACGCCGATTCGTATTCACGACTGGATTATTCTAAATATTATACGCGACGTTAGGCGAACACGTTTAATTAAACAAGTCGAGAATAATTTCGTCGAATAACGGTAAGCGTAGAATAAAATTAACATTGGTGGCCCGAAATTAGAGACGGATTACAAAAAAAAATTCGGAAAAACGTTTTTACAAAACAAACGATCACTTCGATTCGTTGTATAATCTCGAGGTATATATATAAATCGATTCACACTCCACGAAACACTGGTCCGTCAGACCTCTGTGAAACACAACGCGCCATCTGGTCGGCGAGTTTCGGCCGAGAACGGGGTTCTAGCTATGCTCAGAGACAACAGCATTCGTCGCAAGAACTCACCAAGTACACATCGGCTGTAAATTATTTTCATTCTTCCCTATTATTATTAAGATTTGTTTGCGTGAATTTTGAATTTACCTCGACGATTACTCGGTAAACATAATATAATACATATAATTGAGTCTTAATTGACATAAAAAGATGGTAAAAATCCATTTAAATTCAAAGCCGATGGAAAGTGTCGTACTAGCAAAGTACGATTCATCATCAGTACGGTTGTTGAAAAATCGAGTATTTTTTTTGCATAGAGATAACACGTTTTCTTCAATCGCAAATACGTAACGTTCTATATTCGAGAGTACCTAATCTTAAAACGAAAAAAACAAGTGTTTGTCAAATAAATTTGCCTGTTTCCTTTAATCATAGATACACTCCAAACACCTTAAATATTATATCGATGTGTTAACTAATACGAGCATAAGGTATTTTGATAGATTGGTTTTTTCACAGATTTCCCCCCATATACAGTCTGAATATCTGTAGTATTTTTCTAAAACACGATGAAACGTTTCACTGATGGTATCACGAACAATGCCGCATTGTTTGAGAAAAGAAAAAAATTTAAAACAATATACATGTATACGCTTTTAGTATTGCGCAGATAACCACGGTTATTCATCAAGCGCTATACAAATTTAATAACAGTTTAGGTTTTATTTTTCCTCAAAGAAAATATTATTAATTCGTCCAGTTTGTTCGGTCTCCCGCAATATATATATTTTATTTTAATTAAGTCGCGACGGGGAGTCCGTTTTGCACTTTTGTGCGCTTTTCGCGAGCACTACGAATTATTGTTCCGCCATTTCCGCGATTAGAAATAAACGTCAAAAACGTATACAGCGGTTTATTACAATAACGGTTATTTTTCAACAAAATTTTTGCATATTTCATAAATATGCGTGTGCCATTTAAAGTTACAAAGCGTTTCCGAGAAAAACTGCTCTCCGGTACGAATTAAAAGAAAGAAATGTATATATATAGCATTTTTCAAACGTTTTTTTTTATTTTTTCCCAGGAAAACGATTGAATTTTTGAGCGTTTTATAGTCGAGAGACAAACGTTTACAGGTGCTACACTCAAACAGCTGTAATCGATCGTAAACATAAATACATAATTTTGAATTTAACTCGATTGGCCATAGTATCCGGTCCTAGAGAGACAGTCATGTGTCGAGTAACTCATGTAGATTTCAAAAATAAAAAAAATAAAAAAAAATGGTGTCTTCACGAAGATTGCGAATTTAAGGCGAAATTTCTTTTCGTTCTCAGGCTAACCAACAGAGTATTCCAACAGTTATTAATTCCCGTGGTTTTTCAATGCAAACCCGAAAAATATAATAATAAATATATCTTACGTTTTCTGCACTGTCTCACCGTTCCGATGGGAGTTCGGTTTTTTTAAGTTGACGATTGATTCCCTCCTTTGTACACAAGTTCCGTTGTTTATAAAATATCGAACACGAAAACTTAATTTGTACTGTACGGGATGAAAAAAAATCTGTTTCAGAACTTCTCACGGTTTCTATATGAATTGGACCGCTGAATACTACGTCGGTTCGAGTGTACAATTTTGTAAAACGAAAACTTGTATGAATTTCATAAAAAATATTATCGTATACATAAAAAAAAATACCTACAGAACCCACGGGTAGTTGGCGTACGAGTGTTATGGAAATTTGATCTATTCGTGTTCCTCCGGAACGCACAAGATCATAATTTTATTTTTGCATCAACTAAGTTAATTGAGATGTATTTACAAATAGTCAGAACGGGTAAAGTAAAAGCGCGGCAAACATTTCAAACAGATTCGAAATCCGTTAGCTGTATGTACAGAACATTGTAACGCTCAAATTTTCGATAAATTATGGCTTGGAAATTTAATATAAACCATTTTTACTTCATCTTTCAAAACAGTGACTTACTTATTTTAAATTGAAGTTTGCGGAGGTGAAAGGTACATAATATGGATTATAGTATGATAATGGATACATTATAAATAAACAACGTATATAATTAAATGAATAAAATACGTCGTGTTCATCATGCAAAAGGGGATCTGTGAGACGTCGTCGAAGGATTTACGCGTCGTCGTATAAATGTTACAAGTCTGTGTCGATATTGTCACCGATTTTCATACGATATAGTTTATACTCGAAAAATACAGTATTGGTTTTATATTTTCAACGATTTTTGAATATTTCATTTTTGCCACAAAGTTAAATTAAACACTCAATTTTTGACTTTTAAATCGTTTAATCCGTAACTGACTTTTACAACCTAAAAGTTATGATATTCCATAAATTTCATAATTCGGTGCTATACCGAAAAAAAAAAATAAACGACTAAGCCCAACATCATATTTATGTAATGTACACGACAATTCATGAGTTTTGCTCGAAATGTTCATTCAACAGACAAACTCACCCTGCAGTAAAATCCACTTTTACTTAACATCATTAACAATACTCAAATATCTAGTCGGCAACACAGTAGCTGTAATTTGATATCGTAACGAAAATCAATTTCTTTCAAAACACCTAAGTAAATAATAACATATTTTTTGTAACATCTAATCTTAATATTTAGGTTTTTATTTATTTATACATTCATATGACATTTTTCGGTTTATAACATTTAGGTGAAATCGCCATTCAAAATTTTTCAAGCTTGACGGTTGTTTAATTTCATCAAATAACCATTCAAAACACTTAAAAAAACAACTCATGATTTATATACGAACAATTAGAATTTTCAATTCTGAATGTAGAAAAAGAAAAAGCTAATTGGTGATAACGTGTCAATATGTGTATTCATGAATCTACTGAACTTAATCGAAGATTTGAAACCAGAAAAGCTCATATTGTCGGGCATTACATCAAATACAAGTGATTTATATTTTTGTTAATATTTTTCAAGTTAAGGTGTCGATTTTCAAGTTCTGTAGGTTTTTAACCATTACCAAAGGCCGTTTCTTAAACCATTTGTTTATTGTTGTTATTAATATTTTCATGAGCATATTATGATGTTGATCCCAATTTAAGTCCTGATATTATGATTATATTATGACCCTTTGATAGTGTCAGTAATATTGGAAGTACGATATTTTTAATCGTGGTTTTTTTTTTTTTTTTTGTATGTTTTCGGTATTATTTATTGGTTGACAAACAAAAGAACAATTAAGGTCGAAGCGTGGGTATACTTATTATAGTCGGTGCTTTTAAATATTATTAATATTTTCTTGGGTGACTCGACTTGGCCATTAAGATGATGAAAATATGATTCATACGCCAAGAGATAAGGTCCAAAAATGTTTTTTTACTCTTATCATTTTGTGTTTTACCTCTCTCGAAATGTCTTTTTGTAAATTTTTATATTAGAATAATAATAATTTTAGAATGTGTTGTTCGATTATTTTATTTCTGTCATACATTCGGTAAAATCGTGTATAAGCACTGTAAATTCAAGAGTATTAATGATTGAGCAAGTTATTTGACAATTTAATTTTACATACAAAAATTATTTAATCATAGAGAAATAAAGCATCGATTTGATGTGCTTGCTTTTTTAGCTCGATAATACCTTGAATTACATATAGTATTTTTACTAAACCGGGGGTGACAGCGTGTGTCAAGTTTTAATTTTGCAATAGTTTTATATTATTTCGTCTGATTTTGTACTTGTGACCACTACAAAATTTAAAAAAAATGAAACGCTGTAAGTTATCTCTGAGATCCTAAATAAGAGATACGAACGAATACGCATATTTTTACCTATGTATGGGAACTGATTTTGGATCACGAAACAATGAATAAAATTATTCAAAAACAATTTTAATGTTTGTGTACCTATTAAAGACAAACTAATAACATTTCCTCCAACGAACTATTATAATAAACACCTTTGCATAATAAGAACAGTGAAAACAACAAATATTTTTGTTTTGTACAAAATTAGCGAATCTTTAGTACTTACGATGCGATGTATTTTATAATATTTATACGGGCATTAATAAAAAAACGAATAGGATTTTATAATTTAATTTTGGTTAACTGCTATTTGACATCTAAAACAATTACACACTATCATATCCAATTCAATATTATATTCTACTGAATTTAATTTTGTTCAGACTCCAACAAGAAATAATCCCTTTACGCTGTTTTTCGATCTTCTTTGTATATTCATTACACTTATAGTTTTATAACTGACCGAATAATTTGAACGGAAAACTATCCCGAAACTCTAGTAAAAACGTAATTTTTAGAGGTAAAATTTCTCGATTCGCAAAGTACGTATATAGCTGATTTTATACGAGTATATATATAGCATCTTATATATACATTTTGCAAATTACAAACCGACAAGTTCAGTATGATTTCGCGTAACAAAGTAAAGATTTTAAAAGATTAATTAAACAAAATATAAAACTATTTCCGGTAATTTGCAAAGGTTTTAATATATCCGGTTGATATTGCCACATATATAAGCTGAATGAGTAGAGATAAAGAAAATAAAAGTTTACAAAAACTAATTGTAATTTTTACTTGAAAAATATGTTTGATTAAAAAGTGGTTCACTTTTAATTTTTAATAAATTCAACTGTTCTTGTAAAAGTAGACCAGTGTTGACCGGTGTTGAATGGAAAAAACAATAAAACAGTTGTTAGTAACGCTTAAATGAAGGCATATGAAACACAAATTTCAGAACGCCATAAAATAATTAACGTCGGATAATATTATAAAACAATAAATAATAAACTAATTGAATTATGTTTATAGCTACACAATACACACGCCGCAGTACGATGAGTAAAAATTAATTCCGTAATTTTAGTTCAACGTTTCATTTGAATTTTAAATTTAATAAGGTCCGATATAAATAAGTTGGTAAAAACAAATTAAAATTAAAATCACTTTTGAAATTTAAAATAAACGTGCGCGTGTGGTTTGGCATGGACTCATTATGAAAATCAATTCAGTGTTAACTATCATTATCGTATTTCTCGAAGTTTTACCATATTTGTTCCTGAAAACTTTGTTATAATGTAATTTCTGAACAGTCTTTTTACGCGTTGAAAATTTTTACAATAATAATAACATAAAAAAAAAAAAAAATGTTTACTTTGGGCTATGTATAATATGATTTAAACTTTTTTACGTTTCTCACCGGAGAAAATAATATCATACTCTCATACGTCGGCGTTAAGCGATTAGCGAATTCCGCGAGAGATGTGAAAGTAAACATTTTTAAGTAATTAAACATTTTTATCGTTCGAAAAAAAAAATTTTAGTGGAAAAAAGTCAAACGGTCATAGCCTTTTTACCACGATATTCGTTGTACGCGTATTACAGCAAGCAATTTGTATTGTACCTATGTATAGTTCACAATACGTCAGAGGTCATTAGAAAACCCGAAATCGACGTATTCAACTTGATCATAGGTGTTTGAAAAAATTAGTTGAGAATGGAGTAATTTTGCTATCGATTGGTCATTTATTGAATTTATTTTTAGTGGGATTTATGGCGAGTTGATGGTCAGAAAAAATTTTTGTTTCTAAATAATTTTGTGTTTGCCACTCCTCTGCGGAAGCCGGATAGTACCTGTTTACAATGGAATCACTCTGTACGCGGTAGAAGTTTTGAAACTTATAGTCAAAATCGCACATTATACTGTTATGGTGAAGATTGTGGAAATAGGTAAACTATGATAAACGTTAACAATGCTCGAGGCGAATATTATTCATTAATATAAAGAAGTTTAGTTGAATATAGTACAGTTGTAATTATTATTTATCATTGCAATAATTCATTATTATTATTATAACTATGGACGAGTAGCAGAGATAGCTTTTTTTGCAAACACCGGCGGTTTATGGTTCAAACGTATTATTTAATATCTGATAAATTATTGTCTTTAAAAAAACGATTCTGAGCGAGATCAGTTATCTAGTATACGTCCTAGTAAAAACCATATTTAACAAAATATATACTCAGGAAATTATCAAAATATTTAAAAATACCTTGCAAAAACTATTTTCAATCTTTTATAGCGTATTAGATTCATTTAGTACATAAAAGTTTGAAAACGACAAGAAAAAATTTCTTCAACAATAGTTTAATATGCGTACTGATGCCGGATTTGGTGGTTTCGCCAATTTCGTCGTTTTCGGCACATAACTCAGAAAATAATGAAAAAAAAAAACAAAAAATGCTTCAATTTAATAAAAATTTAAAAACAAAATCCCAATATTTTTGTGGTGTTTACTGTTACGTTATCGTTACGAGTGGACCACTTCTTCTACCCAAAAACGTCATTACACACTTGAAAATTTCAAATTTTTTACGTAAAATTCTCGATTTTTTTGTTTTTGGGGTAAAATTCAAAAAGTAAGCAAAATTTCAAAAATAGCTTGAACCGAAGTACCGCTGGAGTCCATAAACCTTTTAGAAATGTTTCTGACTTTGGAAATCAAAGCGTTCCTTCTACACGAAAAGTTGTTGACAGAAAAAGAAACCATCGTTGTAAAAACAATACGAGGCTCAGAATCTAAAATAAACATAAAAAATCGCGTTTGAAAAATCTCCACTGCGCGCGTTAATTCGATTCCAGATTATACAAACACTCGAAAAGTATAATTAATTATTATTAAAATTAAAAAAACATCTGTACACCGAGTACGGTACAAATTCAGCTGAGCACTCAGCGCGAGTCGAACTATATTTTGTCGACTAATTATTAATTACAGTGTAGAATTTCCGTACAAGGACGCGATGCTGCTAAAGCAGTTTTCATAAAAACAAATTCGATTTTTCCGCTATGAGCTCGTAAACAAGCAGTTTTAATCAAAACGTATTATATTACATCAGACAATATTATTATTTATAATAATATGATGTTTTTAAAACGGTTTGTTTCCGGCAAGGTGGTACTCGATTGTCAGAATACCTTTACGTAACGTAAAATAATATGGTAAAAACAAAATCACTTTTAGTCACACGGGTTTGTAACGGAGAAAAAAACACGTAAAATAATATAATATTTGTTGCTTTTGTGCTAATGTACATGCAATGTTTTTATGCCCTGTACAGGTGAATACTTTGGGCATTATCCAAAAATCAACACTTTCAAGCACATTTATATTTTTTAACAGCGAATAATACTTATATTATACTAATTTTAAATCTCCAACAGGAACATTTATATTATACATTCCGAGTAAAATACAGTTATTGGAGAGAATATCGAGGACGATAATAATTTAGATAGTTTACACTCGCGTGGTACAATAATTTTTATCGTGCAAATTTTACCAGGCCGGTTATTAACTATCGTAAAAAGTTAAAATGTAAAGTCAATTTTACCCCAACTCGTTAACTTATATTTTTCGATAATTTTTGAATTAAAAAGTTAACTTTTTCAAAATTCATTTTGCTAACTTTAAGTAATTATCTGTAACAACTTAAATTTACTTTTAAGCTCTTTAAAAAAAATTATTAGTGAGAATTTTAAAAGAAAATACGAAAAAACCGTTTTTAAAAAAAAGGAAATGTCATAGGTACTAAGCACAAAACCATCTGAATTTAAGATATTATCTTTAAACTAAGTAAATTTCTTTTTGTTAGTCGCCTTTTACTTTAATAAATTTAAAAAATGAAAAAAAAAAAGAACTCAACTTGACTATTTTTTTTTCTATTAACTCAACTAAAAGAGTTAAAATATGTTGTCCACCCTTGGTATTTTAGAGCATGCGACGTTTGGCGAATGACGTATAGGTCATATTTAGTTATTTTTTCATCAGAAGTCAACACAATATCAACGTTAGTTACTCGTTTTTCTCAAATAATCAATTGTTCGAATTACCGAAACACATCATCAACATGATGCACATTACGTTGGTTCACGTATTTTCGATGCCGAAATTCGATTTTTTCGGACTTGATTGGGGCGAGCCTCTGTTTCGTCTCAATCGGGCTATAAAAAAATAATTCTACTAAAAATATAAATAATAATATACACACTTCAACATATTGAATAATATACCATAATGTACAAGTAAGTAAAGTTTCTGATGTAAATGACGACGGTGCTAAAACAATATCACGCCCAGAACGTTCACAAAAACATTTTCGTAGAAACGTTTTTCTTCTTTTTTTTTTTTTATTGTTAATAGTCTCTTGTAAATGGGTCAAACGTGTGTGTGTGTGTGTGGAGTTTATTATTATTGTTTTTGGGCGAATACGCGTGTTTTTTTTATTCTTCTCGAACCCCATTATAAATGGCGGACAAATTGCAGCGATCTTCTCTCTCGGATGTGGTATAACGCGACAACGATAATTAAAAATTTATGAAAACGATCGCAACACGGAAACATACTACTATTATTATTGTTTAATTCAATAATAAAAATTAATAATCGTTTTAAGTTCTAACGGAAACGACCACGCGCGCAGAGAAACGTCAGAGTATATATGCAGCGATCGTGACCACAACTGCAGCTATATACCGAAAATACGTAATAAAGCTGAGGAGGACGAATCCAATCGGACGAGGTACTAATCCGGACGTAATAATTATGATTATTTTCTTTTAATGCGGTTCGGTTGTAAAGACATTTTTATTTTTACACGAAACCGTTTTTATCACCGCTATAATATATCATCGAGCTGTATACCGTGTAGAAGCAATACGTTTTATTGTTTTTTTTTTTTTTTTAGTACTTAAAAACACGAAAACGCGCTTGTAAATAATTAATTATTACTATCGTATCTACCTAGGAACGAAAAGTTCGTTTCCGGTACACCCACGAGCAGCATCGTCGTATTGTTATTAAACGAGCAATAAATTTATTAAATTCCATTAAGATAACGAGAGTGTGGTACACGCACACACGGATGACGTGTCTGGCCGTCCGAGAAAAGTCTTCGATATTTCGAGAACGATTTTGCGACGATTCGATGGACAATATACACCGGCTGCTGATTCACTAAATGGATATAAACGATCGAAGGAACAACAATGAGATAGAAATTCACTTTTCAACCGACTCGAAAAAGGAAAATGTTTTTTACGTTTGGCTGCGGGTATTATTCTCAGTGTCTGAGCGCAGCGAAAAATGTATTGTTTTTACAATGATGTATTTTTCTTTTTTTTCTGTGAACAACCTTATAAGTAGTAAAAGCGATCCGATTTTTAAATTCGGTACCTTTTCCGATAGGTCTACGGACTTTGATGAACAGGGGTCCAACGTGTTTTTCGACGTAATCGAAAATAAGATTTTTGGCCATTACTTCGAAAATAATCATCGAAACTAGCTAAACTGGTTTAGTCTACTTTTACACATCGTTAAGATACAATAGTTTGGTACGAATTTCCGAGTGATTTGGAAAATTATAGATCTGAACTTTAAAATTTAATTTTTCACAAAAAGTTTTTAAACCCCGATACAAGGTTGACAACACGTACATAATACGGTACTAAAAATCATCGTTACCGTTTTTTTTTTTTTTTTTCGGTCTTTTACAAAGTGGGAAAACGGTCGAAAAATGGGCATATATAGCTTTGACGTGTTTACGGAGAAAAAAATTCGAATCGCGCTCGTTAGTTAAGATTACGAATTTGTTACGCGAAACGAAATATCCGATGTGAATTATTGCCAGCCTAAATTTTCATTGAGATGTATGGACCGGACGTGCGAAATCTACACGGATACATTTCGGACGGGCGCTTGCAGAGCTCCGGCATTACAATAGATGTTAGGTATTCTTCCAGAAACTGTTCGGACTAATTCGTAAAAGTTTTTAACACACCCGCGATCTTCTCGACTGCGTTTTCTATTTATATACGTATCGATCGTATACGAAAATGGCACGAAACTATCGAGGTGAAATGCTCGGATGTCGTTTTCAGAGTTAAATTTTACGTGTTATACACATAACATTACACATACAAGGCACCACCTTGTTATTCGTTGAAACGATGTCGTCGCGCTCCGGTCATAACAACGTCATCCCGCCACACCTCACACGCCGTTTGTTCACCGTCTTTCGAACAACAACAACAACAACGACAACGACAACACATTTCACGTCGTCGTTGCGGTTGAAAAGAAGTCGTCGTCGTCGTCGTACACGAGCAGTACCGAGCAGAACTACTGCATTTTGTTAACAAGTACGTAAAATTTAATATTTTTCATGTTCGTGCAGTGAAATATAATATCGTACAACCATTACAGGGTGCGGACAGAACTCGTGATGGACACGCGCGTTAGCAAAGCTCGTTGATTTCGGTCGGTCGAGCCGTACAGTGTGATGGGGATTAAAAGGTTGTTTTTTTGGGGGGACGGAAAGCGCGGACGAATTTTCGGGTTTTGCTCTCGCGATTTTCACAACACGTTCCCGAGTAGTTTTTGAGCAGGTTAAAAAACGTACAGGTTTTTACTACCATTTGGGGTTTTAGCTTTAGTTATCGTATTGAACGTAATCGTGGTCTCGGACACGTAAGGAAGATGATGCTTTATAGTCTGTTTTCGTGACCACCGCCGGTCGTACAGCACGCACACGACGGGTTCTAAAACTTATTGGCTTTCGCATGGAAGATCCGAGGGCCGGAAAAATCGAAGCGAAAACACCGAAATGTTATTTCGTATTTCTACTCGTCTCGAACGCGCGTGTATGCTGCGAATTCTGGTCGATATCCGGTATGGGGTATTCAAGTCCTGCAACAATATTTTATTTATCTACACGCACAACGTATTATACGATACCTGGCTGGTGACAATAAAATATTTCCGAAAACTAGCGTACCGGAACAGAGTTAATTGTAAAGTATAATATAATAATATTGATCGGCGTGGCCGGATCCGTGGTGCGACGTTCGCGTGGTGCAGGACGTGGTTCGGGTACACGGGGCTCGTGATTGATGACCGCGGCGAACGCCACGATTGTGTGCGCGTGGCGCGTGATCGCGCGAAAAAAATCAACAGATGGCCCCGGGTAATTATTATTCCGCAGGGGTGATTGTTCGACCGAAGAGGCGAGCGAGTATTACTTACGACGACAACGTTACAATAATGTACAGGGCCGTTCAAAATGATTCGTCCGATTTCAAATGCTTGAATATTTTTATTTTTGTGTATAGGTTGAGTTAAAAAAAAATACGTCACGTTCGATCGATTGTGCCTATATGAATGTTCCGTGAGCTCCTTCGGTCACGCGAATAACATCTGTTCGGCAGCGAAATTCGTTCCGTGCTTTTGGAAAAAAGTATCGTTTGTAAATCTGTTTAAGTATAGTATTGAAAACGTGAGTTATTCGAGAGTCCGTGAAACGGATAATTTTTTTTCTCAACTGTTCCATATCGTTTTGTGAACAATAATGGACGGTAGTAAAAAATAAAATTCATTAACGAACCCTAAAAAATTGTCAGCTAATACCGAAATATCGTGTGATTTCTTTGTACCAGCACAGAAGTATATAACATCATATTACTGAAAAAAAATAGAAAATATATCTTTCGCTACGTATTGAGATTCAGACGAATTCCGTGGGGTTACAGGAGCACGATAATTCATCAATTATCACCAAACAATCCGATTTGCGTGATTAATAATTACTGCATGTTTCTTCGATAGTTTTTCGAGCGCGGTCGTAGGCTCGAACGACTTGGCGTCTGAAAACTACTTTCCCGCCGAGTTTCAAAAGTGCACGTTGACATATACATACTGGGTGTTCCAAATTACAGCAATCGTCTCGGAACGTATGGAAAATAGACAACACATTTTCATACAAAAGTTGTTTTATTTTGTGTGATCCACAATAATTATACAGTTCCAAATTATTTTATGATCATCGGTCTTTGTGTTGGTTGTATCGAACTTTAAGACTTGAGTAGTACCCTAGATTTCTTTTTTTTTTTGTACATGTGCGCTTAACTTTTTAATGAATTTTGGTGGTCAAAAAAATAATTTTCCATTTAGAAAACTCGATACACGATCGAGTTTCTAGCAAGGTTCTAAGTTTCTAAAAAGTTTGTACCACAACATAGTAGCATTCTGTTGTTGTTATATCTTAGAATGCGTAAATTAGTAAGTTATTACTTTTCAATATTGCGTTAAAACGAATATTACTTGCAAATTCAAATTATAGTACATACTTTTCAGAAACTTCAAACGTCACTTACTTGTAAAGTTTTCTATAGAAAATTTAATTTCGACCACTAAAATTCATTAAAAAATCATGCGTACACAACACACACACACACACACAAGTGTAATATGGTACTACTTGAGAATTAAATATTGTTTAAAAATTTCAAACACCAATGTACGTAAGAAAATTTGCATTCGTTATAATTATCGTAGACCACAAAAATTTTAAAAAAAATGTTTTTTTTATTTTCAATACTTCCGAGATAATTGCCGTAACATCTCGCAAAAAGAACATCTGCACTGTCGCAAAGCTACTCGGCAGTGTGTAGTTTGGAAACTATAAACGTTATCGGAACAATTTAACGAGTGTTTCATTATTTTCCTCGCGAGATGGTTTTATAGTCTATAAGTGATTAGTTGAAACTTTTAAGTCAATAATATATTAACCCGAATAATCAAAACGTCAAATATTAGTTGGAGATTTGATTGAATTTTCGGGGGAACTGTTAATTATTGTTTTTTTTATTAAAGTGAGGTACGACTTTGAAGAGCGATCGAATACTTGGAAGAGGCTTCCAATATTTTTGAAGTAGCTATAAGCCCTTCTAAACGCCTCCAAATCTCTACCCGTACGCTTCGAATCGCATTCAATAGTGATTTTTTATTAACGCGCAAGCTATCCTTACGTGGTTTTAACGTTTCGTTTTCACCAAATGAAAACATATAATATTTGAGTTTATTTTTTAAATAAGATTTTTTTTTTTTTTAGATTATTTTTTATTACAGAAAGAGTAAACTTACGTCAGCAAGAGCAATTTTATAAAGTGAAAATCGTCTGGTTTAGATGTATATTATAAACAACGTAAACGGAAAAGAGACGTGAAAAAATATTTAATACTGCACTTGCGGAAACGAACATGTTTTCTCCCTATACAATTTCCCGAAGTATAGTTGTTTTTCGTACACATCTGAAATCTTTACCGGATATTTAGAGTATTCCCAATGGTTTTAAAAAATAAAATACAATTAGTACTAGTAAAATTATACAATTTTATAACGTCATAGAATCAAGTAGAATTCACTTAATATGTTGTTTTTTTTTTTTTAATTCGTTTTTTTATTTATAGGTTACCAATTAGAACGTTGTTTGATAGTATAGTTTCAACAGTGTGTCAACTTACGTATCGATTTTTGGCAACTATATATTTCATTGTAGAAGTCTGGTAATTTTCATCAAAATGTGAAGTTGAAAAAAAACAATTTTAATGTCATACAAATAAAATATAAACACAAACATTATATTACGCCCATTTTCGAAAACCGTACACGAACTCAACGATGTTTCCGCGACAATGAAACCATTGAAGTGTAACTGAAAATATTCGGGTTACAAATAACTGACAGGCCTCAACAAAAAATAAAAAAAAATAAAGTGATTGGATGATGGAAATTTAATTGACACTCATACGCGATGTGACATGCAATGTGAAGAATATTCAAAATGAAAGCCCAACAAGGAAAGAGAAATAATCATTCAAAAATATACAAATTTGATTGCGTAAAAATATTACAAACATCCTTTTGGCGGTTACCATATTGATGACACATTAAAACGATTTTGCAAACGAAAATTAAAATAATTGAAATAACACTGTTAAAAAAAAAAATACATTTTGAAGATTAATGAACATTACAGAAACAATTACAAAACATGTTATTGTTATTTTTTATTAGACGCGAGACACCAAAGTTAATAAAACGTGATTTTCTATAGAACAGAGCAAAAGTCGTCTTAATGTAAGCATTTAGACAAAAATACGTAGTATTTATATTAAGATGATGTCTGATAACTACAGTAATTGACCAAACAAGACGCAGGTATCGGGTTTCAGATACTATACGTGCTCAAAATCTATTTAGAAATGTAAAAGGAAGTTTCTGGATAAGCATTAAGAACAATATTTCTTTATTCTTTATTAGACAATTCGATTAGTAATTTATGTTTATTCATGTCTCAGCTATGTTGTAAACCCGAAACCGTTTTATCTGTAAAACTCCTAGAAGTTTCAAACTCCGGTTTCATAACTGGACGGATAAAGAAAATATTGTTACTATACTTTACAATATAATATATATATATATATATTTTTTTTTTTCCGTTTCTATTTATGAACGAATTAAACGGATTTATTTGATCAATAACACTGTTGTTGTACACAGTTCGAACGGTTTAAAAGTGTTTCGTGAAGTTGAATGGGCATATGATGAAACACTTATCGTTTGTAAGTTCACGAGTTGTTTGATTAGAGCACGTTTTCAATGGAAAGCAAAGATGTACGACATATTTCATAAAGACCGTTACAATGGACCGTTTTTCGTTGGGTTTTATGTCGTTATTTATTTATTTTATTTTTTGTTAAAACTTTTCTCGCTCGCATTACGGCCACACGGACAATTTATTGATCACTCGGTTGAAAACTCAGAGAACTAGCTCCTATTGGAATTCGGACAAGAGATTTATAAAGCGAAAATTGAGTGTGGTCTAAAATACGATTTACACTGCAGTCAAAATATGGAATATTTTTAATTTTTATTAACTTTTGAACCTAAATTTCTTTTTAACGGTTATCTTTTAGAGTTAAAATATGCGCTATCAGTTCCATGAGAATATACTACTTAAATGTATTTACGTATACGATTAGGTATAGTACGTGTGGTATACAACTGAGTACAGACAAATGAGGAATACGTTTTAATTTTATTTTTTTTTAATGATTTTAAAATTTTTATATAATTATTATTATAATTTAAAGTCAAATCTGATTGTTAAAGACACTACATAAAAACAAAATAACCTATGATAATTTGTGACGTCTCATTTTGTGGATTTTAAGTTTCAAATCGGGTTTAGTGATGTTACATCCCAAAATATTAATTTTATTTATGCAATTTTTAACTGAATGTTAAGTGTTTAAAGACCATCATAACACTATTTTCGTTTAAACGCCATCACTTGAAACAAAAATTACGTTGTAGGATTTAAAAAAAATTTCATCGCTTTAGATACCTACGCATTGGTGTAAGACTGCATGAACAACTATTTAATTTAAACAGTTCAAATTTTAGACCACACGATTTTATAGATTATGGTGCTTGGACACAAAGATATTATGAATGATATAGTAAAAAAAAAAAAAGTTTTCTAATATTTATCTTGTACTGACGTTAATATTTCAATGCAGTCATGTCCCGAAATTGCCTATACGGTACGCCGTCTAAAGAACGACTACAGACAACTAAGAAGTTAGAAAGCGATACAAATTATTTACGTTGTAAGATCAAAAATGATTTAAATAAAAGGCCGAAAACTCCTTCTTATTACTTTAAAATGTAAAATACCTATACAATATTCAACCCAAATGAAAATTATAAATTGTAACAAACACACTTAAAATACAATGTGAGAATACACGGTGTACAAAAAACGAATAACATGAAACTCTCCTAGTCGTTTCGCGAGGTTTTTTTGTTTTCATAGAAAACAAGTGACGACGGGTTAACGTCGTTAGTGAAAATAATAATTAAGCTGTTCCGTTGTTTTTTTTTTCTTTTTCATTCAAACAAGTGTGTTTTGGGCGTGGAAAACCTTTCAGAAAAATGTTTTTTCCCGACCAAAGAGGAACAACGGCTCACGAGAAGAATAAAAGTTTTGACGCCGGGTCGCGGCGACGACTTGGTCACGCTAATTATTATAAACGAGTCCGTCCAAGTTTTATAACACTAGAAGTTTTTCGCGCGTGCGTAGTATACTTAAGTACCGAAAAAAAGAAAATAAATACGCAAAATATTGATGGATGTAAAACTTCCGGCTGGCGCAGACTGCAGAGGACAACGACCGTAGACGTACAAATACAATATGGATTTCCTATGATTGTATCAGACAGAATCACATTGCTGTATAGCCAACATCGAACGAGAGGGATAGACGCGGTTTTCGTATGGAGAAAAAACCAAAAAATAATTCTTTTCGTTGTAATTTAAAAACGGGAAGGTTTAAAAATATACATTTAATACGACGTGTATCATTCCACTATTATATTAAAACGATTAAAATATATAATTATACAATAAAATATATAGTTTTGAAGGAAAAAACCAACCGGGCGCTTGACGATACGAGAAGAGTGATGGCTGGGTGAAGTGGTGACGTGATGGATGAAGCAGAGAATTTTAAGTACCTACCATAAGGATCTTTTGTACGAAAGAACGGGAGGCTTTCTGGGATATGTGAAACAGTATTTTCTTAAACTTTCACATGATTTTGATAACCAAAAATGAACCTCCAGAGCTGCGCCTGCTTGAAACGCACAAACGTATCGCTATTTCACACACTCTATATTGTCTCTCTCATCTCGGTGAGCGCACTTAGACCTAATTTTTTTCAGGGGTTGTTACAAAAAAGTCCACAAGGGAAGGTTGATATATGTGAGCAGATTATTACGGTGAAATAAGTACTTAGAGCGCTTCTTTCACATTTTGAGAAGAAAATGCAGCTTACAAAAACATCCTACTGCTCCTAGATTCTTACTAGATCTTACTCCTATATTCGACCACCGTTTTTTTTTTTTTTTAGTTAAAATCGCGTTGTCTTTGACGTAAAACGCGGAACCGGAAATCCGACATCGCCGGCTTGATAAAACGGAAATAAAATATAATATCTGGTTGCCGCGATGCATATAGCAAAAACAAAAAAAGACTCGCGACGCATCCGGTTCCAAACGTGAATTTATTACAGCTTTTCGACCGCAGTTTAGTACGGGTTATATTTAAATTAGCTGGTATCAAATCATCGATTTTCTATGAATTATATCTACTTCGAAAAAAAATCAAACAAAATACGGTTTCGCATTATAATATCATAGTATAATATTGTAGACGCGTGTAGTCTGCAGTACGTACATAATGATCAACTGCTTATTTCATCGCGAAAATGTTTTTATTTTTTCGATACGTTACAGCATACCTAATGCATCACCGTTAGGTTAATAAATTATACAAATGGTCGACTAACCGTCAAAAACAGTCTTATAAAAAAAAATAGTTCTTGTTTCAACGTAATAATCCATTGTACAGATATGTTTGATTTCTGTACAAGTTATACTATGCAACAAGGGTGAACGGTTCGGTGGTGGTTGCACAGAAAATAAAAACTTAGTTCTGGAAATGAGATTTTTTTTTTTAAATAAAGAAAAATATCGATTCATTGGAGTCAGGTTTTGTGTATCATTTAAACTTTCAACGATGGTTAAATAAGTAACGCGATGGTTAAATTTATCTCGCGTGAAATCGAAAACTCGAATTCCCTAGTGGCCTTGACGTCAAAATGTACAAGTATTGTAAAAGTCATTGCATCCTAAAGTCTGTTCGAATGAAAGAACCGATTATTCACATTTTTTTTTATTCTCTGAAATTAATTTAGTACAAAAGTAATGGAAAATTAAAAAAATTATATTACCTACTTGCTACGAACTCATTAACTACTCGTATATGAACGATCGTTTCAAATCCGGTTAAAACTTATAGTTGGAAAGTCGTAAAAAAAATGCGAAATATATGCTCTGCAATCGAAAATCAAACAAGAATCCGTCGAAGTTTGGTAAATAATATAAAATGCTAAATTTTAAAACTCTATAGTTAACAAAAACGTACTATACAGCTCGTATTGGTGTTTAGGTAAAATTTCGCCATAAAAAAGGTCGATTATTTCCAAATTGTTACAAAGTTTTATAAAAACTCCTATATTTTTTTTTTATCGTGTAAATTTCTGAAATTCAAAATACACACGTTTTGTGATAAATTTCAGTGGCTACTTTTCCTTACAAATGCGGTTTACAGGCATGAATTTATCGAAACAAATTCTTCGGGTAAACATAGAAATATGGGTCAGTATGTCATCTTGGTCGTTAGCCAACTTAGTTTCTAACGCGGTAATTGTATAAAGAAATTTAAATTGTGGTTTTTGAATGAACTCGGCTATAAGAAAATAAGACGGTTAATTGACTCTGCGATCACTACACCTAGTGTCCAGTAGTACGAGTTGTAAACGGAATAGGCGCACCAAACACAACGTTGCGACCCGCAAAACCGAAGTACTTTTGAAACATAGAATTCGAGTCATACGCGGATATGACGGGAGTAAGTGCCTTATTTTTCCCAAAAAAATTAAAAATTTTTGAAGAAACTTTTTTCAATCATTCAATATATCGCGAAAATTGGATTTTTAGTGATTCTAAATCGGAAACTTTCTTGTGATTTCTATCGAAAAAATACCGACGACATTTCACAGTTTTATACTACATATATATACTTTCCGTGATATTAACTGTCACACTGCACGTCCGTTTGGTCGGAAATCGTACAGTTCCAAAAACAAAACAAATTAAGCTCGTTCGTCGACCCTTCAGATATTTTATATTAAACGCGAAATTTAACACAACTGCCTGCAAAACGGTGAAATTTCACAAACAAAATTCGCACTATTCGACGCTTGTCTCGGCTACTTTGACATTATAAATTTGTTTCGTTTGGTAAATCGTACACATGGTATACGTAAAATCTAATCTTTCCGCGTCGTTTGCACTTTGTTAAAATCTAATCTCTCGTTAATCGCGTATCGTCTAACTTTCTTTTTAAAAAAAAAAAAGTGTCTGCGTGTACACGAGTCTTAACGTGCGTCTACATTTACTCGGTGCCAAAGAGAACCGTCTTATAGGACTTAAAATCCGTACAGTACCCGCATGCATAATAGTGGGCTTAATTAAATATTCGACACGATATTGTAAGTCTCGAGGAGGGAACGAGGACGATAAGTAGTATTGTTAAAATGAAAACGTTCGTTTCAGTTCGGTCGAGTGGCGAAACGCTTTAGAGTTTTTTTTCACAAAAATTTTAAAAACGAAACAACTTATGTATAGTATTCACGTAATATATAGTACGATATGCGATATACCGCATACCAAGATATACAATGTGAAGCTTTAAAAAAAATAAGATAAAATATTTGATCTCTTACGATTTGTCTACTTTGTCTTGATATTTTTACACGCGACATAACTTATATAGCTTGACGTAAAAATTTATTTTTTTTCGTTCACCGGTCATCGTACCAGTTGTATAGAACAAATTCACAATTAGAATGGAGTGGAGTAAAAAATCCTTCTCTATAACGGGCAATAACTTTAATGTCGCCAAGACACTCGAGTGCGGCCGGGTTATATTAAGTCTGCGGTGCGGCGGAATGACAAAATGCTTCTACGGATCACAGTGTATTTATAGAGATTCCGAGGCTGCATTTTGTCGTTTTATGGCTCGGTTATGTCCGCGGATATTAAGTGTTTTGGCGTTTCTGTAATAAATTGTTTATGTTTTAGAACTATTGTATCACGTGAAGTAAATAACGTTAACTTATCATATTTATTAGTGTTTTACTCCTCAACGTTGTACTATGCAAACCGCTTTTTATGTTTTTTCGAGACTATTCTACGGTAGAGAAAAAATTTTTACGTTTTATTTTTCATCCATCAATTATTATTTCACCCTTTATACGTGCCTACACTATCGGTGTGTATAATAATATTGTGATGTTAGTACAAAACGATGATATATTTTATTCGAATGGGTTCTAATTTATTTTTGTTACCTAGTAGGAAACAAAATCAATGTTCAAATAGTAACGATAAAATCTTGAAATTCACAATTTTTCGAACATTCGACTAATCGAGCTTGCTCGGAATCGTTATATTCACAGACAATATTTAAGATTTTTCACAAGATTTATATGGAACGTCAAACCTTTAAAACTATATAGTAACCCTTCCGAAATTGTGACCTAGGTACTATCCAAACAAAGTCAATATATTTTTTTTCTATACGAGGATTCGAATTATTTTACATTTTCTATGAGAGAGGTAAACACTGCGGCCAATGTGATTGTATTTGTTTAACAACTGCAGCAGCGTATTTTTGGATTTTTTTGGTTTTATTTGTAATAGTACACGTGTGTTCTAGAACTTCACGATTCACGTACGCAATTTAGTGTCGACACTTATTTTTTGGTCGAAAATTGTGTTCTGAACTCGTATGTGCTTTAGTCTAGATAAATAATTTATTGTTCAATTGGCAGTTGTTCGCGTATTAATATCCTCATTTTCAAACTAAATACACAGCTGTGTATTAACAATTTTAAGGTGGTAAATTTACGTTTGACCTATTTATTAGCACACGGATAGACTAATAACCACTTTATTAGTAGAAACCCAGAAACAACCGAATGCAAAAGCATTTTCGTAAGACGAATATTACTTTGACTTTTGTATAAATAATCGTTTGTTTTTTGTTTTTTTGTCGTCAAAATGGATGGGTAAGATCAGTAACAAAAAGTGGTGCACAAGTTACATAAAATCATTTGTCGTTCATGAAATCAAGTATATTTCATCGAATAAATTTAATAAAAACGTAGCATCTAATTTTCTTATAATTGAGTCAGCAATTTGTTTTATTAAGATTTTCGGGATGTCTGTCAAAGTATATTATAAATATGTATACGTCGTGCATTAAGTGGAATTTTCTTTTTTCAGATATTCCATTCAACGAGATTTTGTGTGCACCATTTATCTTTATAAAACTGACATTCCGAACCTAAAGCAGTGCTATTTATAATGAGACTTGAAAAAAGTTGATCGCGAAAGAAGGTCAAAACTTAATTTCAATGCAATCTAAACTTCCGGTTCGAAAAATACACGAAAAACTAAAGTTTTAACAAAAGTAATTACATCCAAGATGTTACTTAAAGTGTACAAAACATTTTCATAAGCTAATTTTTTTTTTTTAAGAAAAAATATGTTATGATTTTAATGGATTAATTCAAATTGTTGCACGTTCAAGTAAATTACCATTATGGGTATAATAAAAAAATATAAGATTAAAATACCTACTATTTTAAATCTAATAATTAGGTCAACGTTTATTAATAAAATCAAATATTCTGTATTTTCGGATGAAACAAAAATACGAAATGTTGCACGTATTTTATAAAGCGATTGCCTTTAAGACACAATATAGAGTTTTAGATTCTGAGCCTAGCAAAAAATACATTGACTTTCAAATGATGTTTTTTTTTTTCTGTAAAATTGCACATATTTTTACGCATAAATTACCTGTCCAAACGTGATTGAGCAGGTATGGTACTTAAAACAAAATATTTGGAAATTTCGCTTATTTTTCGAGTTCAAAATCAAAAAACTTGAAAAATATTCGTTTTTAAAATTCCTTAAAATCTCCATTAAACAATCGTTCAATCAATGTTTTAAAAGTTGATATAAAAACAAATTTCGAACTGTTATAATTGTCGACCACAAAAAACAAAACAACTTTCTTATGGTATTTCGTTTTCTATTTTCAATACTTCCCCCCAGATAATAATCAGGAGTGACATTCCACAACGTACTATTTCAAAAATTGAATTTTACACCAAATCGTATGGGAAAATAGACGACGGGTCGAA
Source organism: Hormaphis cornu (assembly GCA_017140985.1). NCBI lineage: Eukaryota > Metazoa > Arthropoda > Insecta > Hemiptera > Hormaphididae > Hormaphis > Hormaphis cornu. The sequence goes on along the minus strand of CM029364.1, from coordinate 9,243,922 downwards.
TTTTCTCATCAGCCAAAACGTTCCTAAATAAAATGCGATTCAACTAGTGAATCTGGTCGAAACGCCGCACCATTTCCAGCGACGAGTAAAAAACAAAGATTACCAAAATAAGGCCGAAACGTAATGGTTTTCATGTTGAATACATTTTTTCGTACGGCAAAGCGGAGCAAAACTCAACAATTTTTCCAAAACGAACTATTTCCAAAGTATTACCATTATTGATTACCCATAGTGTGAAGATAGGAGATGGAACTGAATTTAATACAAAACGTAAGCACTATTTCCATCATTTGCCATCATTTTTCGTCAATACTGCAGAAAAAAATGTAAATATTACGTTTTGGAATGTCGCTCCTCAGTAATTGCTGTAACGTATCCATCTCGGAACATCCTGTATTAGTATTAAGCCACGTGCGCCGAGGACGAACGGATATTTTGGTATTTTTTTTTATAGTGCCAGCCGAATGAACCGAATTATACGAATGATATATGATCCGTTCGCGGTCCGGATGGTTTTTACACTGGAAAACGTAACGAAAACGACGACGAGGATATTCCGCACACGTCGCGGTGTATATAAACGGACGATTTGCATCGTGGTGACGAACAAAACGCGTATATTTATTTATTAAAGCGTAAAAAACGGCACGAGAAATGCGTTCGGTCGAGTTTCCCGGCGACAAAAATGAAAAATGAAAAGAAAAAAAAAAACGTCATTCGAGGAGAATATTATTTTTCTTTTCGGCACGAATACTCTGGTTATGTTATTATCACGTGTTTATTTGTTTTTCATTTTGTTTCAAATGAAATTCCGTCGGACGCTCGGTGATGACGTGAGTAGAGAAACAAAAAAAAATAGTATAGGGATTAAGTCTCTGTTTTGAAACACAGAGTAAATGTATGACTTTACTAAAACGGTAAGTGAAGAACGATCGAATAGTTGAGAATTTCAAAGCCTTTAAATGACTAAGATTTTTGTCGATTTTAAACGAATTCGTTGTGAATGAATATTCTAATAATACGTAAAAAAAATTATTTTAATTTATACGCTATACACATTCTGCAAAAGTTATTGACTGAAGGCAAAAAAAAAAAAAAATAGAAAATGTACGAAATAATTTATTGATTTTCGAACGAAAATAATATGTTAACCGATTTTAGAAATATTTTAACTGCTTACAGGACTCACTTTATGAAATTCGTGTTAAAGTTACAAGTCTCCGACGTTCAGTTTGGATCCAGCTGTTCAAAATTAACTAAAACAAACTGTAAAAATTGGAAAGTTTTATTTTTTGTTTAAAAATAATCAAAATCGTTGAAAAATGATTTCGCCGCTCATTTTATCTTTTCAATGATAGTGCGTTATTTGAAACACTTTCAGAAATTTTGAATTTTTCAATTTAGGATCGCATCTCAAAAAATTTTAAAAATTTCATAAAATAAAGATGTTATAAAAAATTCTTTATGTATTAAAACAGTATTAAAACTTGTAAGTTATTATATCATTGTTCAATATGTATTTAACACGTGAAAAATTAAACTTCTTTATTTTGCAAAATTTTCAACTCCGAATTTATCGAACAGTTAATACTTAAACTTCATTATAATAATGCAATGGTTATCATTGAATTTAAGTTGAACGTGTTCGAAAATGTCGTTGAAACTTATTCGGTAGATTGGAACTTTTTCCAATGCCAAAAACGACGGGTACTAGAAATTTCGGCGAAATTTACAGATTTTAAATTAATTGTAATGTTTGAGTAATATTCATTATAATACACTGTTTGCCTAACATATAAGCCACTGTGCAGAATATATTCAGGGCGTACTATCTTTGGTCTTATAAACCATCACTATCATTATTGTACGACACTTTAAACATTATTTAAATGAGTCATAAAACATAAACTTTTAAACAAGTTATTTGTTTGTGTCACCTATAGAACAGAATGGTACAACGCATTTTGTAATATAGAAAATAAAAACGAAAAATATCAACAAAAGAAGCAGTAAAAAGCTGAAATCAATTTATTTTTCTGCTCATTTCGGCAGTAAAAAAGCACTATTTATTGTATTCTTTTTTTTTTCAAAGACGTTTTTGGATTTTAGTTGTACTATAAAAGCTCTAAAAGTAGTAAAATATTGACAATGCCATGGCATTCTGGTCGTACTTTTCGCACTTTGAGTTTTTGTTCAGTCTGTTAAAAAAATGACGAACCCGCAAACGTCAAACAATATTGTCAGGATCGTATTTGAGTTTCCATATGATATTTAATTTTAAATTTTATGTTAAAACTTTAAAGAGTAAAACGTTCATACGGCCATAGCATATTTTTTTACTTCGCCACACTGCTTAGCCTATAGTGGATCTTGTTTTTGTTAAAAAAAACGTTTTTATGTACGTGTTATGGCGTATATAATATTTACAAATAGGGATGATGGTATATTAGCACCTATCTCTGCGATGCGCTCAAATAAATCTTTATTAAGCTCTTAGAAAAAGTTTTGTTTTTTTTTTTTACTTAAAAATCATTCTCATTGGTCGTATTAAATCGTGAACACTGATTTAGTCATAGGATCAAATTACAATACACGTTTCATCTTAGTTTTTACAGTTCAATACGGGTTTTTCTTTTTTACATAAAGAAAAATAGAGAGGATAAAAGTGAAACCTATGACAAACAATCACATGAAACAACTATTGGTAAGAAAAAAAACATTGGAGACAGAGAAACTTCCAAATATTTTATACACGTTAATAATATAGGTGCACATAAAAACCAAAACGCGAATTTTTTTTTCCACGCAAAAACTAGTTTTCACTGCGGAATCTGCGTATAAAAAGCGCCACAACTCAAAAGTCTAAAATGAATAAATGTATATATTTAGATTGGAGAAGAGCAAAACGGATTCGTCGGATCTGGTAAGAACTAATGTAACAAATTACGACCGACGGAAATGGATAATTTTAGATGCTTTTTAGTTGGCATTTAACCATTAGGTTCTCTATACGGTGTCGTTAATAAATAGTAAATCCTACGTTTTACTGAACAGTTCAACATTTTACTGCAAATCCACGAGTTTAAGAGGAGTAATTAATCTCAAACAATTTGCAAACGATCGTTTGGGCGACTTTATGAAATAATATATAAATTAAAGCGACACGCAATATAAACGAATTATAAAGTACTTATCCGTTAGTTTCAAAGTAACGTGGGCTCACGGTCACACAGTCAAGTTCATAAATTTAAAAAACCATGCGAATTATGTATTCGTCAATATTACGATGTTGGAACTTGTGTAGGTGGATTTACGCTGCAGTATACCTTTATTTTCGCTTTCATGGATTTTACAAAAAAAAATTATAAAAAATTTTAACACGATCGAACAATTCGCACGATCGTTTTTATATTTTATTTTAAATTGACCAATTACGTTTTAACGCACATAACATTATAAACTCAGCATTGTTTGGAATCGTCGTTTTTGATAATATTATTGAATTTAGCACGTTATGAATGATGAATGATCACACTTTTTGTGAGCTGTATATGAAATAAAATAATTTTTCATTCGAACAGTTTGCACCGATGAATAACAGAGCAATTTTTATTATTTTGCGTCTTATTTTTGTTATCAAATTTAAAACACAAATTCTTGTAAAATATGTTTAAAACCAACACAAACTGGAAACACGTGTATCTTATGCATGACGACTAGTCCAAACTTTTAGAATAAATCTGTGCGCTATATTATTATATTATATTCAATAGAATTTTGCTTTATTGCATTTTTAATTCATTTTTATGAAATCAAGTTTGTGCATTGAACATTGAAAAAAACTTATAATAAAGGTGTACGAAATAGTGTAGGTACAGCTAATAGCACGTATTATTCTGAAGTTTTACATATAAACCATTCGTTGACGAAATACAAATTAAAAATATTTAAAAGCGATAATTCGACGATGCTAATTTTTTAACTGACAGTACTTTGCCGGTGTTTTTACAGTATATAACACAACAATAATATTCTCTAATTGTGACTGTCAAAATATATTCCAGTATTGTATTATATGATTGCTCGTCGTTTTTTTCAAATTATAAACAAACGATGGAATAAATTAATTTCTAATCACGACTATACAATTATACTCGGTACTTTATAGGTTGGTATGGTTTTTATATAAGAGGAAGTTTTCTACTGACAATTATAATAATTCATTCAATATTGACAATGTGTGTTTTAAAATAAAATAAAAATATAATATTAACACATTTATTTTTTTTATTATTATTATACGTTCTAAAACATATTTTATATAGGTACAAAGTGTATAAAATATATGAAAAAAAAAAAACACTAGAATTTCCCTCTTCACTAAAAACAATTGAAGAAAATTCAAAGGCTTTATAAATAATTTATAATAAGGAGAGAACATGAAGTGCAATTTATCTTCTTTCAGTTGAAGAAATGTACAAAACGTGTCTTTTCGAGGACTCGTAACACGATTTACTAATGTTTTTAGGCGTCTTGTCTAAGTCGCTGTTTTTTCGTTCAACAAAAACTAAAACCTGCTTGCACTATTTAATATTTTTTCAGTGAGTTGACGGAGTTATAATTTAAAATTTAGATTTAATAATTTACCGGACGGTACACTCACAAGAACGAAAATATTTAGACGTAGCTGCTATTAGACGTATTTATCGTAATTAATTTTTTTATTTTTATCGTGATAGTAGAACAACTTTAATTTGCAAGCAAACATATATTCTAAATATCCACTTTCAATCGCCCGTATCTAGTTTGCGCGTCACCAGTCGAGGGCACTTAACCTAACCTATACGTATAAATTTTTACTTTTAAATTTTTACCTATACGTATAAATTTTTACTGCGTTTCGAACGCTGCCAGTGATACGAATTTATTATTATTTTTTTTTTCATTTCATTTTCCCGCCGTACACCCGAACAGCGAACTTTTACGTTCACAGTCAACAATAATAACAATATTATACTGTTAGTGGCGAACGTGAGTTGAAAAAATTAAATAAAATATAAACGCGTTCGACAAACCTTAAGCAAAACACACGCACCGGTAAAATTTTTGTTTTCTTTTCACAAAAAAACAGAAAAAAGGGTATAAAGGTAAACGCGGAAACAACGCGGAGTGTATGTTTACACGAAATTCGCGTGAAAACGAGATTAAAAAACAATAACGTATATACATTCGGGCGAAATTCAGTGGCGTGCCCAGAATTTACGAAGGGACGCGATGTAAACATGGGGAAAATAATTTGCTTAGTGCGTGTAATAATATTATATTTATACAAGTACAAATTCCTAATGTTATTACATTGAATTCGGACTCAATAGTTACACGGAGACTTACGAAAGCATAAACCTATCAAAAATGAATTGCCTCGGAATTTCGTTTCCGTTGTTTACGTTCTTCCCGAAAAAAAGGTTTTTGTTAAAAACATTTTTGCCTTTGTCCCACCCTGCCCACGACTCCACGCCACAAATGTTTGACTCGAGCTATAGGGCGTATTTCAAGAGCTGGCGGAGGAAGAATATTTAAAAAATTCGAGAAAATTCGAGATGATACGCTAAATTTCTAAATAAGGAATCGATTTTTTTTCTATACGAAAATATTAAATGGTTATCGCTATAAATTATATTATTCGGACGTGCGTGGTCTGTAATACGTTGTTTAACAGAGAACAATAACTGGCCGGTTATGAATCTACAGTAGTTTGCTATAAAACAAAAAATTACAATAGGATAAAACTCCCGCGCACACCGTCGCCACGAATTCGGCGCGGCAAATTAAGCCGACCGACGACCACTTTTTTTTTACTAAATTGAGTACTAAGCATACATGGTCACGGATTCTTTTGCGATTTTAAAACACCGTCGGGACTTTACAAATCACACTGTTGTGTGTGTGCGGGAATCGAAATAGAATAACGAATGATGTCTACCACTCCAAAGTATAAATTCGCAACTCAAATCGTATGGTCCATTAGCTCCTGCACCTCAAATACATTCTCGTATTATACATATGGAAATCGCATAAACGTGTCGCGGCTAGACCGACAACTCACATGTAGTTATCCGACGGGGCGAGATTCGTCCCGTTTTTAGCGTAAACCAATTTCACGGCGACTCCATCTGGGATTTCATTTTACACGGTATATTTCTCGCACGTGCCACAACGTTTTCCGTTACGTACCTGCACGTGCACGGGTTGTGTGAAAAACGTATCGTTACCATATTCACTTTCTAGTTTTTACGCTTTCCCCGCCGTTTTCAAGAGGATTCCGAGCGCGCGACGACGGGGGATTTATCGCAGTTTTTACTCTCGTGTTCTTTTGTTTTCATTCCGTTCAAACGCTTTTCCGGGTGAGAGCGGATGCTCCAATTGTCGATGAACATCAATAGTAACACACACAAAAATTTGGAACGTACTCGGACGGTATTTGAGGCGTTTTACGAACTTTCGATTATTTTTTTTAGTCGCGGTGGTCCGGAAACGGCGATAATTTCATAAGTCGTTCCGAACAATTACTGGCAACACTAGTATACAAAGTACGCGTTAGTGAAATTGATTTCTAAACGTTTTCTCGCGTTATTGGACGAGTTTGAAATGTCGTATAAAAGTCTGAAAACAAATCGAGTATAGAACGTTCAAATTAAGAACTTTTTCAGTATTCGACTCACCTCGCTCGCAAACTCCGAAACCACATATCCAAGTCGCTATCCCGTCAACCTTCTCGCTCGACCTAGACCTAACCTAACGCCTCATCCATAAATTATTTTTTTTAAAACATTTTTTCGTGAATAATTAGCATGATTTAGCGCGACGAAATTTGCACGCCACCTCTTCTAAGAGAAAAAAATATACATATCGAAATTGAAAACCGACCGTAATTAAATTCTAAACATAACTGTAAGTGTTTGATGAAAATCGATTGTAAATATCGACGTAAAACAACTTTTTTTTGTTAAATTTCATAACTTTTTTTTTTGTACGTGTCGAACGTAAAAATGAAGTTAAAATAATTACAGAAAAACGTTTATTTGTTATACACTTAAGCAGAGATTTCAAACGTATACATTGGAACGTTTTTACAACACTGAGTTAAATCTATAACAATAATAATTGATAATTATTCGCTCCTAACTCAAACGAAAAAAACTGCACAAAAGGTGACCGATTCCATGTATGTATGGGTCACAAAAACGTACAGCACAATGTAGAATGCAATGTAAGTTTTTCATTCTTATAATTATTTTCGTAACGATTCCATTCGACGATTTCAGTCCAGTTCAATTCGTCACAATACCTAACGAGACGAACAAAAATCAAAGTGCGCTGGCTTTTACACGTTTATCTATGTTATTCACAGTAATGTTGCGGCGTAAAAATAAGAAGCCACTGCTACGATTCGTACTATACGGTAATGTATATATTTTTAAACGCTATGTGTACCGCGTGGGAAATTTAAATATTTATCCCTCCGGAAAATTAAAACGACGAAAGAAAATTTCCATATCAGCGTGCACAATTTATGACACGACCGCGGTAAAGCTTATCCTTGGACCGAGAGTACAGCGCAATTTTGCATAAAATAATTCGGTTTTGGGGGGAAAAAAATCCAAAACAAAAAAAAACTTCAGACGTCTTTTGCGAGTTTCGTCAGCTCGGTGTTTTTTTTATGCTTCAATATACATTCACAACCGTTCAGCGTTTGTCGGTCGTTTGAACTATAAACGACGAAAAATGTTTAATTTCCCTGAAAAATCAGCGCAACAACCCGTATTTACGCGGTCTCCTCCTCCTCGGAGCAAATGTACCCCGGACGTTCTTGCGCGTCTGAAATCGGAACGAGTGGAAAGAAAACGGAACGGACACGTAATGTTTTATAATAGACGTGTGTCCAGAGAACTCGGTCAACGCGAAATTGTTTTCGGAAAGAGCTGTTGGTCGTATACATCGACGAAACCGCGGTCGTAACCGCGGTTTCTGCGGTACAAGTTAGCTTTTTAATTATTTTTTTTTTTTTTTTCAAAAACAAAAAACCCGGATTTCCGTGACTTCTTCAGGTCACGTTTTATTTATAAACAGTAATTACTGTTGGTTAGCGCGTCGCCCTAAACGAGACCGCTAAGAACGCGATGTCGTTTGAATCGTACGATAAAAAAGATAAAAAATATATATAGCGCGAACGTCGTCAAAACGAAATTTCAATAACGCGGTCGACGAAAAGGATACCGCGACGTTTTATACGCGGAAAACCGGACGTAAAACGGAATCGTACCCGTCGCGACGAGAGACACGGAATAAAACGCCAAAACCGTGCAGCTATGTATATTAATCGTTTCAGCGCATCGCTCAAGAGTGGAAAAAAAAGAGGAGATTTTTTAGAACGATTGATGCACCGATGGCGTGTATTATTGGCGATCCACAGGAGAAATATCATAGTAAAAAACACGTGTCGAATTATCGGTAGTCAGTGCAGCTCAACAGTGTAAAAACAAATTGATAAAAAATTCAACACAGCATCGAGGTACGTAAAAAAAAATTTAAACAAACCGCCTAAATTCGTTATCGGCTGTTCACAAAAACGTATAGTCACCTCGACTATGTATGTAATGCATGTTATACGTACGCGTCCTATCTGTGAAAAAGGAAAGGCGTCCGTTTTAAAATTTGAAATTCAAACCACACTATATTTTGTTTGCACCCACGTGTATGGAGGATTTATTTTCAAACAACGAAAGTCGTCGAAACGTTTCATTTCGTTCAATAAAGCTAGTGTAGGCAGCGGAGCAGTGACAGTGACAAAATATTGACATATATATATATTATTTAAATAACAGACAATTCATTTTCCGAATTGGCGATTTCAACGGGAGCGCCGACCGATCGAATCTTGGGGTTTAAATTAAGATCCGGGAATCGCAGCAGTAGTACCTACTTGGCTTGAATGGCCGGCCAATCTCATTTTTCGTCAAAACCAACCTCTGTATCGTGTTCACGCTCTGCTAGATTTAAAAAAGGTCGTTTTGCCTTTTTGGCCGAACGAGATATGGCGCGGACTCTTTCATTTTATTGTGAAATTGAAAATAAAAAAAGCACGACGGTTTTTTACCTATCCTATGTACGATAGTTTAAACTAAGCGTACAAACTGATATCAAACCTAAAAGCTTCGTAGATATTAGAACGACTGGTATTCGATATTTTCGTATTTAATCTATTATAACACTTTTGGGGTAATCAATAAGATTTGTTTTTTTGTTCGCAGAGATTGGTTGCGAAAACTTATTCAAGTTACACATCTATGGGACATCTAACTGTCACTCGCAGTTACTGAAACCGAGTAAATTGCCCGGCAAACTCGGGTGTACCTCCGTAGTAAATCGAAAACCGTAGTATGATTGTTGTTGACTGTCGAAAATCTCGAAAAGAATAAAAAAATTCGGTGTTTTTCACACAGAATGTTACACGTCTATATTACAATATATATATCGTGGGAAGAACGACGACCCTGTATCGTCTACGAACAAATTTACTCGTTACTAAGTCTGCGGCGGGGAAAAGAAGACGTGATTTCGTTTGATTCGGTCCGTGATGGCGGTGGTTCGTCGACATTTGTCTAAACGTCCGTTTCCCGTGTACGACGAAGAACGTCCGGATTGAAAATCCAATTTCGTTCGCCCCGCCGCGAACCGCCTCGGTGATATATACACGAGACAGCCTGGCCGTAATCGGTTAAGTCGGTACCGAATACGCGACCGAGTGGCCATAAATCGGTTAGTGATTTTCGAGTACTTTTTAACCATTTGAATTGTAACCATACGTTATACAGTCGTACTTAACACGACGCATCGTAGCAATCGATGTTACACTGCGGTTTTATAAGTTATACGTTTGTATCGACGCTCGTTTTTTTTTTTGTTGGATCCGAACGAATTTCTCGGCCCCCCGTTGAACATAGGAAAACCGTCGGTTTTTCGCTGTAACACTGCGGGCCCGGTACTGCAATTATTTTATTCGCGTTGAGTCACTATCAATATTGCTTCGTACGATTATAGTCTGTGTTACGCAAAAATCGAGCCGTTATAAAACTAAAGCCAAACGTATCGATATTGGATTTGTCGGAGTTTTTCTTTATACTCTTGTTTCGTCTTGAAACCCATAAAAAAAAAAAACCGTTAAAATTCATGCCCCCTAAGAATTTTTCGAA
>CM029364.1:9209930-9233269 GCA_017140985.1 Hormaphis cornu | reverse complement strand
AAAAAAAAAAAACCGTTAAAATTCATGCCCCCTAAGAATTTTTCGAACATCCCCTTCAGCTGAAGTTCGGAAACCACGTAATATTATTTATTCTCGCCTAAACCTGTAGGACGTGTACAAAAACAACGAGTTTTGTATTTTGATAGAAACGTTAAAAAAAAAAAAAAAACAATCATCAATAATAACAGCTGTCGCGGAATAGAGCTCGTATTTCAATATTGATTTTTGCGACACGGAGGATATACGATTGCCTTTGACAGCAGAGAATAATGATTTAGCCCATACCTACTCTGTTTCGGACTCGATTGTTAGGTACTTTATTGTTTATTTATCATTTTACCTGCAGTTTAACGACTGTGATGTATACGTTAATCAAATAACTATAATGCCCGTGTATTTGATGTAAAATCAAGTATATCAGCGAACAACCATAACCTGAAATTAATGCCGTGTAACTCGTGTACCGTCGGCAGGTTGATCGGTACATTATATAAAGTTATTTTGTCCTCGCGTTAAACGTTGTGGAGTTTTAGTATTTTTAAATCATTAGCGCCCATATATATATATAATATAATCATAGAATATCTAGTTAAATGTACTTTAATAAAAAAAAAAAAAATAGTTTACGTATTTACTGTTTAATTCACGGATACGGTTCAAATATTCGTATTATCACGTTATACACGCACCTATAGAGTAGAATAATGTGCACAGTTTTGTAGATGAATTAAACTTACACGCAGTTGGTTAGGTTAAGTTTACGTGGACGAATTATTATTCCGATTTTTCATAATAATAAAACTGCAGTTAACTATACAAGATACATTATTTGAATGATTTAACGTAAATTATTTTTTATTCGTTTATTCTAAACTTTGTTTACACAAAACGTAATACGATAGAATATATACTGCGGTGACAACTGTTATCGCACGCCATTACGAAAGCAAAAGACGTGTGAAAATTCCGATAAAAACCGTGTAATCGCGCGAAATTTGCGGGACGTCGTTATTTCTAATAAAAATAAAAAAATGCACCCGTTGACCGAAAATCATCATTACCAGGATTTCGTTCGTGAATAAAAAATGTTGTCCGGTTCGATACAAACGAAATTACGAACATCGCGCGTGTGCGCGTGGCGATCATTAGCGTGTAAAAGTGATGTTTTTGGCGTTTAAAATGAAACGAAAGAGCGATTGATTGTATACTGCAGATATTTCTCAACTGAAGCGTTTGATAAATATTGAATTTGTTTTTCCTTAAAGTTTCATAAATCACCGCGTGCAATTGTTCGGAATCAACGTTCAACCGTATGATAAGCCAGAATACGAAATTTAAATAAGAGAAAACTACTGACAAAAAAAATACCAAAATTTGTTCTCGGTGACACGGAAAATTGCTGGTAAGATCACAATATAAGATCCGCGATGTTTATAAAAATAACACGCGTAACGTGTTAATTTATCCGTGTGTTTGTTTTCATAATGGATTCGATAGTTTCATATCTATACTCGAAACGATCGCAGCTAATCATTTTTATACAAATCTAAAAATGCAGCTGTGCCAAAAAGATTTTGACCGTTTTCACTTTTTACATCACACAACCACCTAGGTGTTCGGGGCGTTATCGAAAACTCGTGTTTGAATCATTCAATCGAAGTACCTAATTACTAAAACAAAGTGCATACACTTTTTTTTTTTTACTCTCTTCAGCTTGCCCGTCAACACGGTGTATTCAAAACAAGGCAAACACTTTGTCACTGGACTGCGGTGTAACACCGAACCGTTCCACGAAAAAACATACGATTTTTCGAAACCAACGATGTACGTAATAAAAGCGATTCAGTAGTATTTTTTTCTTTTTCTAAAACGGTTGTCCGGAAACAAACAGACCGCGCATAAAAATAAATAGGTATCGCGTTATATATTTCGTTTTCTAGGGCCGCAACGGAATACCTTGGACCTGCCCTCGGACTTTTAGTTTGTCGCCAAAAATTTTTTGCAGACGATCTCTGCAGTTTTCGCTCGACCGCTGTAAAACGCTTTAACCTCGTCGGCGTTTTCAAAACCGTATCGCGTCCGATCCCCCGGGGGGAGCTTCGAAATTATTAGGCCCGGTCGCTCGGGACTGATGTTTGAATCGTTTCGAGAACCATAAACAAGGAGATTAACGAGCTTCGTCCAATTTTCTGAACGTCGCGTCTCTTTCACGGTCCAAAAACAAACACCAGATACAGATTTCGGTGAACACTATTTAACTATAATTTATACGTCAGTAGTTTTGTACGAATTTGAGGGTGTTAAACTTGCGACTCGCGAGTTTAAGTCGTGCACTCGCGAATTCTCGCGATAAGATTAAAAACAACATAGCTTTAACGTCGGTGCGCCAAGTTAACACAAAATACGTACACATTTCGATTTAGAACATACAAAATGATGATACAACGACGGAACCGCAAAAAAAAACTGATAAATTTGATTCGGTGCTGGGGTGAAAATTTCGATTCTATAGGACATTCAGACGAAACGACGGTGGTACAGTAACGGCATCGCCGAAAATTCAAGTACCTGGCCGGGGCTGGAATCGCATCAGCCCCGCGCATAGCCTTCGGTTGAATCCGGAAAAGCCGTACGAATTTCAATAATTCATGGCGTACAAATCCGCGCAAAATACGTACCTACTCTAAACGTCTGGATGAAAATTAATAATCGAACAATACGAACGGATTCGGCGTGATACGTCCGGGCCGTGTTTAGGGTAGGATAGTTTTTTTTTTTATAGCGCAAACAAAATGTTTTGTCGAAACGTCTATTCGTCGCCCGAAAATTCCTTTTATTAATAATTCGTACCTTTTAAAACGCGCCGCACAACGTTTAATTTAAATTCTGTAAAACGCGTGCATCGTCAAAACGCCGGTCGAATCGTGTCGTCCTCTAACGGATGTGCGATTGGATATAATACAGTTGATAAGATAGGAGGAGGACATTTTCGTTAAAAAAATAAAAAAAACCTCACCTGCGTTCACGATCGTCTGCCGGTGCTTGTCGGCCGCGGCCTGCAGCGTGACGGCCGCGGACAGCTGGAACCCGTGGTTGAGCGCGTGCACCGCGACCGCCGTGGCCACGATCACCCAGCCCCAGCCGCCCTCCGGGTAGTAGTGCCGCTGCAGCGTGGCCCGCTTCCTCGCGGACAGCGGCGCCAGCGGGCACGACGTCGCGTCGGCCGCGGCGGCCTTGGCGTTGTCGTGGCGGCCGCCGAACGCGACGTTACAGTCGTCCGTCATCGCGGTGCAGGGCCCGTCGTCGGACGGCCTGTTCCCGGTCACGTGCGCGCCGCCGCCGCCGCCGCCGCCGTCGTCGTCGTCGTCGTCGCAGTCCACCACCCGGACGACCACCACGGGCCACGTGCTGCTGCGCGACATCACGTTCATGTTGCCGTCCAGCTTCATCGCGACCGCGGTGGCCGCAGCGGTCGTGGCGGCCGCTCGCGCCGCGGACGCGGTCGTCGTCGTAATCGTCTGCAAAAACGCACGCGCGGTTACCTGTAGTATTAAGTGCCATGTGACGACAATACGAAACATCAGATGTTTACTATTGTGACCGCTCGTCATAACCTATAAGTATTCGATACCGGTTGAAAATTTCCAATTTTAATTAAAAACAAATGACTGCAAAAAACAAACGTCAGATTTACGTTGATCCGACGCCAATATGTACGCTGACGTAGTTGACCGTGGATAAAGTTACGACTGTTTTTCGTGTTTTTTTTCTCGAGGTTTGAAGACGCTAAAAAAATGCGTGAACCTAAACGGAAACCGCAAAAACGGTTTTCGTGTACACCTACTCTTAAGCGTTCGTCTCTAAGCCCCGTGATTTTGTTAGTCGCGTTTGAGTAACGATATATTAGGCACAATATAAGACGCCCGACATTAAGGTAAGACATTGCCAACAAAATGACTGAAAATTAAAAGTATACCGAATTCGTTCGCACAATTTTCTCCCAGGATCGCAATATAAAAGCTACTTAGGCGCCCTTAGAGTTGTGTACAGTGTACCGTTTTCGATTCACCTTTTACGTAAGAATGGACAGCATGTACAATAATAGCTTACGACGAGTAAACTTAAGGCCAACAAAAATATCAAATGTCCCGGGTCGATATACAAGCTTTTTTCCCTTTTTTCGTATATATGTATATATATATGTATAGGGGTGAGTTTTCCTGTATTGGACCGTTTAGGACGTTTTGTAGTTTTTCTGAGAGATGTCCGCGGAACTGCGTAAAAAAAAAGACGTCCAAGTCACAATTTCGCATGGTCAAACATTCAAATTTTTAACTTTAAGCGTTAAATATTTTAACTTGAGTAAAACTCAAAAAGTAGTCCAACCGGCAAATCCTAAAACGGACCGCCCACATCTTTATTTCGACCACTTAATAAAATTATAAACAAATTGTTTCTGACAAATCAACCGACCGATATTACGATATCACTTGAAACAACTTGATCAAAAAAAGTAACGTGGCTATTAACAACAAAAAATAAATCGAAACAACACTTTTTTTAATACACAACAAAACTAAACGAGCGTATCGGTAAAACCCGGTAGTATAATATTTAAATTTAACTTTGTTCGAAAACAGGTATAATAGAATAATATTTACCGATTATTTAACACGTCGTGTTCGTTTTCAACGCTCATCGAACGAAAAGATAACGAATAACAAAAAAACATGCGAAATTGTGTGTTTTACGGGGATTTTATCGTTTGGGTGACCGCTGCAGGACATTAAATGTAGTACAAACCTTGTGCGGTGCTGTACTGTTGCGGTGCAAAATTATGTTTTGTTTTGAAAAAAAATTAAAACTGTGCACTTCAGACCTCGTAAAACTCATATTAACAACGTCATCATTGTATTATACGTTACACGTTAGCTGTACACAAAAAAAATAATGATAAAGTCGCATGAAATTGGACAAAACCATCGTTGCCTTTTCTTTCCTAAAAGTTTTTTTTACATTGTACCTAAGGTATACTTTAAAAAGTATTTACGTTTAAAAAAAACATTCCCACTCGCGTTCCGAGTTGTACAAATGTGATGAAAAAAAAATCCACTTCTACGCTTAAAATCCCGTTCTATACAAATATTATTTCGTTCCAGCGAGACGAGGGGAAAACTAAACTAAAAACTCCGTACAGTGTTTTCCGTACTGTCCCGTGAAATCCCTACACGGATAATGTTCTTCGTAAAATTATAACCGACAAAAAATTGTTTGTACTCTTTAAAATATCGATTTTGGGTGCCACGGTGTGGTGCGTTCGCGCGTTTACGAGCACTTAAGCGGTTCAACGAGCCGGTCTCGACGAAAGTTTTGGCTATTGTGTTGGAAAAACGAAAAAAAAAAAAAATCGTCTGAATCGATCGGTTGAGTTTTATAGATTATTAGAGTAACGACTTTGTTTTGGGGCGGCTTATTTGTTTGGAAGTTGTGGACCGATGTTCAAATTGAACTTGTCAGCAATAGATTGCTCGCGTGAGAATCACGATTCGAGGCGAGAATATGGTCATAAATCATAAAGAAAGAATTATAAGAAATGTAAATTTTTAAGTTTTAGACGTATTTTTTTGCAAAAAATATGTATTGTGCTCGTGTAAAAGCGACGGGTCCTAAATTTTAAATCTAGACCATTATTTATTAAACGCAAGACATAAACGCATATTGATTAATGATGCGAACTTTAAAGTTCTGTGAAGTTTGAAATCTGTACGATGTCTTCCGAAAATTTGTGAAAACATTTATAAGTTCTAACTGTTTTTCATGGCCAACTGCGTTCTCACATGTTGTGGATCGACTTTTGAAATGTTTAATCACACAAAATTAAATATTATCAGGTAGGATATAAGATCGTGTCATAACATTTCAAGACTCTAAACGTAAAACAAGAGCCGGTTAAAACAACAAAACTGCCGAAATCAAATACAAATCACAAGATTACAAAGCTCTGTAGAACGTCGTTCGCGGAGTGATTGTGAAAATGTCGACTCTGGCGCGTTTGAATAATAATACGGAGCGCCCTAACTCAAAAAACCAATCAAAATAAAAATATTCGACGAAAGCATTCGTCTACAATAGGTCTATCATTTTCGTGGTGTTACCGTGTAAAAATCGCGGAGCAATATTCTACGGAAAAAGTGTTTTAAAACATCCCGATTGTAAAATCAACGCGTTCCTCGCTGCGCTCAAGATCTACATATTATGTCGCCGCGGTGCAAGCCGAACGGTATTTATTTCGGTGCTCAGCGAACTCAAAACTACGTTCATTTTATTCCGACGACGACGGCGACGTGATGGACCGTACACGTTTCTATAGAAATGCCGCCCAAGACCGTTAAAACGATCTTGGGCCGTTTAAAAATATAAAATAGCCCGGCGGTCCGAGCAATAAAACTGCACGAAAATAATATTAAAATAACGTAACCTAACGTTAAATTATTGTATCTATAAATTAATGATCTTTTACCGACCCATTTTCGCGTTCGTATTGAGAACTAATGTATTATTATCGTTTTGATAGGATAATTTAGATTTTAGTAGCTCAGAGTGACGTTTTATAGACGTTTCTCGAAAAAAGAACCATAATATTTACGTACACACTCGTTTCGTTTGTGACGCAAAAAACTTTTTTAACGCGTAGGTATAAGTCGTGCAGCGTATTTATAAAAGCTGATGCTAGTTTGTATTTTTAATTTTTATAATAATAATAGCCCTCTGTTGTAAAAAATAATAAAAAAAATTAATCAAATCTTCGCCTATGCGATTACGCGTTTCATATAAAACGTTATATTTTGTTCACATTTGACTTTTAATTTTTTAATTGTTTTATACACAAACAGGGTGTGTATACGCGTCGATTCCCTTTGGCGCATTACGAATTATCGTAAACGCCGATTTGAGACTACGACATAAATAATATTTAAAAACACGCAAAATAACGTTAAACATAATATTTGTTTAATACTTTGAATTACCAACGACAGGCGCATTACTGTACATCACACTATAGAATTCGCATACTCGAAACGTTGTCATTTACTTGGGTTTTTGTTTTTTTTTTTGAACTCAAATAAAACAATTTCGTTAATACCATATGTCGGCATTCACTTGTGGTTTCCGGTAACAAAGTTTACAGCTGTTTACTACAGTTATATCACATTTAAGTGCACGCTAAAAGTTTTTAGTCGTGCACATATTTTGTTTGAACATAGTACAGTCGTATACGTTTATATTACACGGTAATGTGCATACACAGTAGTTGGTGAAATGGTGAAAATTACTGAAGAATTATATTATTATTCAGTTAAAGACGAAATGCGATAATTTAATTGTTTTCTCCGTCTATATCATGCAGAAGATATTAAAACTATTAAAATCGCGACTCTTAAACGTACAAACTTCTCGATCTTTAAATGAAAAACGAATTATAACCCCCTGAAAATTAAATAATATAGTGACTCAACCCCTTTGGCGCTTTACGTATTATTAAAATTTAAAACAACGCGCGTGGTCGCAACATGACTCGTGACATTATTATTATATTATCAAAGCTAGGAAAACAAATGATATTTTTTTTTATTCAAGTTAATCGCATTATTTTTCAACCTAGTCAAACGAGTTAATTCAAATTTCAGTTAATAAATCGCGAATTAAGTGCTGAAGGATAACAAAAAGTAGAGGTTCTGTACATGTTTAGGTACTTATTTTATTCGGCGCTAAAATATAATTATTTGTACCGTATCCGAGTAACTAACTTAACTTGACCGATTTAAAAATAAACTACGTTAATTTTAATAGCTAAGGCGTCCTGTTTCGACGCTATTTTTTACCCACATTGTTTCGCGTCGTTAAACTATTTGGAATATTTTATTTGTAGTAATCCGTTAAATTAATTCGTTAATTCCCAGTCTTGTATATTATTAATAACGTTGATTCGTTCCCATATTTCGAACAAAATACGTTTTCGCACTTTTCTACGTGAACGTATTAAAATGTATTTTTTTTAAAAAAAAAAAAGGTTCAACCGACCGCTCGAGCAGAGGCCGTTCGTTCAACCCGGCGTGGGTTTCTAAATGTATATCGTTAAATCTTACACATATCGTGTTCGTTATTCAAAACTTCGAATCGTTTCCAGTTCGTTCAATCGTGATCCGAGGTGCAATAAACGAATAATAGTGCGTTTATCTCGTTAAACAGCGTTGAACAAGGCGTGAAAAAGAAATTGGAAAACAACTGTGTATTGTATCAATCGTCATTAGAAAGACGTATTATACTGGGCATTATAAACACTACTGCGGGAATTCGTTTTTGCCCCGAAATACAATTCTATATGTATAACGTAGACCAATATATACGTTGACCGCGATACTTCGAGTAACACGCATTTTATCAGCTTTTTCTCGGGCCCTATGTTTTCGACACGCTTTCGTTGTACAATATTTTGAAAACGTAATAATATTTTTTTAATGCCATAATTACTATATTCCGTACTGTGTGTGTGTGTGTACTTTTGAAAGTTCAATCGCCTGCGTACAATTACTGTATAACGTGAACACGTAAATACCTAAACAGTATACGAATATTTTACATTTTTACGACCATAAGCGCGCACGTCACAGCCATGGTCTCTTAAAGTTATTCTTTTGCGCTATAAAATAATTAATGACGGTTACGACTAAAGATTCCAATAACGCACCGCAAGTAAATTAGAATCGTTTGAAACTATTATGATTATATCTCGAAAAGTTCATCGAAAACAAAAAAACGGATAAAAAAATTTTAACAGAAAAACAAGACAGACTTCAAAAAACAAAAACGGCGTTAAAAAGTGTAAAATAAATGAAAAAAAAATTTTAAATATGTTATCACTTTTTTTTTTTTGGAGTAGACGCCGTCCAAGATATTTAATTGAAAATGTGGTTTTTACACTCACTGATAACATTTTTTATTTTTATTTTATACTTTTTTTTTTTTTCTTTAAAGTCGGTTTTAATAATTTTTTAAAATGTTTTTTAATTTCATAGATTTTTAATGGAACGTAATTAGTTTCTGTGAATACATAACGTGTCAATCGCAACTCAAAACAGTAATTATTTGATACCGTAACGTTATTGCGATTTGTCCGTATAATTTTTTTTTTATTTTTGGTTATTTTTACAAAAAACATCGAAACAATTCCAATAAAATGTATATTGGACTTGTACCTCTGAATTATCATAAAATAAACTTTTTATTAAACAAAAACCGCAAAAAAAAAAAATGGAAATATTGAAAAATTATATTTTCAGCTCAAAAAGTTTTAAAATCATTTGAAGTTGTTACCAAACCTGTATCATACAAAGTTTTACGTTTTAAAAATTATAATTACGGAAGTTATGACAAAACAACCAAATCGATTTTGTTAAAATCATTATTACCTTGCGTTTTACCGTTTTTTTCGAAGTCTTTTTGGGTTTTTCGCATATAACATTGAAACTTTTTTGAAATCGAAAATGTTGACGAAACGTTACGTACAATTCACCAAGGATACGTTGAACTATCAGAATGTGTTGATACCGTGAAGGTCGGAGCGATATTCTAGACGCTATGCACAGGCACAAAACTTAAAAAACACGCATCTCTGTAAAATCAATTACTTCCTCGCTAACGCTCAGAATCTAAATGAAAAATATACCTTTAACTACCTTATAATATACCTTTTATACCTTAAAATACACCTTTCTTCTGCAGCGTCCAAACGCTAACCTTCGACGAAAGTTCCCGCCTGGGACGTTCCCGCGATTCCCGCAGGACGCGGTGGGTCGATAATACGTACAAAGTTTTGTTTCCAAAATACACATTTTACTGTTCATATACTATTATGAGTCCCAATTTATTTATGTTCATTATGAGCCGGTAGCGGACGGGTGCTGCAGTGTGGACTCGAGATCTGATAAGAATATTACGTGGCAGCTGACCCAAGTAAAGTGTAATAAAGGTCCGGCTATTAAAACGCGCTAGAATCGTAGTTGGTGAAGGGATAGTATACCTATAGAGGTACCTACTTGTGCGTTTGACGCAATTTTTTTTCGAGCGATCGATAAAATAAAATTATAAAAATTTAAAAGAAAAAAACCCCCACGAATGCGGCAAATAACATCAAATGAAAAACTCAAAACGAGCTTAGTTTTAGGTAACAAATAAAATGAACGTTAGAAAATACACTGTTACAAGTGGGGACGATATAGCAACGAACTTGTCATGTCATATTATATTTTTAGTTAAAATGCAAAGAACTATTAATATACCGTATACATAATTAATCGTACTTTTGTGAAAATGCAAATATTTTCCCAAAGACTTGAAAATAATACGAGTTTGTCCCCCCACCTGCAACAATTGCATCTTTTCTTACGTTGAGTTTTACATATATTTATTGTACCAAATGGTTTCTATAATAATTAATAATACCAAGATTGTTTTGAGCTATTCAGTTGATATTATTTAACGCAATCGGGGTTTTTTTTTAATTTAAACTTTTTAGTTTTTGTCGTTAAATTTTTTAGTTCAATTAAAACTATTGAAGTATTGTATTGTGTTGCGTTGTATTGAACTACTGCGAAGCCACAGACGAGATATCCATGGGAATAAAAGCCACGATATAGCAGTACAGGAAATCCGCGGATAGTAAAAAATAACCACGGGAAATGTTTTACTTTTTAATTGTTGATTTTAACTTTGATCCACTCAAAATTCGAAAGTATATTATGTCCTATGTCACTCATCCCAATCAAGACGAAACGAACGAAATTCGTTCATAATCCGTCCATCCGTTGAACCTACAAGAGCGTGTCAATGAAAAAGACATGTACACGATATATACACTCGAAAAACACGACTCTCTTTCGGCAGTTGGTCGGTAAAAATACTTCCAAACGACAATTATTAATATATTGTGATCTTTTCTGTAAAAAAAAAAAAAATAATTTTACTGCAAACACGTCATCGTTGATTCTACGAGACGGAACTTATGTTCCGTTTAAAAGCCCATTTATAAATGCATCTAATTCGGTAGATAGTGTCTACATTTTGTCTCTTGAAAATATAGCGATCGGCAAAAGTGTACTCTCGTAAAACTTAAAAAACTCGCAAATCACGCAATAATATAGAATTAATATCGTCTGGATTTCTCGTCGTTCGCAGACCTTTTTCTTTTTTTTTCGCACGAGAACGGAAAACTTCAAAAACGAATTCGCAATTTCTCGTGTACGCGGGATAAAAACGAGATAAAAAGATTTCCGCGCGACTTTGGCGAGCAGACTATATTATACATTTTATAATAATCGAACCGATTCAAATGTATAGTAAACACACACGCGGATTGAGAAGTTTGAAAATTATATTTTATTCAACCTAGGTCGCACCTACGTAGCTCGTACGTCGATTTCAATCATATTTTCGTTGCACGTAATGATCGTACGTGACTTAACTGTAATACTATGTAATATATGTGTACAACACGTTGATTATAATCGCGTTTTTATTTTCGTTTTTGTTACTCAAAAATAAAATATACAAACTCTTGAAACACCATTTAATTTCGCAGTATACGGTTTGGGATATCGGTTTGGTCGTTCGGACTCACCAGTATAAGTACACACTCAATAGCGAACAATCCGTTTGAAAAAAGTTGTCAACTTTAAGTTAATCTGTAATAATTCAAACTAATTTTTTTAAATGCTTTAACAAAAAAGTATTGGTAAGAAAAAAATTAGAAAATAAAACGCTAAATAAATTTTTTGAAAAGGAGGAAATGTGTCATATATTACGAGGTATGAAACCAAGGGAATTAAAAATATAAACTATTATCTTTGTTTTAAATTCGAGTAAATTTTTTTTTTTTTTGGTTGATTTTTAATTTGATAAATTTAAAAAATCAAATATTTTAACTCTTGTTTTGACTAAATGCTTTGTGTTTAACTTAACGAGTTAAAAAAGTTGTTTACTTATTTAGTGTGGAAAGTAATAATTATTATAAGATTGTCATAATCTTGTGGATGTTTGACGGACAATAGCTGTACATTTTTTTTTACTGGATTATTAATCAATCGCTAATAATGGGTTAAGGTTATTGAAAACTTTTTTGATTACTTTGCTGCGTCAAATATTTATATGCAGTTCGTCTATCCCATATTCTATCCCCTATTTATACGTGCAGACGGCAGGTTGCGAAAACTTTTCATTAACCAACATACTATATTGTTTACGTGACGTTTAATATAATTTTTTGCACTTTTCAAAATGGGTTTTGTACCGCCGAGGGCTTAAAATTCTGCGGTGAAGTGAATAATGTATGAACCGTAAACAATAAGGTTTTTGTTGTTCCGTAAAACATATTATTACATTTAGAACAGCGAATGAAAAAAACGTACGACATATACAATACCGAATTAAGCTATACTACGTGAACTCGTGATCATGTAACTTTGAAAATGCGTCAAAAAAAGTGTATGAAAAAATTATTTAACGAATTGAACACGCTGTGAATTTCGGTTATTGTAATTTAATAATTGTATTCGAGGGAAAAAATTTTATAGCTGTTAAAACACTATAAATAATATAATAAAACAATAATGCGTCATCTGCAGTGCACACGGGTATAAAAACTTTTTAAGGAAGCGTGTAGGTTCGCGCACGTGGGTGTTTTGCAGTTTTCCAAAAAAACGAAAAGTAATGAGAGATTATTAACGGCACTTCTTGAAGAAAATAAGTGGAATTTAAGAATAAAAAAAAAATTAAACTCGAGTTGACAAGTTTAAAATAACTGAACCTAACGACCGCATTAATACACGTTCTAAATTTTCAATCTCGTTATATTAAAATATGTAAATAGAAGACACGTGTAGGTGTACTATTATACGTCGTATGAAATTCCTGTTTCTAATAACATTATTTTCGTATTATGTCTTAAGTCGGTCTTATAGTGTATTTTTCGTTTATTGTTTAAGGTCTGTGCAATTTTTTCGGCCTCCATTAGTTGAAAACCTATTTATATGGTCGACTGCTCGGTCGTTTTGAAGAACTGAAATTAAAATTGTTTTTGGGTAGCTAATTTTTATGAAGCCTCCCACCGAGATTCTCGTTTTTTTGTTATTCTGCGTATTTTTTTTAAAAATTTAGGAGGGCTCTAGACTTATCGGAGGTAGCTAAGAAACCCTTTTAAATCGTTTTATACGCAGTTGTAACATCATAAAACGCTGCATGTTCCGAGAGACTATCTTACCTATACTCGGACAGTTCGAAAGAGCAGTTCATCTGAAAATTCAAATTTCGACAAACATCTCTAAACAAACAATCAATGCTGGGCAAGTTATTGGAAACAATTGATTGCGACAAGCTAAGTTAGTTCAATTAAATTGCCTTCAGTTAATAGTTAACTACAAAAAAAAAAAATTAACTAGACAAAAGTTATGATATATAGAAAATGAAATAAACTCAAAAAAAATTAATCGTTTATGTTTTTGCTAAAACATTTGCAAGTCGTAAAACCTATATCAATAGTATTTTCAACTCGGGTGCCTACCTAAATATTTCGGAAAAAAAAAAATGATCAAAATAAAAAAAAAATTCAAAGTGTATTGGTTGTTGGTTCAATAAGTAGGTGAACATGGGTAACTTTGCAACAATGACAAGTGTTAACTATAAAAAGTTAAACTGTAATCAGAGACGGTTTCATTGATTTCGAATTAAATGAAAATCAAAATAATGATTTTTGATTTTCAAAATAAATTTTGACACGATTTTTGAAATCTTTTTTTTTAACAATTTTGATTTTTAAAAATCAACTCAACGATTGTGAGCTAATTTTTACGTAATATACATACATAATCGACGGTTTGACCCGGGTCGGTAACGTCTATAATTCTATCCGTTTCCTCGATACATAACGTATGGTTTTTCGGCGTTTGGAAACGTGACAGCGGTCACCACCAAGCAGATACGTTCTGTGGTCGCCACTCACCGTTATCGCTTTTACCGACGGAAATGATTTTGAAAATCATTTTTTTAAAAAACGCACCACCCCACGAGTCGTCCGAGTTGTTTACAATACTGTCGTCGGTAAATAAAGGGAAACTCCGTGTTCTACACTATAATCATCTCGTTTGGGTAGTTTCGAAAAAGTTCTAAAACACGGCGTTTCCCGTTTTTAAAATGAATTTTTCGGTGGTATTGGATTTCGAAAATCAATTTTTTCACTGATTTCGCCCGTCTCCGATCGCAATGCGATACTACGATTTCAACACTGAACAAGTTAAAAACAACGAACCGCATCGATATAGTCGAATAAAAAAAATATTGCCCACTCTCGCAAACAACAATCATTCGTACGTATACGCAGTAGGTAGGTATATTTTCGCTTACTTTGTGCGCCATCGACCGAGGATCACTTCGTTTTCGGCCGAAATGTGAGTACGAACGTCGGCGGCGGACGCATAAAAGAGTCGCGCGGACCTTTCGTCGATCGAAAACGATCAACAATTATTATTATTCATCGCGTCGTACGATATCTCTGGCGAGACCGAACGACAAAAAATGAATTTCACAAAAAAAGAAAAATCTAGAAAATTCGTTCTATTTGTTTTTTTTTTTTCCGGTCGGGAAGGGAGTTATTGCCGACCCTTGGGGGGACCCACGTCGACCCGAGAGCGTGGCCGGCGGAACAGCGCGCGATCCAGGCGACGGCACGTTGACCACTGCGCGCCGGGCTGCCGACCGCGCGTATCTTGCGGGCGGCGCGCACTTGTTGATATCACGACGCCGCGGAAAGTTCGGCGGTAGGGGTTGGGGCGAGCGAAATAACGGAGGAAAATAGAATTCTGGTAAAAATGTACCGTGAAATCAAAAACTAGCGAAACCCGACACAACGACCTAACCGGAATTATCTTTAAAAATATATCGAGAACACGTCTTAAACTGGAATATCTTTTCTCGGGAAACCGTTCTCGAGGAAACGCAGAATTCAAGAACCGTTTGTGAACAGGGTTTTTTCGTTCGTCTGTCTGCTAGAATGCACGAAAATGGAGATAAAAATGATCGCGTGATATTGTTATTACTGACTTTTGGCGTTTATTTGTCGCAGAGATACAACAAAAAAAAAAAACCCCCGGGATCACTGTGGGTCGTTGTTTTGGAAATTGTATATTAAATGTGAAAGCAATTAAATTAACAGCTTGTTTATACTTTTAGGTGTTGAAATTTCTCTTCAATTATTGTTTAGCCGCGTGATAAAACTCATAAAACTGTATAGAAAATAAATAGTTATTACTTATTATATTTCATACAATAAGTTATATTGTAATAGAAAGTTACAACCCCTTTTTTCAAATCTAGTCGATAACTGGCCTCAGTACACGGATTATACGTCCTACATGATTTTTTTAATGTTCTTTGTTTTTTTTTACCTCAGGTGCAATTGCACTTACAATTGTTTGTAGTTTTCTATGAAAATATCTAGTATCTCGTGTTTATAACTCAATTCCGATTGATACGTACTTATCTGTTATCTGGGGAATTTAATAATTTTTATTTTTTAACTTAAGTCGACCAAAGTCAAGACCATATAATTATAGTAAACAAACATTTCGACTAGAGTAATTACATTAATCAAAATTGTACGCTTACATTATTTAGGGCTGTTTGTTCCATATCTAAAACGCGATTTAATGATTCAAATTATGTTAATTTAAAATTAATTAATGCATGAACAAGTCTAATTAATTTATAACCAGAAGTGGTCCGTTATTAAAACGTTGAAAATAACTCGTAACTTAATTTGATCTGACTTTTAAACTTGTTAACATTGAAGCCTTTCCTATATTACAAACAGGTGTATTATATTTTAGGTATATTTTAATATGTATATTATGTTCATAATTTATGAGACTCTGCATATTACAGTTGCTGAGCAAAACATTATGAATAATCAATAGTTTAATAATTGTTTAAAAACTGCAGAAATATTTGACAAACTGTATAGGAATATTTCCTTGTGTAGTTGACCTTAATACATCCACTGAATGTTTTTTTTATAATGTATAATGTTGTATACTTATTACTTTTATCCGTATTCTAGAAATGGTCAATTAATAGTTGTTAATAATTTATTTAAATTGTGTATCATGCACATAAATTCGAAACATTTTTATTAGATAGTTAATCGTAATTTATTTTATGAATGTAGCGCTGTTATCTCAGTATTAATGTTTCTTAGATTAATTTTTTTTACCGGTAAATAATATTATAATCCTGTTTTTAATTATTTACAGTATCTAGGCCATATAAATCTTTAGCTGCGTGCAAGTCAAAGTTTTAGCTGTTGAACGAGGAATGTACGAGTTGTATGCATTTCCACTTTCATTGTAAATGTGTAGAAATAATTATCCATTCATTATAGGGACACTTTGCATCGATAAAAAAAAAAAAAAATTACACAGCGCACACGTCCTACCGGTGGGTTGTACATTCATAGTTAAAATAGATAAAAAACATTGTTCTCGGCACTAGTTTTCCTGCTGGAGATTCAGCAACGACATAAACAAATTTGTCTTAAGCCGTACAATCTTGACATGGAATAAAAAATAAGACAAAAATGCATAGCTTTAATCGATTGGCATAGGATAATTAATGCATTTCTTGATTATATTTTACACTACCTAACCGAGGATGATAATTAACGCACAAGTTATATTAACCACTTTTAAGTACAAAAATAAATTTACTCATAAAAAATACTTATAAGGAAAATTTTGAGTTCCACCAGCAGGTATTGCCAAGTTTCAAATAAAATATCAACAACTTTAAATTTTATTCACACATTTTTAGTGAAATTGTACAAAAAAACTTTTTTTTATTAAATTTTATTTTGTATCACAATGTAAGATAATAAATTTACAAGATACAAATAGAAACAAAAATACGAAAACATAAATAAAGTGACGTGATGAAGGATACATTTATCTTGGTTATGGATATCAAGTTAGGGAAAATCCTACTAGAAAAAGGAAGAATACAAAACTAAGGGTCACGCTAAAATAAAACATATTTAGTTTTTACTGCATAGTTAGTGTATACACAACGCAAGTAGGTTTAAATGTTTGATTATATTATGTCAGAGCAGATGAATGTGATCGGTTGTGTTTCACATTTTGTACATAATTAACAATGCTCACTATGCTAACTTATTCAACATGATAAATAATAATAAAAAAATAAACAAAATTTTTTAAAATAATAAATATTATTCAAAATAATACAATTAGAATAATCTACAAATTATTAACTTTTCAACTCGCTTGTGTTTTAAAACATTATTGGAGTTGTGATTACACAGGTGGTAATTTTATTGTTACTCAGTAACAGACAATCAATCAATTTTGACAGTAGTATAAATTTTCCGCACAAATGCATGAGCCCCAATGTAACCTACTGTACCACACATGATTCCTAAAGCAATGCTGAATAAGGCCATGTACCCAAAATAAAATGCAGTTTGAAAAAGACCATACATTCTGAAATAAAATAAACAAATATATTAAATAACATATTTTTATTAAGACATACTATACTATTTTAACAACATAAGTTTTTACATGCGAGGGCAATTTTTAAGTAAATATGTGCTTAATATCTTACACAACATTTTTTTTCGCACCCGCATCCTAGTTGTGCAGTATATCATCTCTATCGACAAAGTTCAGAAACAATAAATTTATACCAAAATGGTAATAAATAATTACATTTAACTATTACCTAGATACATGATAGGTAGTTGAATTTTAATTGCAAAATAATATATTTAATATTTATAGTAGACTACAAATTTAGTTTTTCCAAACTTTATAGACACATTGTTATGTATATTTTCATTATATTGGGTAGTTACTCGAA
Source organism: Hormaphis cornu (assembly GCA_017140985.1). Lineage (NCBI taxonomy): Eukaryota > Metazoa > Arthropoda > Insecta > Hemiptera > Hormaphididae > Hormaphis > Hormaphis cornu. The sequence continues at coordinate 9,215,290 of CM029364.1, read as the reverse complement.
TGTTTACACCTTCTTTTACATTCAGGTAAAAAAAGAAAAATAATTAAGTTTTTCTTTTGAATTTACCTAAATAATTGTTTTACAAAACACCAAAAATACTACGAAAAGATGATGGACACAGGACACTCCTCTCTATGTGTACACACATAATGAATGAATAAAAACTTACTTTGTTTTGAACATGAAGTAGTAAAATGAATACAAATAAACATAGAAAGCAGTTGATGCAGCTGCAGCAAAACTTGTCCATTGCCTAGAAGACAATTAATTACCTACGTTTAGTTTCGTACGATTTACTAATAATAATTAATAATCATCAAAATTACCATCTATAATCTTCAGCGTTAAGTAGAAAATAAGTACAAACAATCGTTACACAAACTGTGACTACCAGGAGAATTAAAAATACTAGCAGCATGAATCCATACACGTAATAAATTTTGTAAGCCCAAAATGAAGTGAATATAAAATACCTAGAAGCAAAATATTAAATATTTAGTACAGTGTAAATAAGTTACATTACATTTTGAGATACATTTCAATAAATATCGATCCAAAAGGTAATATTCCACCAAGCATAGTGATTATTAATGGTTCCATAAACCATTTCTTTTCTGGTATAGGTCTTGGCACAGCATTCACACGGCAAGGATAATCTGGCTGCCCGGACAAATTTCGACCAATCAAAGTTCCAACCAAATTAAGAGGCAATATTACAAAAACGCATATGCAAGCAACTGCGACCTAAAAACCATAAGTTTTTGTTTTTAGTACTAACAATCATTTGTAAATTATATAATATGCAAAAAAATAACTCTACCATTGAACCAAATGGAATGGCGCGAGATGCGTGATAGTAGATTGCAATAAAATTTATAAGAAATGCCATGCCGCACACTAGTAAGGGAAGTAAAAAAGCAGATAACAACATCTGCCTAATCCAAATACGTCCGCCCATTCTGGCATACAAGGCACCGCCAAAGTAACCATTTACTGGAGAGGTTACAGCGTAAACAAATATTGAAGTGCCCAACAATGACCCACGTCTATTTAACAAAAATACATTATTTCAAATTTTAAATTAAAATCATTTAAGTGTTATTTACTCTGTGTACAAATCTCCGATTATTGTAAACGTTATGACAACGAGAGTGACTAGGGTGATGTGGTGACCACATCCAATAATGGCAGAGAACAGCATTGGATATGATGCTGGACGGAAAACATCACCATGAACTTGCTTCCAACCATATTCGTCGCCCAAATCCTTGTCCTAATGTTTGACGTTTATTATTTATAAAAGTATAAAAAAAAAGTACAAGATTAAAGGAAAACAGTACATACCATTGCATCAGCTTCTTCATCTTGGCTGTAACGAGCATAATCTTTACGCACTGTACGCAACAAAATCATGGATACTAATCCTACTAAAAATATGACCATCATAAAACTGTTGAAAATACTGAACCAGTGAATCTAAAAGAAAAAACAAATACGTATTTAGAAAATAAGTAATACCCGAGTAAAATTATATAAAATGTGTATTATATTTTTATATTCTCACTCTATGTTGAAAGAACTTGGGATCCAAATATTTATTGAAACGATCTTTATAAACAATAGGAGATGGCTTCCAATTCACTTCATAGGTAAATTCAAGGTTGGTGTTCACTTTGAGTTCAATTTTCGCCTCCGACGTCAAATTCACATCAACGATATGTTGTCCGTTATATCCGATATCAAATTTTTTATGGGTCCATATGTAATATTTGTTATTAGTTTCGTCAATCTCCCCAACGATTCCTGAGATCAAAATAACACAACTACAATAAAAACAATTTTAAACACCGGTATTGTGTATCACGTTTACCCCAGATTGGAAGATCGTCAATGTACATTTGATACCAATAGTGATTTTTCACGGCATAGACAAACGCCTTCAATTTGTTTTCGTCCAAACTGACTTCGCACAAATGAAGTTTAGATATGTCCTCTAAACAAATCGCGCACAACACATTAAAAACAATAAGTAAAAAAACGACAAATAAGTACCTTTGAAATGCATGTCCAATCCACTGTAAACGAGCTCGACGCCCTGCAACGCTTCGCCTAGTGTTTCGTGGTAATGACTGATTGTATCTTTTTTACCCGCACAGAACGGCAAACTAAAGTAAGTGTACGTTTCTTGTCGATTGTGATACGGGCCGACAGTGTTCATCCACAGCACGACTTCTTCATTTTCTTCGTACTAAAACACAAGTAAAACGCGACACAATTAGGAGGCGCCTCCGTGATTTCGATCGAAAATTCATCGATCTAGACACAAAATCAAAAAAATCAAGTCGTTCAAATCCAGGTACGTCTAACGGCGAGCCACATCATCACGGCCGTACCGGGTATTTAAAACGATATGATATCGTACCACATGATCGTGTTCGTCGCCGTCGACCAGACACAAAATGTGCGCAGACAGAAAAATCGTGACGAGCAGTTTGAGACGGTTCATCGCGAACCGTTTGGCGGCGGACATCGCTGCGCGGCTCAATGGATCATTTTTCCGCAGAACTATGCGATCATGTCGAAGGCAAAGGAGGAACTCGGTGGCCGGCGAGTAAAAAGCCGAAGAAAATGATCAAAACATCGTCGTCTCGAACAAATAATTTTTAAATTATAAAAAAAAGTGGTGAGACAAAAGTTAACTGGTATAGCTGGGGCGAATTTTATTTTTTTTTTTTAACAATATCTCGTCAGCGGCCAGAAAAGCTGCGTTATAGCAACAGCCAACAATTACTGCGTTATCACGATATCATTTGTGTCGTGTTAATTTTTTTTTTTTTTTTTGATAACAAAACGAGTCGCAGATATTCAGCTGTCCTCTCTCTGGGAGCTTAACAGAATAGAACCTAACCTAGAAAAATGTCGCTCCAAGGAGTTTGTACTAGGACCGCGGTATTCTCCCGCCGTCGATCGCTCCCTCGGTCACCCGACCTCTCGCTCGCGTCCGTACACGACCGTCCGCCGTAAACGTAAACACACCGCGCACGCTCTTCGCTGCCGATGCGCATTAAAGTTTCCTCGTGGTTGTCTCGTTTGTTGTTTATATAGTTGTTGACGATAATATTTATACGGACAATCGAAGAAACTTTCCGCCGAACACGACGTTGTCGAGACGTGCTAACCTACTGCTCGGCCATCACCTTGCGATCGTTTTATAGTTACTTTTATTGCAAGCCGTATCCTGCACCTTCGGAACGTACTTGGACAACGGGTAAATATTAATGCGAACACTGTGTACGATGTTAAATAAATATTTTATTTTGTCGTTTTGCAACGTCAAAAACGCTTCGAGCGCGTTTTCCTGTAATCTATCGTTGTATCTTTGGTATTTTTGGTAACGTGACTCGTGTTGCACGTCCGGTTCGCTGGTAAATCGCGTGACGCGCACAAGCGTGTGTATCACAAGCGGGTTGGTGGTCATTGACACCGCGTAAACGCGTGGTCGTGACCCCGATGTGTCATCTGTTTTTTTTTCAGTTATTCGGTTTTTGCGGCCGGTGCTCCAAAACGAGGTCCGCTCGGTGGCAATGACTCACCGCGAGTCGGTCATCGAGAAGCGCTGCAGACCAATTTAAAACTATATAGTTACATAACACTTGTTGCCGCGGTAAATCTGTGGATTTTGGCATTTGACATCCAGTTAAGAACTAACCTGCTCGTGGCTATTTTATTATTTAAAGGCGCAAAATGCAATGTGTACGACGTTTAATGCATTTTTTTAAGAAACAAGACCGACTGATGAAAAGTGTCTGGGGGATTCCACGTAACTAAAACTTGCTACAAGGCGCATTGGTTTTTGATTTTTCATTTTATAGTTCCACCTCAAAAAAAATTATTAAAATTGGCCTGATTCAAACTGTCTGTTTTCATGATTAAAAAACAAAAAAATCGAATTTGACAAATCGTTGTCCGATGCGTCCTGTAAGAAGCCTTTTAACATCCAACAAACAAACAAAATTACAAAAATCCAACCATTTTAAGAGATTTAGTCGGTTAATTTTATATAAAAAAATACATGTCTTGTGCGTTGAACCGCAATCAATTTTTCCCTCTTTTGATCAACGTGGTGTTGATAGTTTGGCATAAGTAGTTTTTATTTGCCAATGGCTATACCACATTGAATACACCAGTTCCCGTCCGATCATTGAAGTTAAGCAATGTTGGGCGTAGTTAGTACTTGAATGGGTGACCCCGCTTGAGAACACTACGTGCCGTTGGCAGTGGTGGCGCCGAAGAAGTAATAGGAAACTTGTTCCCCCCGACGCTTCCGAGATAAAAAAAAAAAGTAGTTTTTATTTAGTGCAACTGGTTTTTAATCAAGTCTAATGCTCTGTACTCATTCGCTTTTTACTTTTTAACTATGTTTTTTTCTTTTTTCTTTTTTTTTACCAAAGTGTACCTATGTTTCTTTTCCAAATGCTAAATTATCTTTTAATTTAAGCATTACTGAATGAACAGTTATTGGAATTGTTATTTACTAATGAGTACTTAATGTCATACCTAGGTGTGTCAACTATTAAGAGGTGTACCTAAATTTATAATATGAGACTTAGGTATATTATAGTTTACAACTTCTAAGCTATTTACTACCTGATTAGTAATTTATTTTACTTATGTTCTTGACGTGTTATTTTTTTTTTTGCGTCAACTGAATATGTACCTAATCCGTTTATTAGTTATTCAAATGTTCGAACTTAAATCACATTAAAGTACAACTATTAGTTTTAATATTCTCACATTGTAATAGAATTTGGAATAAAGTTAATTATAAAGGAAACCTAAGAGAACTTTTTATTTTTTTATTTCAGTTGATGTATACAGTGTTTAAAAAATCATAAAATGAATCATTTAACTACAGATACTGTGATTGAAGTAAAACCTGATCTTAAGAAGTTATCATTAGAAGAGCTTCGTAAACTAAAAGAACAAATTGGAAATGAAATCTACAAAAATTCTAATGCAAAGAAATACAATTTAAATTGTCGCTCTGGAAATATGAAACGAAAAAACAAAAATAGACCATCTGAAATGTCGTCTAAAATAGATCCCACTTTGAATCCTGTAAGAAAAAATAAACTTCAAACTAACACTACTGCTGATAAAAAACCTAAAAGTATTGATCCAAGATTTGATTCTTTGTATGGCGAATTTGATAAACGTATTTTTGAAAAAAATTACAAATTTTTAAATGATATTAAAATCAAAGAAAAAAAGAAATTAATGAAAAAGCTTAAACAAAAATGTCCCGATGAAAAAAAAGATCAAGTCAAATTATTGTTACAAAGAATGGAAAATCAAGATAG
>CM029364.1:9054861-9199930 GCA_017140985.1 Hormaphis cornu | reverse complement strand
ATAAATAATGAACTATTACACAATAATTTCTAGTTTTTCATTACAATAAAAGTTGTACTATTATGGATTATAATTCGAAGAAACCCATTTTGCTTGATAATATACTTTTTAAACAATGATTGCTCAAATTTATTTTCATTTTAATTATAAATTTAAAATAGTTGAAACACCTAATAAATTAAATATCTGATAGTGTTATTAAATTAAAAGTGTGCTTAAGTATACTATAGCATACCTTTTGAATTTTAATATTCAATTATCATTTATTATTATTATATATTTTTTTCTTTTTTTAATGAGTTTAAGTGAAAAAAAGTTAGCTACCTATTGAATTTGTCTAATATACTAAGTTGTATATTATGGAATCATCAGTACACTATACACTTAAATATTTATTACATATATATATATATATTAAGTATTTAATGCCTGACTTTTTATTAGTTTGTGTTCATTCATAGTTAAGGATTTTTTAACGGTTTTAAGTTTTGTTTTTTATTTTACAGCAAAATATACGCGCCCAAACATATTGTGTAGACAGTACCAACTGAAAATTCCAATAATCCATGGACTTAACAACAACAGCATGCTCATAAAAGCATTTTTCAAGTGTGCAATGATGATCCGGTTAAACAGGCACCAATAAGTGTTCAAAACAGTATTTAAGATATAAGAAATTCTAAATTATGTGATAGAAACAAATGTCTTTTTGAGACTGAATTTATTTTCGATTAACAATTAATTTCTGGAACAATTTTTACGATCTTCAACCATTTATTTTGGTGTTTTTGCACAATATTTGAAATATTTAAAACTTCACAATGAACTTATATTTGTTGTGTGTATTATTTATGATTTAAACATGTCCAAATCTTAATTAGTATTTAGTTTTTTCCTAAGTGTTCTCATCGGTTCAGTTTGATCAAATCATTTGGCTGACCATGCATAGTTTTTATTTACAGATCAAAATTTGCTCAGCTTAATAGCTTTATTATCATTTAAATGAATATAACATTTTAAGGCAATCATATTTTTTAAACTATTTTATATATTATTATTATTATTATTATTATACTATTATTAGCCATATATTCTACCCATAATATTTGTCTTTCATAGTATTTTAATTTTGATTTTTTCATATACTTAAATTGCACACATCAATTGAGATTGTGCATTTAAATGTAATTTTAATTTCATTATTTAAGATTATTACTAAATAATCACCATTTTGATGCTCATAGCATACTTTTTTATTATTTCATCGTCATATTATGTACTGAATTTTGTAGTATTATTTCTCTTCCTCTTTGGTTATAATATTTTTATTTATTTAATTGGCTCAGTTATTTTTATACATACCATTGTTGCATTTTATTTTGTTTGATACATACAATTTGATTTAAATGACTGATGAATGTTTTTTTCTTTTTTAGGGAACTAAATAGTTTTGCAATTTATTGATCTCTTTTCATCTAGTTGAAATGTATTAAATAATTATTTATATTTTTTTTTTATTGTTTAATGTTATCAGTAAAATAAGTGATCAAAAAGACATTGAAAGAGGAGAAATATGCATATTAAGTTAAAGTTAACTATTACATAATATGAAAATTTCATTAATTTAAATAATATATCATATCAGGTACAAAAACTTGTTTTTCTCACATTCATTTGTTTACAATGTTACAAAAAATCTAGTGACTAAACACCATGTATGTGAACGGGGAGGATTTGTGTGTTTGCTAAATTCCATTTTAAACCAATGTATTTTAATACTTTAAAAGTTTTTTTTTTTTATATATAAAATAAAATATTGTTATAAGCTAAATAAAATAATGTAACAGGTACTTTATTTTAATTTATAGAAACTTAGTCGTTGGTCGACATTGTTGGCTAGGCCATTGTTTTTTTTTTTATTATATTAATTTTAATTGATTTAATAATAATTTATTACGTAGCTAAAATTACAATTTATTTATCTATTTTTAAAATTAATTTAGCCTAATGTTTTAATAAAATATATTGGATCTTAGTTTTATTTAGAAAGCTTGATATTTCATTGAATACTCATGTTTTTTTTTTTCTTAATCAAAAATTTTATAAATAAATATTTTAGTGTATGACTTGATGATGTTTTTCTTTTTTCTTTTTGTTTGTTTTTATTTTTCATTTCAGGTACTTTTAAGTAAACCTAAACATTTCAACAGATCTTTAGGCTTGAATGAACAACAATATTATTTTATTTCATGTTGTATACACGTTCTTTTTGTAACTGCTGTACAAACTTTTATTAACCACTATAATTTTGACAGCAATAAATTATCGTCATATTATCTAGTATAATACACAAACTTCTGATGAAATGGTAAGTATCCAATATTTTTTATTAACACGTTTGTTTTTTACAAATTTATTAAGAGATTTATAATGATGGTTTGCCTCAGCAGATACTAAAATATATTAACTTACAAACTGAAAATTTAATAATTTGACAAATTACAGTTTTACAAAATAGTTTTATTTGGTTTTTTAAGTATAATTTAGTATACCATCTAGAGTAAATGAAACTTAATGTTAAAAAACAATTAAAATTAAGTTTAATAGAAACAAAATTTTAACTCGCACACTTAATAATATGTACATGTATTATTCATATTTACAAGTGTCAATACACACTGAGAGTAACTAGTATAGCAAGATTTCCGTTTGAACTAAATGGTTCACGACTTCAGAGTTGATCTGAAACGGCACACGACCCGTAAATGAAGTGATCGCTTTTGCTCTTTCCCTGATATACTCTAACTGTGCCTGTCTGTGTTCAGGGTTTCTGGCATTTTTATTTGCATCTTCCTCTTTTTTAAGCTCGCTATACTGCGAGTACAACATATTCATCGCGGCTGTCATTACGCTGGGCACAATGCGCAAAATCAATTCGTCATACTTTTTGAATGCTCCAAGTCTTTCTTCAACTTGATTCACCGATAACGGAATTAGACTGATGTTCTGCAACACATCAAAAGCCAACGTGTACTTTTTATTGTTGCAAAGTTCGAAAAACACAAACACGCTCTTCAGCGTGTGAAATGTCAAAATGGTCTCTTCGGAAGCATTCAATTCAATTCCTTCCATCCGCTGACTTAACACTTCAATGTAATCAATTACTTTATTTTTCATAGTAGGAGTTTGGCCAAACAATGAAAAAGTATCTGGCTGAATGATTCTACTCAACATAGTATTGGCCAATTTGAGAACTTGGTCATACTGTCCTACCAATTCATATAATTTGGCCGCAACTATGAGATCACACTTATTTTCGGCCAACAAAGCCGCGTTTCGAATAATGTCCATTTTTACTATATCTGACGCCATAAAAGAATCTAACATACCATTGTGTTTCTTGCCATCTGGTTTAAGATATCCGAACACGCTGTCATACTCATTGGTGTCAACAACTAGATTGGCGACGTATGTAACAAAAAGCGTTGTAGATTCAGACTCTATGTGCCTTAAGCAATAATAGTAATTTATGGCCATTTTAAGGTCTTGATTTTCAAACTTAGAACAGTATATTTTCATCAGTCTAGCTAAATTCAGTCTGGCTGTTTGGTTATTGTCTACAGACAAAATTGGCTGACAATAATCATCAGGCAAATACAGTAAACCCATTTCATTCAAAACTACTGCTACATGTATGGCGTGAGCACGAAGCTTTGGGTGACAAAATATAAATTCAATAGCCGATTCAAATTGACCAGTCAAGAACAACAGTTGGAAATAAGACATGGGTTGAACTTCGCCGAATTGATTTTTGTATTCGTTGTAGATCAATGTCTGAAGCACTGAGTATGTGAGTTTATCTTTATCGTTCCTTACTTGACACAGTTTTAACCACAGATAATCGTCAGCAGTCTTAATTACATCACAGTGTTTATTTGATATATCGATAGCACTAACTAACGAGTAAATTACTTTTTTAAAGGGATCATTGGAGTCCCACGCCACTGCAGAAGCAAACCCCTGATCACTTAAGTTTATGTAATTATGATTATTTTTTATGTTGGTGAAAACACTGAGTAATTCTGGATCCTGATTGTTTTTTTCCAACACACGAACAACGGATTCTAAATCACCACAGCGTATCAGATAGTATAACAATGGCCAAAACGGAAGGCCGTCATAGAACAGCTGATCGGGATTGTTGTACTGATTGATGTAGACGCTAACAAAACTACGTACGAGTGGATAAGTACCAGGGATTCCGCCCAGTTTGGCTTTAGACAAATGACTCTTCACGTAACTCTTCATAAACACTGTGTACCTGTGTTCTAAGTATGACCTGGCATTTGCAATCATCATACTTTGGTTGGTTATTGAATTCCTGCTAGTGTGGTTGGCCCCGTGTTCAGGCACAATACGGCTCATACACTTGACTATTTTCCACATTTCATTGACTTTATCATCATGAGCCGACTCAGCAGCTTTGGCAAAAGACTGCAGAACGTCAGTCTGCACACCGTGGCTCTCCACGTTCTGGTTATACTCGCATAGATGTTTGGCATACACCAACTCAACCTGATCTAGTTGTGCATTTAGGCCAAAACTGGTAGATTCGAACTTGTTGATGGCTAAAATAGTGTCATTTTCAGGACTACTTGGTGTTGGATTGGGCATGTAACCGGGGAAAGAATTGATAATGTTGATCTTTTTGTTACGCCAGTTTTTGGCTGTAGCATCAATCTGTCTGCGTTCAATAAAGTCTTCGTTGCTTTTCTTCACAGACTCTATTAGGCCAAGTATGGCATTCTGAACCTCATTCTTGACAAAACTATCTACGTCTGTGTCAGGCTTTGGATCCAGAGTGTCTAGCGTGGCCACTGAGCTGAGTTTCTCCAATTGCTTGGGAACCTGCAAATAGGATTATTTTATAAAACTTCAAAATACACATTTCATAACTTGAATGCACATTTATCTTCTTTTCTTTTGATTAAGTTTTAATTAAAATTTTTATATAAGTTAAAATAGTCGGTTAATTAACTTGAAATAGGTAAATATGTTTTCCTGCATTGGTATTAAATCAAATGTACTTCTAAATAATTTTGATTTGGATGTAGGTTGTAGGTTTATTTTGGAAAAATATATAATATGTATTTTCTAGACTATTTTGTCGATATTATCACGAAATTTAAAACATTGAACAGGTAAGAATTTATTTCATAAATAAAATACCATTAGTCTCTACCCGATTTGTTATTTATTCCTAATACAATTTGGTATCTATTTCAATTGTCGGTATACTAATTTATCTTAAAATTAGCTATAAAACTTGGAATTTGAGAAATTATATTAGGTACCTATACTTCGTCCAGCGGGAAAACGCAGCTGGGGGGCGAGGAAGAAATTCGTCTTGAGACGGCGCGCAGCGGTGGAACTTGTTCATTCACATGTGCCAACGAGCTGCGTTCTCTCGCTGGACGTACTATAGTGCGCATTACTGTAACAATGTAATTATTGACTCCCACGACTTTGTAAAAGTAACTTAGTAATAAAAACACATTATTATACCTACTTAATAAATGTACATTATAAATGTTTTCCAAAATATACAATTTTGATTATACTAATTAGGTACCAAGATGAAAATTGGGATGAAGATAAAAAAAATGAGCAGATTTATAAAATATTGTTTTTTTTAACAACCTAAGTATTATTGAGGTATTAATATAAAAGCTGAGAGTATACAGTTATACAATTAATTGTGTAATATGTGTTGTGACTAAATTATTATCTTTGTTTTAATATTGATCGTTTATTTGTTGTTGACAAGAAAATAGAACATAGTACAAGTGTTGTGGAAATGAGAATGCATAGGCGGAGTAGCAAGAGATAATGGAATAAGGAACAAAATAAGAGAGAATAAACATTTTGGGTGTGTGATGTGGAGAGAAGACACGGAAGTTGAAAGAGAGATTATGAAAATTGATGTTTAAGGAAAACAAAGGAGAGGACGACCAAATGGATGGCTGAGAATGATACGAGGGATCTGTTGGTGTGTAGGGGATGTGAACAATCGAGGCGTGTGGAGGTTCAGGATGAGAGTTGCCGACTCCAAATAGTATATTTTTAATCTAATACTGTTATACGTTTTATGCCATGTTTTACGGTACAGTTAATGTCATCGGGCTTTGCTCGCATAAGTAAATAATAAGATCAGATTTGTAAATTTTCGTTCATTATTCTCTGGAACTTCTCTGCAAAGACTTTTAAGGACTCCCTATTTCCTCCGTGGTCCGTGCGTACCTGTGGGGCGTCCACGCCGCGGTTGCACAGGAACACCTTGCCCTTGGCCTCGGCGCCCGGCACGCCGACTTTCGTCCACAGGTTCTCGGCCGCGTCCAACAGCTGCCGGATGTTACGCGTGACGCTCGGCATGCCGGTGTCCGTGATGGCGTTCGCCTGCAGCTTCTCCGCCGTCATCACGATCGAGCTCCAGTCCGTGTTTTCCGCCATCGCGTAGCCCGTGTTCAACCGTTCAACCGTTCAAATCCAACATCAGCGGTGGAAACTTTTTTTTTTTTTCCGTAAAAATAAGAAACACGTTAATAATTATTTTCAATAGGTAAATTATATTATAGGTTTTTTTTTTACCAATATTGTTCAAAAACAATCGTTGACGGGCGCCGGCTGCAAACGCAAAATTGAGGTTAAGCTATGTTGTTCGGCAATAATTGTTATGTGTAATATGACGATGGGGGGAAAAAAACGGCAAAAAGAATAATAAACCGGATCGCGTTGGCGGTACAAGAACGGCCGTCGGCGAGAACTTTCTATTTTTCTTCGGGCGAATTCAAAACTTCAAACTGGCAAGCGTTGTTTACACTTTTAACGCTCAAAATTCACAATTGACCGCGCGGCCTTATCGACCGTTATCAATTGTTAAATATGAAAAAAAAAAAACCTTCTGCGGATACCAGATAACAAGATAAACTGAAAAAGAATTTTAAAGAAAAAGAGCCCGGGGACTTGTTGACGACTTGTTTTAAAAAAAAAGCCGAGATATCCTAAAACCGAGGTTATAAAATTCACCGTACCAAATTACAGACCACAATTATTTATTCGAAACATTATTACTGTTATCATTTTGCTCGTCACGTTATCGGTTGGAAATTTATTCGTTCACATTTTGTAACCGAAATGTGTGTTCAAAATCCGAATTGTATTTTTTGACTTTTAAGTTCTTTTTTCGATACCGCAGAGTTTTGGTCGTTTCAGCTGCCGTCGTCATGTCGTCGACCGCCGAACCCAGTGCGCAGCACATAGCCACTTTGAGGAAACACTTTGGACATTCCACTTTCCGTTCGATGCAATGGGAAATCATTCGCTCCGTATTACACGTAAGCCGACGTCCGAAACCGTTCACTCCGTTTGTGTTGATTGTTTTGAAAAAAAAAATTTCAGGATAAAAGAGACGCTTGTGTTGTCATGTCCACTGGTTACGGCAAGAGTCTTTGTTACCAGTTTCCAGCCGTGTTCAGTAACGGTTTAACCGTTGTTGTATCACCGTTGATATCGCTGATGAAGGATCAAGTCCTCTCCTTAGAAGTGAGCACTGGTTTCATTAAATTATATTCCTATTCAGCATATTGCGCTCTCATTGTAAAAATTGTAAATTTACAGTTTAGCATGTCTAAACTAACCTAACCAACTTATATTATTTTGGAGTTGGACAAATCGTGAATTGTCTCAGAGACAGATGCACGTATGGACACTTAAAGTACCAAAATCATTTTAAATTTAATGTTTACAAAGTACTGCTAGCTACTTTTACTAGGTCCAATTTATTTTTTTTATAAGCCAAGTGGTTCAGCTTATTGTCGTACTGTATTTGTGAACCTTAATCAAGTTTATCTTTCCCAAAATGTATTTTTTTATTGAATTTACACGTTTTATTATGCAACATGACTAAACTAACCTTTGTACCAAATTTGGCGAAAACCAGTTAAAAACTGTGGCCTGTACAGACCAAAAAGTATTGCTTAAAAGCGCTGCTTAATGTTATTACCTATATTCCTGATTCTAGATGGCCAATATAAAAGCGTGTTTTTTGGGTTCCGCTCAAACTTCCAAAGTCAAAGTTATGGACAGCCTTTTTTCAGGAGAAGTTAGGGTGTTGTACGTAACTCCAGAGTGGGTGTCATCAGAATTGTCAAAAAAGATTTTACAGGATTTACAGGCTAGAGTAAAAATAGTAGCTGTCGCTGTTGATGAGGCACATTGTGTCAGCCATTGGGGTTTTGATTTCAGATCTTCTTATAGGTCAGTTGAAATCACTATTATCTATAATGGCGCATGACAGTTTTCTAAAATAAATCGGCAATTTTTTCTTATCAGACATTTGGGAGGATTACGCAACATGTTACCCAATGTTCCAATCATTGCACTGACAGCGACTGCTACACCGATTGTGCGCAAAGACATTTGTGCCTCACTAAACCTCAGGTGTGATCAGCGTATTTAGTTTACGAGTCTAAAATGTTTTTAATTTGTAATTTGGTTTTTAGAAATCCAAAATATGTATGTACAGGTTTTGATAGAAAAAATTTGTACTTTGAAGTGTCCAGAAAAACAAATAGTATAATATCCGATTTAAATAAATTTATAAAAAAAAGCGGACTAAAAATATTTTTTGAAGGATCAACCATAATCTACTGTCCTACAAAAAAACAGACTGAAGCTGTGGCTGAGGAACTAAAATGTAAATAATGTTTTACGATTATTTAAAATATTTTACTTAAATTAATATACATTTTCTTGTTTTTTATGAATGCTCATTTGTTTCAGCTAATAGGATAGCATGTGATGTTTATCATGGTGATGTTTCATTAAATAAAAGAAACGAAGTGCATGAAAACTTTGTCAAAGATAATTTGCAAGTTGTAGTTGCTACAGTAGCTTTTGGCATGGGAATCGACAAACCAGGTAATTACTGTATTTTATTTGCTTTGTACTTATAACTGTATTTAGTGGTACATATGTTAGTACTGTATTAGTATGGTGAACTAGCTATAATAACTTTAGGTTAAAATTACATTGCAATATTATTCTAGTTATATATTCTAGTCTCGTTAGTTATATATTCTAGTCTCGTCTAGTTATATATTCTAGTTTGTTTTTGTTAGACGTACGACAAGTTATTCATTATGGTGCTCCAAAAGACATTGAATCATACTATCAAGAAGTCGGTCGTGCTGGACGAGATGGTTTGCCGGCAACGTGTCATGTTTTTTACAACAATGGTGATATTTTGCTCAATAGAAAAATAATGTTTTCAAACCTTACCAATGACACGTACCGCGCACACAAAGAAAAAATGGCCAAAGTAATTGAACAATATATGGAGACTAGGTTGTGTAGACGACATTTACTGCTGTCCTATTTTGAAGACGATACATTTACACCGACCAATAATGCAGACTTCAAAAAAGATTGCTGTGATAATTGCACCTACAAGTATGATTATGGTTTGAAAACATATATAATTTAAGTCAAACCTTATCTTATAACTCATATATAACATTTATATTTTAGTCTGATGGTTGGTGATAGTAAACCTAACATAAATATAGACCTGACTGAAGATATACAGCTAATCTTGAACAGTACGCAAGCACTAGAAAGCCGTTTTGGTTTGAGAATGGTGATAAATTTCATGTGTGGCAAACAAAATGATAAATTGAAACGTTTTTTGACTCACAATTTGTATGAAAAAGGAAAATACAACACAGAAACTTATTGGAATGCTCTAGGTATGTATACACGAGTTTTACTTTTTGTCAACTGAATGCAACCATCGATGACGGTTAACCACACAATTTCGAATTGTTTATGAATTATGATTATTATTCAGGAAAATTATGTCTGAGAGAAAGTTTACTGAAACAAGTCCCTTGCAGTTCATTCCAACAAGGTAACAAATTTTCGTTCCCAGTGAGCACCGTAGCAGTTTCAGATAAAGGACATCAGTTTTTAAGGCGGTAAGTACTTAATTTTACAGTTAATTATTATAAATAATAAGTGCAGCAGGATAAATACTGTTTTAAACTTTCAGGGGCAAAGAATCTGGTATTAAAATTGACCCATCTACAGACGTGTTGAAAATGTTCAAATCTAAGTCTATTGATAAGTAATTATTTCTAATATTGTGTAAAATTAAATTATTGTGAGAGTATAAATGTGTACTTGTTAGTTCTAGAGTGCAAAATAACCACATATGGACAGGAACATTAAACATGTATAAAAAGGATTCAAACAACTTAAAGTTAGTGCCAACACTTTGTACTGAACGTCGCAGTTCACCAAAACCAACAAAAAGTTCAAAGCTAGAAGTAAAATATACTAAAAATTATTTTAAATCAAGTCTCTTGTCTGTTATTACTAAAATCAAGTTTTATCGGAGGCACCAATAGAATTTTAAATTCTATTATTGAACTAAAATATTTATAAATCACTCTAAAAACTTATGCTTATACCAATGTCATTTTGAAAATCAATATACTGTAACTGAGTAATTTTTCTTCAAATTTCATTACATTTCACTAGGTCAAACACTATATAGAGTTTCGGTGATTTTTGATTGTATATAAAAGTACATAATGTTGTGTTTATAACTTAGTTCTTTTTTGTAGGACACAATTTATTCGACATTGATAACCTACAGAACTACATTGGCTCAACAGTCGGACTGTATGCCGTACATGATTGCCAGCAATAAGATGTTGGTGGACGTGGCAATATCCAAACCCAAAGACGTTTCCCAATTAAAAAATAGTAAAACATCAAAGATATTTCATATTTTTGTTCATGTGTCATAAATCATAATGCACTCATTTCTGTTTATAGTTGAAGGATTTATTGATGCCAAAATTGAACGATTTGGTCAAGCAATAGTAAATAAAGTCATAGAAGTTTGCAATTCATATTCTGCCACAAATCTGGATACGGATGAAAACGTTAACACTGCTGAATCTGAGTATGTATATGGATTTAAAAAATAAAAATTTTTTCATTTTATTTTTGGTATGATTGTAACGTTAAGGGTTTCTTTTCATTCCAACAGTACAAACTCCAGTGTTTGCAAAGAACTGTGGGATGAGTGTGATGATTCCGTTTTTAATGAGATTTGCGATTTGGATTTAATCAAAAAAGTAACTGATGACCATGAACCAACACAGACGGACAAGGACGCTGATAGCGTCAAAAGGAAGTACTGTGAAACAGAATCTAATGAAGGGAAGTGTCAAGAAATCGTTGCTAAGCAAAAAAAAATGATGATGAGAAAATTTAAGAGTAACTCTCTGTTTAAATTTTAAAAGACTGAAGTTTTGTTGAGAAACATAATTGAAAGTACATACTTTATTTTGTCCTAAAAGCGGTTTGACCATTATGATTTTTTTTAATTATTTACATCTCGTTATTTATACCATTACTATCAATATTTAATAAATATGTTTGTACAAATCACTTAGCATTAATTGTTGATAACGTTAACATTTTTAAATTGTTTTTTATAAACTATTACTTTTGAAATCTATCTTACTGCATAATGATGTCAATCAAGCAATTACTAAATAGTTATGTGGAATTTTTAGTATTACCTTTTGAAAGTATGAAATAGTTTGCTAAAACAGGATTTCAGTTGTATTGCGACTATATTGTTTTTGAGTATGTCAATTTGTTTCTCCTTTTGTCACACACAAATAGGACTTTAGCTGGTTTTTATTTCTAAAGTACCAATCGATCTATTGATGCGATAAGAATTCTGAAAACTGAGTTTAAATAATTATGACGTCTACTTTGGATCGACTTTCCCACATTTTCAAATTCATCCTCTAAATTTATACAATAAATGTAAAAAAAATCTTAGAAAATTCAAATTTTTAAGGTATTATAGTGATTTTCCAATATTGTGAGGAGATACTGGTTTGGAAAGTTTAGTTTAATGTGCAACGTTGAAATTCGTTAGCAATACTGTTTGTTAGTCAAATGCTAAAATATTGTCAATATTGAAATAATGCAGTTTGATTTATTTGTATAGATAAAAAACAAACGAATTACATTCTTGAACATAAACTAATCACTAACTAATTATGTTTTAAATAACAATATAAGGCACTGTGTATGCTAAAATTACTAAAACAAAAAATAGCAATCATTTTTTTCCTACACATTGTTTATAAATATATAAAGTAATCGATAAAATTATGTACTATACATTTTGTGTACATACCTTGTACCTTAATATTAAGTGCTCACAAAATAACAAAAGAAAAAAAAATTCATTCGTCTTATAAATAATTCAAATAATGTAAACATAAAATAATGTAAACATAATATGGGCTTGAATAGTACGTACAAAATAGAAATGGTTTTTTAATAAAACCTAAATGTGTTGTTCTACTAATTGATAATATTATAAAAATCAGACGGTAATCGTTGAACAACGCACATTAATAGTTTACACTAAATAGTTTTAAATTATCGATATTGATCATGACGCTTAAGTGGTGTAATGCCGTAGTTATAAGAGTATGATTACATTTCAAGCAGGTTAAGAATACAATTATTATTTTAGATGAAAAACGAGATTAAAACCAAAACTACTATCGAGCCCAATACAAGATTTCACGAACAAACAACGTTTGGCACACATTTTTGGGATTGGCCAATGATTAAGTGCCGTAAAATTAGGTAAAAAGGAAATTTATTAATCACGGTAAATTATAAAATAAATTTGGGAAAGCGCTGTCCAAAGAATAAAATGTTTTTTGTAAATGATAAAAATTAAAAAAAAACAATGTTCAATAGGTAGGTAGATAAAATATTATAAAGCGTTGTGTATTCACTACAATGTTGATTAATGGTTCATAACAAACACGTATAGGTATTTTTTTGTTTCACAACAAATGAAAAGCAGTATTTGTCAACCTTATAGTTAATATAATATTGTACAATGTAATGACTTTGCTGCCGTGCCACGGTCAGGGCGGGTACGTGAAAAGAATAAAAAAAACAGTTAGACAGAAAAACGAATCGACATACCGAGTTGAAAAAAAGAAAAGTTAAAACCAAGGATACTTTGCACCAATTTTCATATTTTTGTCGCTTTGTACAAGCGCTGTGGCAATTACAATTACACGAAGATCGATATCAATAGAATTTGAAAATAGGTAAGAACAACGGTATTTTCAAGAGCATTCAAAATTTGTTAAAAAAAAAACAGCGGTACGTGATCATTTTGCACCATCGACATAAATCCACAAGAATAACATAATGAATCGTGTTGCACAGTGTACGCTTTAGGTTATAAGTGTCAAGGCCATGAAAATGTTGTATTTGAAAAAAAAAAACTCTCGTTAAAAACAACTAGTACACATTTCGTTGAAATCATTTGATTTATTACCGTAATTACTCGTTATTTACTAAAACACAATTAAAACCCTATTGCGTTGTTGTGGGCAACAGTTTAAAAAATTATGACACGCGATAAAAGGTAAGTTAAAAGAGGAAAAAGTCGTCGGTGCGAAGTATCCACGCGTTACACGAGAAACAGAAAGGGATGTATTATAAATATCGGATGTGTGCGCTTCAAAACAAACACACGTTATTAAAATACAGCCGTCATAATGTTTTTTTTTTCATTTTCACAACAGTATAAGTTTTTGTTCCTGTACTTTGGTGTGAGCGATCGGTTCGTTGTTGAGATTGTCGTTCTACTCCGTGAACGAGTCTCCCAAACGATAAATCACTTAAAATGGAAAATAACGTACATCCGACAAGGATGTCGTGAGGAAATGTGTGTGTTGTTTTT
The DNA here is from genome assembly GCA_017140985.1 of Hormaphis cornu. Taxonomy (NCBI): domain Eukaryota; kingdom Metazoa; phylum Arthropoda; class Insecta; order Hemiptera; family Hormaphididae; genus Hormaphis; species Hormaphis cornu. The sequence goes on along the minus strand of CM029364.1, from coordinate 9,186,063 downwards.
CGAAAATTTTTTTTTTTTATTTCCCCCCGTCGCGGACAATAAATAACACACGATATTGTGCGACAAAAAAAATATCTTACAATAACGTATACAATAAAATGGCACTCTCTCGCTCGGCAGCACGCGCACAGGTAAAGTACAAATATAAAACAATATCGTCATCGTACACGGACACGCGCGAAAAGGACTCGGGAACGGAATGATTCCTCGGTAAGTATAGTTAAATCGGTCGTTTTTTACTCTAATCGTTAAGTCTCCGCGCGAACAGCACACGTAATAGCTGCCGGTCCGGGCCGGGCCCCGCTACAGGTTCGTGGCCTTCTTCTTGCGGAACAGGCCGGCCAGCACGCCGCTGCGCTTGTCCTTCGCGATCGGCCTGCCCGAATGGTGCTCGCTCTCGCTGGAACTCTCGCTGGCCCGGTGGCCGGCCGCCTGCATCGCCGGCAGCGTGGCCGACCGGTTGGGCACCGGCGGAGGCGCGGCCGTCTGCTTGAGCGCGTCCACGTTGGCGTACACTGAAAGCCCGGGAAAAAAACGCGCGTTATTACGATAGTTGAAAAAAAAAAAAACGGGCGAAAAAAAAAAAAGGCATTACGCGAAAAAATAAAAAACCGTAATACAAGTGTTCGCGCTAAACCGAGAGTTACGATTAATTTGAAAAAAAAAAAAGTGCCTAATTATACCTAAAACTGTCAATACAAACTATAATATCGTGTCTGTAATAATGTATAATCGTCCGTTTAGACGCGTCAACACGTGGATCGCGTACATTATCGCACACACGCGCCGTCACGTTATTTTTTTATTATTTCGTTTGGCGAAAAATATTGAATCCGTTTGAAAGAACGTATGAGAATTTTGCTCAAAAAACTCGAAAATTAAAACACTGTTTTTATAGACTTCGTAGTAGGACGCGTCGAAAACGGCCTGGCTCGCGGTGAAAACTTTAAAACAAAAAAAAAATGTTTTTCTTTTCAAATTTTACCGGCGCTGTGTCTGTAGTCCGAGGTCCACGGTTCTCTGTTGGTCGATTTTATCGGCGGCGCGGTGGTGGGCAACGGCGGCGGGGCGGCGTCTAAAAAAACAAAAAAAACACGAGAAAAATCGGCCGTCAGAATTTTCTTTTTCATCATTTGATTTTTCGCACGTCGACAGCAGTTTTTTTCATAACATCGTACGAGTGCAACATAAATTTATGCTCGAACCGCACACCGGGAATAAAGAAAACCGTGTACAGTAAAAAAAAGTTAATTTTTAAGTAGTACCGGCAACGTTGTGCCGCAAAAGATCCGAGATAACGGCCCCCGTACAAAACGTCTATTGATACTATATAAAAGACAACACCTTTTTCCCGAGCGCGTTTCCAGACGAAACGTACCAGCTCAAACATAAATCTATGCACAGAATTTTACAAGACCAGCTTAGAACACGCGACGATCGTAAACTAGAATTTCGAATGTTCATAAAAAATATACAACAAAAGTGTAATAATTGCAAATTTAATCCACAGCCTACAGTATTATAGTATTCTTGGAGTCTCCAAGTTGGAGTCTCCAAGTTGGAGAGGAAATGTTTCAGCCGTAATAATACAGGTAGGTACGATAAAATTTTAAACCATAACCCGTTTCCGAAAGAACTGTACGAATAGTATAATAAACAGTTTCTCTACGTATGACTACTACTATCGTGACGCACCTGGTGACTTGGGGTGAATCCTCTCTTGGTTCCAGTCGTTACTGCCGTTCGCGTAATAGGAATGCGGTCTTGCAGGATAACCACCGGACGGCGATGATGTTTTTTCAGGGCTGTAATCGATGGCGTCTAAAAACAAAAACAACATACACGGTTGTAGAACATCGAATTGGACGGTAAAAGATTTTAATAGGCTCGCAACGCTCAAGATCTAAAATTTTAACGGAGTAAGATCAGTGTTGCATTTACAACGAGTTTTTACGGGGTTGGAAATCCTCAGCCCCGTAAAATATGCGCCACTGAGTAAACGTGTGGGTCCGAATCGCATGGACTCCGAGCAAGGTGGTAGAACGGCAAGACTATAGAAGAATTTGTATGGACGGTACGTCGGTCACGATGCGGAATCGAAGAATTGGTTTTTCGAAAACCCCGACATTGTCGCAGCGGAATTACGAGAAAAAGACGGGCTGGCCACGGTTGGGGGAACGAGTTTATTGAGGCGGTTATTAGAGAAGTTTCGAGTGGGAAGACCACCGCCGTTTGTAAGATGGGAGGACCGCGAAAAACGTGTGTAAAAGCAGCTGTGGGACCAAATATTGTACACTATGGCGAAAAGATGCCGAGGATCGACGGAGAAAGATGTGGCCACTCATCCGTCAGGAGGATTTTAAAGACCTAAACCGCGGGAGGACCGAGAAAGCACTTAAAATACGCGTTTTCGTTATCATATGAACCTTAAGCTAACAATATTATAAATATTTTAACCGTTTGGTTTCAACGGGGTACACGCGGCGGTTTGATCCTTCTTTTTTTTAAAAATACTCTATCGCACCAGCGTTGATCACTCTATGCTTCTTGACGGTCCACAGTACGGGCACGTGAGTTTGAAAATTATTCTTACTTTATTTTTTTCCTACTTTACCTGTCCTTATATATATATATTGCAGGTATTACTGTTATCATGTGTTACGTGAGACTTACCGACGGCGGCCGAGTGATTGTTCTGGTACGGTATGTTGTCCACGGACGGCGGTCGCACGGGTATCGGCCGACGGATGTTGTGGCCGTCCTTCCGGGCGGTGACCACCGGCGGCGGCAGGGACGGCGCCACGGGCTTGCGCTCGGACTCGGGCGTCGTGGCCGCGCTCGAACTCGTGCTGATCACCGTCGACGGGACCGGCGTCTGATTCGGCCGAGTCTGGCCCTGCGGACAACGACGTTATTACGTATCAGGGGTCACTGACTACAACTTTGGGAGCCGCAAACGTATAATAGAGCCGATTTCAGGCAATTTCCTCATTTTTATACCTGACGAATAATGGACAGCGAAACCGACGGAAATAAAATCACTATCTAACGTTCCCAACAGAATTTTATATCCATTGTTTTTGTTCGAATTTGGTTCAAGCACAAAACTGATTTGAGAGCCGAATGCGGCTCGCGAGCCTCGTTGTGGCCACCCCTGTAATATATTCTGCTGCAATCTGTTCACCGAGAGAACGCACCTGTTTCGGGCACAGCCGAGCGACCGCCGCAGCTCGGATTCTCTGCCCGATTGTGAATTTAAAGACGTTTTCGACGATTATATAGGTGATCGCTCGGAGGTCGGTCCAAAAACGTCAACTCGTTCCGAACGCAGAATACATTCGATACCGACTTTTCGAGCTGACTATAATCGTGTTACCTACTCACAAATAGGAACGTAGGATAATTTCATCAGACGCCGTCGAACGAACAAAACGGCGTTTTATAAAATATAAGCGAACTTTTAATTTTCTCTCTTTTGCGATCACCTCTTTAACTAAGTACCTACAACTGCAGGTGTCTATAGTGCTTTTCAAAGCTTATAACGATTTCCGAGCCAGTATTGTATTTGTACACGGATGTTCATTATGATGAGGAAAAATTAATATAAACAACTTTTTACATTGTAGAGGGGTATTTCATTGGTGTCTATTTCAAATACGTCGATTCGCGTGTTTTTTACCTACGGGATCCACTCACTTTTTGGTTTTCGTCGTAGCTGAGTAGCTGCAGACTGGGCGGCAGCTGCGCGTGGAACGTGATCTTGTTGACCCACTCTTCCATTTCCTTGGACGTGTCGGCCAAGAACAGGAACTCTGAACCGTCCGTGCAGCATAATCTGTAAGCACATAGTACAATAATTACATAAATTAAAAAAAAACTTGCACCTAACCACCAATACTCAGTCAGTTGACACACACACACTATATAAATTGGCATAATAATATGAGTTTACTGCGGATTCTAATGCAAGATATAAATGGAGGAAAATAAAAGAACGCTAACCTGAACACGTGCTTCCGTTTCGTGTAATCGAACGCTTTTTCGCATTTCGCTTTGAACACTATAATCGGTGATGTGGCCGCTTTGCTGGACACGAAATCGTCCTGATCCTTGAAGAAGCACAGCAGCTGACCGCATAATACTGAAAACGACCAAACGATCGTTCCATTAATTAGTCATAGTAAAAGTTCCTACACGAGCTATGCAATAAATAGTCGAAAACCAATCCGAAGTAAACGTTTTTTTTTATTCCGTACATTAGTATAGGATATTTATAAGCGGTTAGCACTTTGGGAAGCTTGCCAATATTTGTCCACACATTTTATTTGAATAGGCTTAAACAGATTTTTATCGACGATCGCATTTAATTCGGGGGAGGGACTAAAATCCTTATTTTCGCCAATCATTTGATCAAAACACGCCAAGTATTGCTCACCAGTGTAGAAGGTTTTCCACGATCTGACCGCAGCCTTCTTCCCACTGCTCTGCAGTTCGTGCTTTCTGTCCAAAAATCCTTGGATCTCCACCGGCGGCAGTTGGTCCAAGTTCTCCAACTTTTGAAGCTTCCGGAAACTCTGCGTTCTTCTGCGAGTGGTGAAGCTGGGCGTCCGTTTCGGTTTCTTGTACACGTCCGCTTTCATGCTCTCGGCCCTTTTCACGTCTAAATCATAATAAATCGAAATTTATGTTAAGAAACTCAGAGAAGACCGGACAAGTGTAAGCAAATCACCTTTCTTCAAACGGTTTCCAAATATGGACGAGAAATTTCCGGTGTTGTTTACGGCCGACGATCCGGACACGTTGAGTCTTTAAAAAAACACATACATATATTTTACTCGCTGCAGAATTCATAGAAAACAACGTTGACCAACTAATTCTAAATCTGTTTATTTAGTATAATGTTGATAATAACAGTATGGCGTTAAATGAAAGCAAATATAAACTTACGAATCTGGATCATCGCGTATAGCAGGCGAAGTATTTTCGACTTTAACCGTTTCGGGCGTTTTCAATGGCGCTACTACATCGTTTTCATGCTCAATATTTTTATCATGCATTCTTAAGCGAAAAGAAAACGAGGAAATAATGCATTAAAAAAAAAAAAAAAACGTCAAGATTAATCGATTGGTTGAACGATTGCACAAAATAAAATCAAAACTGTTGATTTTATGATTAAATGATACGATAGATACGATCATAAAATTACTTGTACAAACCTAATTATTTCGTGTTAATCGTTCTTCCAAACGGTTTTCTATATTATATAATATTATGTTAAACGAGAAATAAAACGTTTCATGCGAAATTTATATTCCATCCGTTTATAGTTTTGTAAGCTGGACTATATAGAAAAAAGCTACGAGGAAAAGCTGCATTCACAAACGTACCTCATGTTAGGGTCAAAATCGTCGTCATCAGCGCCGTTCACCATTTCACCGACGTTTTTGGCCTTCCACCTATCACCTTCTTTCTTTCTTTCCTGCAAAACAAAAAAATCAAAACGGTTTGATTTTACAAACAGCACAATTTTTTCTCTAATCTTTGAAAAAAAAAAATGAAAATAAAAAAATACTCACATCCGTAATGCGCTGAACTTCACGTTGTTTACGCGCTTCGAGCTTTTCTCGTTCCACGCGCTCTTTTTCCGCCACTCGAGCCCGTTCCTCGGCCTCTAGCTGCTCCTTGAATGCCAATTCCAACTAAAAAAAAAAAAAAATCATTTTACCTCAATATTGTAATCGAATAATACTTTCACCGACGTGTTACATTATCGATTCGGGAGCGAAATTCGGAGAACCAAAATTAAAAAAAGGGATCGGATTCAAGGTTGGTGGATTCACGACTTCGGTTTGGGCGGATCATTGGATCGCACGTTTTATAGTTTGATGTTTACATTAAATCGGCGAGCAACGGATCGCTTACAAAAAGTTCGAGCTCAGTGTGTCAAACACACAACAAGTTTTAAATGTTAAAGTTTTATATTTGCAGTTTCAAATTTCGTTCGTAATTTTACGCGACGTTTTAAATTTATCCATTCCAATAACTCGTAAAAAGAACCAACTTCAATAACGCGTGTTTAGTAATAGTTTCACCAGTACGTTAAAGACGTGGGGAAATCTAACGTCGTTTGGGGCGATTTTTCTAATATCTATTGCCGAGTATCAATTTTGTTTTGTATTATCGCACGTGAATATTGGAGATTTCAATAAAATTTTTATCAGGATATCGCATATAGGAATTCGTACGGGGTACTGTATGAATGGATCGGAACACTCGTTCTAACCAATAAAAGTGTTTCCGGACAGGAAAAAAAAAACATAATATTGCAAAAATAATACTTTCCTCGCAACGTTCAGAATCTGATGTCGTAGGGAGCTAATTTTAAAGGTTCCTCTCAAAAGAAAAGCAAACCCGTAGGTAATTCTTCTCAAATTTCGGCGGTTCCCCCGATCCCCATAAAGATTCAAACGCGATCGCCACGTACCAAAGTTATCCTCTTGAGCGTGTTGAATTTCTCTTCTTGCGCCTCGATGGTTTTCTCGAAGTCTTCGTGTTTTCTGATCAGCTCTTCCACCTGCCATATCGAATCGCCCAATTTGTCATCGTTCAACACCGGCTCTCGGGTTTGTATCCACGACTCCAGTAGGTCCGCGTCCCGTTTGAACAGCTGTAAAAACGTGGCACAATACATAATCCGTGAACGCGTCCGAGTTTTCTTCGTATAACGTACCTGCGTGTCCAAATTCTGTTCGTACAGTACTTTACGTTTTTCCCACGTATCGGCCATGTACCGGTGCCTCTGTTCGAGAATTTGAATCTTCTCTTGGATCTCGCCCGACATAAAATGACCCTAAGATGGCAGTAAGTAGGAGGTACGCGTTGTATTAAATGAGCACAGAATAATAATAATTTCTAGAGCGTTATCACCACGACTTATACACAAACCTGTTGAATGAGGTTTCTCCCGGTCTGGTAAAATTCGCTCAACACTTCGGCGCGGCTGTTGATCTCCGCGTTGTGTTCTTGGTGTCGCAAAATTAGCATTTCCGCACCGCTCACGTCTTGACTGAGCATGGGCGACGTGATTTTGGCAATAGTTTCCGTGATCCACGCGCTAGAAGAAATCAATTAATTTAATAAATAGATGATGTCGGACGATCAGACGCGCGGTCAAAAAATGGCCTAAGCGGGCCACTTCACTAGGGCCTAAACTAAATTAAATCAAATCATTTATCGATTGATGCGTGTGCTATACAAATCACTGTTCTACAGAGAAGATGTGTAGTTTCGTTTTTCAATTATCTCACACAAAAAAAAATGTATGTAATATGTACTTATAAGTGGCGGTATACATTATTTTTTAATAAATATAGAGATGAATTTTTAAATTGATTATAATTTACAATAAACAAATTTTCCCACGAGTTTTGCATCGGTTACATAACGTGTATTATGTAAAATGATGCAAGAGTCCTAAATATTATCGACCCACCCGACTACTTTCTGATGACGATACTCAATAACAGTTTTTAAAAAACCGATAAGTTCACTCACATGAGATGTCTGTACTGGTCGAAATAAGACTGCAAGTGTTCAGCTTGGTTCAGTTTGCTCTTTCTTTGACTAGCGTTTTCCAGTAACGTGGCCCAAGCGTCCACCGCTTCTTCCTGTTTCACTTCAATATGATCTTTGGCGTCGGGAAACATCGCCGACAACCGACCGGCTTCTTGCACAACGCATTCCACCTGAAGCAGACGAACGAATAAATGTCAATCGCCATTTTATGTCTTTTGTTTTTTCCTAAAACTGTAGGTGGTAGGGGTACTTACTTGTTCTTTAACTGCAGCGAGGTCTGCTTCAAAACCTTGGTGTTTTTGAATCAGCGTTTGTATTGTATCTAAATCATGACCATAATCTTCAGCGGCCAACGACACTCCTTTTTCTTGGATCCAGCTGATCGTTTCATCGGCGGTTCGGTCAAACACGTGCACTTGTTTGGCACCCATCAGAGCCTAAAACAATTTTAAAATTCTCACTCACTTACTCGAAAATTACTCAAAACTATGGATTATACCTCTTGCCTAGCATTTGCCAATTCTTTTAGATCATCCCAAAGTTGTTGAGTATCTTCTAATCTAATTCTTATCTGGTCTTGTTCTGGGTTGTTTTCTTCTAACAGTTTGTGACCGGTAGTGATACAACTTGAAATACGTCCTTCACTTCCATTCAAACCACTCATGAAGCTTTCAAATGCCTAATATATTATGTAAACGATAATCTGTCATGTCCATATAATCAATAATTTAGAGTTTTTATACAAAGTACCTGAATTAAAAGTTCCACATGTTCTACATCTCGGCCGTAATCTTCAGATGCAGCTACTGTGGTTTGGTCTCCTATCCATTCAGCAACGTCTTCTGCTTCCCGAATAAATTTATAGAATTTGCGACTTTCTACCAACCTCGTAGCTCGGCTCTTGTTCAATGTACATAACTCTGTGTAAACTTCTTCAATATCAGTCTGAAAAATGTTTTTGAATATTATTATAGCTGAACAGATAATACACAATTAATATTGATTGAAGTTATGTAAAAGTCAAATAAGTATGAAATAGTATTTTATTTATCATAATATTATGTGAAAATCATTTGAAAAATGTCTAAGAGATTCGTAGAAAAAAAATGTTATTGAAAATAATAAAAACATTTGTATTTGTTGTAAAATTTAACATTATTACGGAGGTTTTACGTTATTTTTCAGTAACAATATCATACAAAAACTAAAAAAGATATTTAAAAAAATTTTTGTGTAAAATTTAAAGTACCATTTGTATAGAATTTTTCATCTTTTAGTGGTACTTTTGTACCAACATATGACACTTTACTACCCTTCGATTAATCACAGATGTAAAAGAATAAGAAAAGAATCAAAAAGGAAACAAGAAAATGGAATTATTTTTTATGAATTTTACCTGTTTACGTAGGATATTTTCTGAATCGAAATGTGACCGATTTACAAGATCCCTACTAAGTTTTGCCAGTCTTTCAAGCGTATGTTGGAATGTATTTAGCTCTCTCTCGATTCCTTCAAGTTTTTTCATAAGAGTTTGTACGGAGTCTTCATCCCTTCCATAGTCATGGGACGCCAACAAAGGGTATTTTTCTTTCAACCAGACTTCAGCTTCATTTGCTTCCGCATAGAACTTAATAAAAATCGATGAAATAAATAATTTGTTCAGAATTAATTATTTTACTTTGAACAATTACCATCTGTGATTCATAAGCATCTAATAACTTCTGTTTTCTAATTTTGGACTGTTCTTTTAACTGAGACATTTTTTCTTGCAGTACACTGCAATTTTTTTCAATTTGTGATGCTGCGAAATGTCCACTTCGAACCATTTGCTGTCCTCTACCGACTAAAGCGGCCACCACCGGTTCATGAGATATTAGTTCCGCTTCCAAAGCCTAGGAAAACAATATTAAAACAATTTATTTTACAAGACCTATTTTTTTTTTTTATTTATTTAACATACTTGATGTTTATTTTGCAACGCTTGCACAGAATGTAAGCTTGTGCCAAAATCGTGTGACTTAATCAGCAATTCTTTGTCATTAATCCAAGTCATTTCTTCTTCAATATCTCGTAAAAGTCTATAATGGATTTGAGCGTCTTCAAGATTGTCTCTTCGTATTTGCATTGGCTCTTGCAATGAATTATACCTAAGAAAAAGTACGTAGCACGATAAGTATTTTAAAAATATAACAAAATCAGATTTTTACAACCCACCTTTTGAGAACTGCTTGAGCTTTTTCTTGAATCTCATCTTTCATGAAGTGATCAGAATTTTGAAAAGTTAGAGCAGTATTTTTTAGAGCTTGACAAGCTTCACCGTGACTATGAACATCGTTTTCCAAAAGGGAATGCCTTTTTAAAAGATTCACTACACTTTGCAAATCTTTTCCGTGGTCTTCGGATTGTAATTGCATTTCCACTTCTTCGGTCCACGCTTCAAGCTCTTCTAACGTACGGTTAAATAACAATGCCTAAAAATATATTGAATGTATGAAAGTACTGATTATAAGTCATAAATTATGACTCAAAATGAACAAAACATGTTGAAAAGAATTTTATAATTTACTTGATAAGCATCTTGTAACCGTTGTTTTTTAAGCGCGCTCATTTCTTGCAAGAGGCGCCATTTCGTTTCTAGTTCGTCTAATCTAACTCGGATTTCCATGCTAGCGAAATGGCCACTGCTGATCAAGTTTTCACCTTCGGTGCAAATCGCGTTCACACGAGTGCAATTCGCAGTTAATTCCGAGTCAAATGTAGCGTGCTTTTGAATTTTTCTCTGTAAATTTGTAGGATCCCTGTAACTTTCATCTCCAGCAACTTGTTGTTTTTGTATTATCCATCCTTCAACCTACAACAATCAACATATTATACGTAAGTAACTATTTATATTTTAATTTGAAATACATCTCTATTAGTTTCGCTTACCTCATACATGTTTCTCAGGAACTGTTGTAAAAGTCTAGATTCATTTAAACGCCTTTTTCGAGAAGCCGTGGCTTCTTTCAGTCTATCTCGTCTATTACAAATACTACCTAAACGATTTTGCACACCACTTATATCATAGTGTTGACCTGTCACCAGTTCCAAGGCGTATTTTTCTAATTCTTCGACTTTGACTAATTGGGCTGTTAGAGTTTTTTCAAAAGCTTCATGTTTTCTTATTAGTTCTTCTACACTTGACAATGATTCCTAAGTTAAACATTTTTTATTTTAAACATTAATTTTTTTAGGCAAATCTAAATTTCCATTAGCTATACTCACCCCTAAGTCGTCGTTACTTAAAAACACTTCTTTTGACGCTAACCAATTTTCTACTTGATCAGCTTGATTCTTGAATATTTGAAGTTCCAAAGCTTGACTTAGCATCGTTCTTCTTTCTTCCCAAGCTGCATTTAGTGTTCTGCGCAGTTCATCTAGATGAGCGTTTTCTTTCTCAGGAATCGGGTTAATTTTCAAACCAGATTCTTTTAGCGATTTAAAATGATCTTGTCGGCCATTGATTTCGGCTTTTCTCTCTTGATTCAGTTCTAACAAAGCTTTTGCTTCTGCCATATTAGTGGGCATGTCGTGACCCTTAATTTTCTTAATTGTATCAACGACCCAAAGTTCAGCTTCTCTCAACTCTGACAAGAATTTTTCCCTAACATACGCATCATTAAGGGCATCTCGTCGTTTTTTTGATAACATATGCAAGTTTCTCCAATTATCTTGTAGTTCAGATAGTTTAGCTTTGATTGGAGTAGACATGTCCGGGTATTTTTGAATGAGTCGTCTGCATTCAGACTCGTGCTCTTTGGTTTTTCCTTCAATGGCTGTCATGTCTCTTTCAAGGGCATCCTGTTTCCGTTGCAGTTGTTCAACACCACCAAGATTCTTGCCTGTTTCGTTGCTAGACATTGCTAGTGCTTTTTCACTAACCCGCTGCAATGTGTCATCGATATCCCGATTGAATGAATGTATTTCTAGAGCTCCGTTTAGGTGCTCTCTATATTCGCTTAAAGCTCCTTGAAGTGTTTTCCACCTAGAATAGCAAAAACATAAAAATTATATCAGTTTTACACGTCTTTATAAAAATCAATTGTTAATGCGTACTTATTGTTTAGATTTTGACGCCGTTGTTGAATTGACTGTGTTTCGCTACGCCCCTGTCTAATAATTTTGTCAGCTAAACTGTTGATAGATTCTATTTTCCCTTCATCCACTCGGTTGTCAATATCTTCCAGCTTTCTTTGCAATGCTAAACAGTGCTCGTAGTCTAAACCCATTTCTCCTGCTTGAACCATCATTTCCTAAAATTCAAAACGAAATATTTTTTGTTTCATAATATGTTATATTGAACGCATTCAAATTGTAGCCATCTTACTTTGTCTCTAATCCAGGTTTCTACTTTGTTTACTTGATTGTTAAATTCTAAGATATCTTGAGCTTCTTCTAAGCCTCTGCCCTTTTCGTTGGTTTCTTGTAATAGATTTCTCCACAGTACCAACAGTTTGCCTAAAGAATCTTGAATTTCTTTTGAGTTTTTATGCTTCTTTTCAATTAACATATCGGCTAAAAAAAAATGTAGTCATAAATGAATAAGTACAGTAGGTAACTAGGTAGTAATAGGTATATATTATTAATACACCATACATCGCACTCGCACACATCATAATTGACATAAATCAAGCCGTGACAAATTATTGGCTTTAAAGATTCTAATTGAATCATAACTCTAAATTAAATCTTTGTGATTTGGTTTAATTAAATTTTTTTAGAAATACAAATGCATTACTTCATGCTCAACAATTATTTTACTGAAGAAAATCGTCAAAAAGAAGCAATGATTTGTAACATTAAAAATTATCATTCAAGATTTTTAAAAAATTTTGCGTACAAATTTCAATAGAAATAATATCTGCACTATGTTTGAAGTGTAAAACTATTTATAATTATTCGAATTACCATTGTATTTTATTGAGTTGATTCTTCCTTGGTTTGCAGTGAGTTCTGCTTGGAATGCTTGATGCTTTTGTAATTTTTTTATTTTGTCTTCTAAGTTATTTACATCTCCTTTGCTGATTTCCAAATCTAACTTTTTACCCTTTTCGCTTATCCATGATTCAGCTTCTCCAACATCACGCAGAAATTGAGCGTGCAACAATGCATCGTCAAGTTTTTGTTTTCTCGCCACACTTAGTTTTCTTATTTGTTTTCGTCGAGCCACTACTTCATTCAAACGTCTAGATATCAAATCACTTTCAAAATGATTTTGCTTGAGTAGTTTGTCGCAATGCTCTTGTAGTAGAGACATTTTTTCCTCTTGTGTTTCAAATAATTTTTCAAAGCCTTCATGTTTTTTTACTAATGCGGCAACTTCATCTACAGTATTTCCTACAGAAACAAGTTTTACAGTAATTAAATATTATAATTATTATTCATTATTTTTTATGTTAATATGATTTTTGAAATTGTTTGTAAAAAATGGGAGGGAAGTTGGGTGTTAATTGCATTACCATGGCATTTTTTGCTAGTCAAAGGTCAAACAAATTTGATGGAACTCACCAAATTCTAAACTTGCCAAAGCTACTTCTTGCGTGTTGCAAAGTGTATCAATTTGTTTTGCGTCTCGGAGGAAAAATTGTAAATCGATAAGTTGATCTAGGTGAACTTTTTTGTGGTGCCATGATGCGTGTAATTGATGTCTTTCTTCCAGTAAATGATTAAGTTTTTCTTGAATTTCCTAAAGATTTATAAATACATTACAATAGATATTATAACAATATAATACAAATATTCCTTACGTTTGCAGCAAAATGACCTCCTTGTACTAGAGCTTGTCCAAGTTCAGTAACATTTTGGAAAGTCCCTTCTCTAGCTTCTATTTCGGCTTTTATAGCTTCGTGTTCTCCTTTCAACAGTTGAGCACTCGCAGCATCTCTGACTTTCTCTTCTGTTAATATAGTAGCCCGCAAACTGTTTGACCAATTGACTAGATCCCTCACCTAAAATGACAATACGAGATAGGTTAAGTTAAGTTAAGAAAATATAATCAAATGCAATTTACTTGAGCTAAAAATTTATGTAAATCACAACTGGCTTGTAGCTTTTCTTGTCTGCGCCCAGAATGTTCTTGAAGCGCAGTCCAACTTCGGACAACGGTTTCTTGTTGCTTTGCAATATGAGTAGCGTTTGATCCAGGATAGAGTGTTTGTAACTTAACTGCGTCTTCCACTAAAATCTAACACAAAGAGTACAATTTTAAGAGTTGCGTAATTTATACAGGGTTTTCATGTGTTTTTTTTTACTTGAAGTTGTGCTTCCAAAGCAACTAGATCGTTTTCAAATCCTTCATGTTTTCTGATTAATGTTAGTACAGAATTCAAATCTCTCCCCAAATCATCTGAAATAGTCGCATCTTTGTCGTTGATCCGAGATAATGCGTCTGCAACGTCTCTATGGAATCTATGAATTTCCCCAGCTGCTTTGAGCCGTTTTTCACGATTTTCAATAGTGACTATTAGCTGTTGCCAGAGATCTCTAATTTCTTCTTGTCGTTTTTCAATTTCTGACGTATACTCAGAGTTATTTGCAACCAATTTATTAGCAAGATCTTCACATTGTTTAAACCGTTTCGATCCAGTTTCCACTCTGTGTTTGAGGTCATCAAATTTGTTTTGTAACACCTAGAAATTAATAATTTTTAGCACACACATTACTCGCATATTAACAATATTTTAATACTTTCATACCAAAAGGTGTTCAAAATCTTGACCGTAATCTTCAGATGAAGCGGCCTGCATGTTGTCTCGAATCCATTGTTCGAGCTCATAACTTTCAATTAAATATTCGTGTCTGAAAATAACACAAAACACATATTTGTTTTAGTAGAGTAAAAAGGTAGAAAAGAAATATATCATTTCCTTACCTGCACATGCTTTCTACTAATCTATGCTGTCTAGCGGTCGCTAATTTTTGCAACATCTTAAACTGTTCACAAATGTATTCTTGCTTAGATGATATTGCTTTAATATCTGGGTGTTTTAAATTAATCATGTTGTTTCCAGTATGACACATTTCTTTGACAATACCTTCGTACGTGTCGATTTCTAATTCTAACGCCTAAATTGTACAACAAACTACGATCAATATCTAGATGAGTTCAGCCAATAAATTTGTAATGAGTTCCATCAACTCGCACTCGAATTGAACCGAGTAGTTAAATACAGAGTCAACTATATCAAACATACACATTCAGTTACGAGGTGATTCACAAGTGTTACAATTTACCCGTAGGTGAGTAACATATTAACACTTCTTATTTTAGAATTGATTAAATTTATAGTAATCCATTTTCAAATTTTGTTCAATAAACTCCCTTTTTTTTAAAAAAAATTGTATAGGCCTATGTTTTCGAAATTTTTTTCAAATTATTTGAAAATCTTCACATAGACTTAAAACTATTGTACCTATATTATTGTTACATAACTTACCTTGTGTTTGGTTAAAAGTTTAGAGGCAGCGTCTCTATCACGACCACAGTCGGTGGAAGTTAACATGTTATTTTTTTCAAGCAGCCAACTTTCAATCTCACTCGCTTCAAAGAAGAATTGCTGAGCTTTCAAATTCAACTCCAGTTGACGGCTTTTTTCCTCACTTTTAGCCAACAGATCTTGCCAAGCGTCTTCAAGTCCCGTACACAACGATGAAACCTAAACGAATGGAAATGCATAATTATTTTAAATTGTTTTTCAATCATATAATATAGCTGTAGTATATTTGAACCTGTTTAGTTTCTGGATGTTTTTGATGAATCAATGTTTGACCAGAATCCAAAGTTTTTTTTATCATCGGTTGATGACCTTGTGTCTCTGCTTCTAGTTTTTTATGTTTTTTATACAACGTTTGTACTTGGTGAAGATTGGTGCCCAACTCGGTAGATTCTATAAGTGGCAGATGTTCTCGAATCCAACAAAGTTCCGCCTCCAATTCAAATCCAAATTTATGGAAACGTAAAGATTCGTCCAGAGCTTCTTTTCTAAGCTTGAGCGGTTTATCTAACCCGGAAAACCTGAAATTCAACAGTTATAATTTATTACATGTAAAACATTACAAACATCAATAATACGAAATGTTATATGGATAATATTATGTTGTATGGATTATAACAAGATTTTGTACTAAGACTCGCCAAGATGTAAGGCAGTCATATGTAAGTCCAGACAGTTGGATTTAGAAAAAGAATAATGTCGATACAACAGGATTTAAAATATATTCTGTTTAAATAACTTATTTATGAGTTATATTGTTGAACAAAATCATCGCGATTTCAGTTTATGAGTTTTAATAAAGATTATTAAATTAAATTTATAGGACTTAATTGACGTCTGATTGAAACGAAAAACTAATACGATTCCTTTTTTTACAGTTCACACAGAATGTTGAAAAAAACACTTACATTTGTTGACATTTTTTACTGGATTGCAGTATGTTTTCTGCGTCGAAATGCCCATCTTGGGCCATTTCTTCGCCAGCATAAACCAAATCATCAATTTTTTGTTTCCAGTGTTGGATTTCCGTCTCCACTATTTGATGGTTTTTGAGCAGCTGTTTGCAATGGCGCAAATCTGTACCCACTTGTTGCGATTGTAAGTCCTTTTTTAACTCTTCATACTTGAAGTACGCGTCGTCTAAAGTCCTGTTGTATGTGTGTTGAGCAGCTGCTTGTCTTAAACACCTGCCTTTTTCTACACTAACTTCTACTAATTTCTTCCATTCGTCATTTAACTCGGACAACTTTGTTTTTACTTCGTTTTTTCGGTAATTGTCTTCGTTAATCAAACTTTGGCCACACTGCAATACATTCATAACATCACAGTCAGTTATACAAGGTGAAATCAAAAGCAATCACTTACTTTGTTGATGTTTCTTAGCTGGCCCTCGTTGGCACGCAATTCGCATTCAAACGCTTCGTGTTTTTGAAGTTTTCTTTCAATATTTGCTAGATCCCTGTACGATTCGTCACTGGCTGTTTTAAGTTTTTCTGCAAGCCAAGTTTTCAGGTCATCTACATCGGCCCGAAAAGCTTGATAGTTTCTGCTGGCTATCAAAGCGTTTCTTCTTACTGCTGCTTGATCTTTCACCAAATTACGCCGATTCAGTACAGCTTCTTTCCGTTTATCAACACTATAGCAAATAACAAATAATAGAAAATAAACGTAGAATCATAATAGTTAAATATATTATAAATTTAAAATACAGATAACTGATACAAAAATAAAATGGTTTATTTACTGAGGTGTATCATAATGATTTGCAGCTATTAGTTTGTTCGCCATTTCACAGAAAGTCTTTAACCGTTCGTCCTGTGCATAAAGTGAATTTTCAAAGTCTTCGTGTCGTTTCAACAGCGCTTCGACATCGTCAACAGACCCCTTGAAAATATTTTTAAATAAACATCCATCCCTACTAATACAATTGATTTTTTACGTACTCCTAAATCGGTGTATTCTAAAAACATCTCACTACCCGATGTGGCGGCGTCTATGTGATCAGCTTCTTTGTTAAACACTTGTAAAGCCAAACACTGCTGGATCCATTCTTTTTTCTGAACCCATTCTTCCGACACGGTGTTCACTTCAGCAGCCAATTTATCGTTACGTTCCTTAACTTCGTCGGTACTGCAGTTACCAGAAGCCAATAGTTTTTTACCGAGATCGGTCACTTCTCTTATTTCATCTTTGTGCGCTTTAATATCATCTCCTAGTTCCTATACATGGTGAAAGAGTTACATTAGAAAAGTGTTCATTATTGGCAAAACTGTATACCCTCATAAATAATATGTTACTTGATGGTTTTTAAGTAAATTTTCTGCTGTTACGACATCGCGGGCAGATGCATCTGTATTCACTAATTCTTTAATGGACGACAGCCAGTTTAACAAATTTTTTGAGCTGTTCATGAAAATCTGTTGTCCAACGGCACTTTCCAAACGAGATCTTCGGTCCAAGGCTTTGTTCTTAACATTTTGCCAAAGCAGTTGAACTTCTTTTTGTCTTTGAATGACGTTTTCTGGAATCAAAAGTTAAAAAAAAACTGTATCAAAATCAAATTCTAAAATAAGTAGGTATAATAAGATTGAAAATAAATCATTCAAAATTCAAACTTTACAACAGATCACGAGTACCTAATTTTTCTGTAAATTAATTAGAAAAAAAAACAAACAAGTACCACGTTTGTAAAAAACTATAATTTTTTTTAAAAAGCTTTAAAATTGTGCTAAATACCTTATTTATGGAACACGTACCTTTTTCATTAGGATAAGAGACTTTCACCGAATTGGCCAATAAGTTAACCCGGTTTACTTTTTCTTCAACTGGAGCCAATTCTCTCTCTAAATTTAAATGACGTCTCTGTAGCGCTTGTATAGTTTTCAAATCTAATCCAACTTCAGCACCGTCCAGTTTATCCATTTTTTCGGTCATCCAATCTCTGGCTTCGTCACAGGTCTTTTCAAATAATTCCACGCTAAAAAAAAAAAACGTAGAGCAATGAATACAGATAATAGCTATTCGATTCAAACACCGTAAGTACGAATAATACCTAAGAGCTCCTTCTAAACTCTTTTCTTTCTGGGATTTCAACCAATTAATATGGTCCCACATTTTATGTATTTGATTTTGTCTCTTGGTTATCATATCGAGTTGACTGTGGCCAAGTTTGGTGAAGTCTTTTACCGCTCGGTCAATATCTTCAACGCGTTTATTGCTGGCCGATAAATCGGTTAAAAATTTCTGAAAAACAAATTTTATTAACAAAAGAGTATGCATATCTTAAAAATTCCAAAATACAATTTTTACGAAACGAAACGCCACGTTCTATAAATGTGGGTAAATTTTTTTCACTTTAATGGGCGTGTGAAAAACAATAAGATTTAAAAAAAAAATTTCAATGTGTTTCATAAATATTCACTGCTGTTATGTGGTACATATCGTAAAATACATACTTCATATTTTCGTTTGGCGGATTCAACTGTATCTAATTTGTCGTCGGCCTTAAGCAACTTTTCTTTATCTTTAATCCATTTTTCAAAATCGTCGCATTCCCGATAAAACCCGTACAGACAAATCGAGTCTTCCAAAAGAGCATGGCGCGTTTTCGCTAATTCTTTTGATTTCTTATACGTCTCGTTGATGTTGGTTATACGCTTCTCGATGTTCTTTTCGCCGTTGACGTTGTTAGCATCGTCTTTCCTTTTCGGCACTGACAACAAAACATCGTACCGTGTCAAAGTGATTACCTACCTACGAACTATACGCGGCGTTTGATGATGTTCTTACCGTCATTTTCCGGCATTCTCGTTTTCTTCACGCGCACCTTCTGTTTGACCATTTTGACTTTTGGAACTTTTTTGGTATTTTTTACCACGTGCGGCCTCCTGACCGACACTTGCATGATTTTCGGTTCGACCTCGCAAACGTAGTTGGCCGGTACGAAACCGTCTTGGCCGTTCACTTTCCTGACGCTCCACCAATCCGGATTCGTTTTGTTCAACAAGAACATGACCTGTGTGTAGTACACAAGAATGTTTATAATTAAAATAATTATTAGTCCGATGCGCGTTCGTGATGGAGAGGAATTCAGGGATCGATGTTTGGGGGGGGATGTTCACCAATTTTAATTGTAACTCATCATCCCTCCGTTATTACAAAGCAAACACGTAAATTTCCCTCGATTCGAAACCGATTTGATGAAAAACTGAAATAGAAACTCCCCATTTATTTTTAACTGCGTACCACCACCGCGATTGTACCTAAAAAATAATTTGTAAGTACCTCTCCTTTGGTCATCGTCATGCCTTGTCCACTGAACGGGTACAGACTTTTGACTTGGGGCACTTGCCGTTCTTCCACCACGGTTCGATGTTCCACGTGCTCGACGATTTCGTCTTCCAACACCTCCTGCGGAAGCAACCTGGTTTCGAACACCCACTCCTCGATCGGTTCGGCCTTGAATTTTTCATTCGTATCGTTGGACAGCTGAAAATCGTCCGGTTATGGCCGAAAATACAGGACGGTTTAAAAAAATAACGGCATAGTCACCAAAATATTCGATATTCCCGCTTTGATCAGATCGTCTGCTTGCGTGTTCAACGATTGCACGTCCCCTTGGTACGCGTCAAGTTCCTCTTCGAGTATCTTGTGTCTGGCCAACAGGGCTTGAGCACTCGGTTCGTCGACCCCGTGGTCAGTGGTGCTCAGCACCGTCAGATGCTCGTGCAACCAGGACTCTGCTTCGTTAGCGTCAGCGTAGAACTAAACGATACATCGCGTTGTATTGTGGTCGAACATGATACGATGTACAAACAAACTTAAAACGTCCGCGACAAAACGCGTAAAACAAAACGCGCAAACAAAAACATATATATATATGTATAAAACTTTACCAAATCGATACTTCTTTGTGATACTGCAGTAGAAGTTCTAAAATTACAATACAATCGATTTGTACGATACTCGTGCCACGGAGCAGGAGAGTAACGAAAAAAACTAATCGTTAAAAGAAGTTAAAAAAGCCGGAATCGCTCTAGGTCGCGTGAGTAGTTTGACGCTGCGGGTCACTGTTTCGGAAGGTTTGTATAGAAGTTGTACATTAAATCAGTAAGCGATTGAAAATTGTATACGAAAATAACGATTCTGAGTGAGCTCAGTGACTCGAATAGAGAAATAAAGAAATCAGTCACAGAGTTCAGTTTGGTTTACTAATTTAAATAACAAGTGAACATTTCAAATGAACCATTATTTTCAGTATCGATTGCACAACAGTGCGTGATTTCATTGTTATAATCAAAATAGCGCAGTTTTTCAATACATTTTTTGTGTGCGTTCGGAATTTATTTTTTGAAACTTTTTATTCAAAAAGCAAATTTTGTGTTACGAAATCTATTTATTTTTAAAATCTTAAACCAAGAATTTGTGTGAGTTACGAACCGTTTTCCAAAAATAGTCAAAGGCAAGACCAGTTTTTGAAAATTTTCCAACTTTAAAGAACAAAAATGTAAAAATTGTGACAACGGCTTTTCGAAATATTCTAGTGGCATACGTATTTGAATGTTGTATTAAAGTTTCAAGACTTTTTGTGAAAAATTAAATTTTTTTATCGAATAAAAATTATTAAAAAATAAAAATTTCTGAAAATTTCAAAGTTCTAAACTTAGCTGAAAATGTTTTGAAGTTTCTTGAAATTCGTATCGGACTTGTATCACGTCAATTATTATTTTACGTTTTAGCTGATTCCGAAAATTATTGTGGAAGTTATGACCAAATATATAAACAAATTATAAACAAAAACCGTAATTTTTAACGTTTTTTCCTCACTTTTTTTGATTGTAACTTTTCAATTTATTTACGCTTAAATTTATGATCCCTCTAAGTACCATCCGTATACCTATCATTAGAGGTACTGACTTTATAAACCTGGGCGTTATTTAAGAAGTTATCGTGGTTACACAAAGTGGTAAAAAAAAGAAATAATAAAAATAAAAAACACACATCGTGTGATACCTAACCAATACTACATTCTTCATAACTACATTCAGAATTTAAAACGTCGCATTACTTGATAGGCTTCTGCCGCGTCTTGTAACTGTTTGGTTCTCAGCTGCGACAGTCCGTTCAACGAGTCCCAATTGCTTTGCAACGAATCGATTCTCGACTGCACTTCTGAAGGTTCGCTGGCTTTTATACTCGAACCCGATTTACATATTTGGTCGGATTTTTGACGATGAACTTTCATTTCGTCCAGCAAAACCTGATGGAAAAATCGTGAAATCAAAATACACGGCGCATCGCAGAAACGTTTAACTAACAGCCGCTGCAGGCTATTATATACCTTGTGTTTTTGTTGCAGACTCAGCACACCTCTCAAGTCTTTCGCCGAGATGTCCGCTTTGCAGATTCGCTGTTTCTCGACGAGCCACGCTTCCTCGTCCTCGTGGTCTTCGATGAACTGATAGAAGTTTCGCGCTTCTTCGAGCCTCGCCCGTCTTTCTTTGCTCAATTCCGAAAGCCTGAGAACAATCAAGTCGTTTCGAACGAATACGGTTTGTTTTTCAATACGAGTGAAAAATTCCGCACTCGAGTGTTTATATGGGACGCCAAAAAAAAAAAAAAACAGATTAATCCGAAATCGTTTGTTTCGACTGCACATGGGTACGGCGCAGATGTCGGTTAAATTTTTCAGTTCCGAATCGTTAAGATATTTTTCCGTACGCTTAAATTTTTGTTTTCTTTTTCTGTGCCCGAAACTGATTAATACATATAGATCTACGGAAAATTTTGTCGATTTTTCGACAAAACTCACAATGTACCGGACGAAACAAAATTCGCGAAGAACAAAAACGGTTACAAACTAAAAGTAGGTACGTTACTAGCGAGTCTGATCGGATGCTTCCAATGAATACAAATACAAATATGTTCACGCTTTTTAGCTGAAAACGCGTTCCCACTATTTTTTAATACTCGTATTTTATTTGCTAGTTTGACGATATTCGTGTCATTTTTAGCGCAAAATCCCGTCCTCCTCTCGATTCCTTCAAAAATTTACAAACTACGAGCGATTTACCGGTCGTAAGCGGTGTTCAGCTGATTGAGACTGTCCTTCACTAGAGCGCTGTCCTTGTGTTTGGACGGCACGTACTGTTGCCCCTGTCTGTTCAGCCGCCGCACCGTCTCGCCAATGGCGGTCGTCTGCATCTCCGTCAGATTCTGTTTTTGTAACAAATCCTCGACGACCAGCAAATGCGGCCCCACGTCCTCGGACTTGTAAGTCGCTTCGATTTCCTAACAGGCACGTTCAATTGTTTTTATATTATTATATCGATTGAACAGTGCAACGCGTTACCGCGGTAAGAAACCCGGTAATAATAATAGTAATTATTATGCCTGTACGATGTATTATTATAGCGTTTTAGTGTCATACCTGTATGGTGGACATGACCGTCTCTATTTCTCTGAGGATCGAGAACATGGTGCTTATGTTGTTCAAATTTATTTTGCGGCTCTCCAACAGCTTCAAGAGGTCCTTCCACCTCTGCAGCACTTCCTCCTCTCGCTTCTTCACCCTCTGCGCGCCGTGGTAGTTCTCCTTGACCAGCTCTTCGCTCATCGCGTTCAGATCGTGAAACCGTTCTTCCCGCGCCATGATGTCCGCGCTGATGGCCTCGTGTTTCTTTACGGTCGCGTCCACCTGCGTCAGACTGTTGCCGAACCTCGGATCGTTCAGCACTTGGATCATCTCTTTCAGGTAACCGTCTCGGAGAACGCTCTGAACGCGAAAAAAAAAAAAAACACTTATTACGTACCGCGTACATAACTCTCGTATTTTTTTTCTCCTATTTGGACGACTCTTTTCCTATCCTTCCACCACTCATCACGATCATTCGCATCCCTTACACACACGTTAACGACCCTAACGTATCTTTTTCAATCCATCCATCCTTTTCTTCTACCTATCCACGTTCATAACCGTTCCCTACAGCTTCGATTTCTTCTTCTCTCCTCATCACACGTCCAAAAAACCATGTCGGTCTATTTTCTCATTCACTATCGACGCTAACACCCAACACTAGCTGTACCTTTTTGGCTCTTACATATTCGTTACTTGTATATTTTCTTGTTACTCCGCACATCCATCTACAACGCACGTATTTTTGTAGATTGAAAAATTTTTCGCTACGTATACATAAACACGCGTACTTTTTTTTCAAACTTGTAATTGAGTTGTTCCAGTCGTTCTTGTCTCAACAGCTCCTCTCGCAGAGCGACCTCGCGCTTGTGCTCGGCCCTGTCTAAGGCTTCCCAGTTGCGTTCCACGTCGTGTATCAACTGTCCGTCCTGGGGTATGAACACGCCTTGGTTCAGCGACTTGAGCAGTGTATTTATGTGGAAGTAAAGAGCTTCGATTTCACTCCGTTCTATGTACCTGCGGACGGCCGTGGAACAAAAACACCGTATACAGTACGGTACAAACTGTAACTTAAGACTGTAAGCCGGTCATACTTGGGAGGTTTTTCTACGGTCCGGTATTTTTTGAACGCCAACAGCTCGCGCTGAATGCCCTCCAGCGAGTTCGGGAAATTATGGTTTTCCAGCTCTTTGATTTTCACCCGTATCCATTCCAGCAGATCCGACGTCAACTGCTCGTAGATTATTTTTTTCTTGTCCGTGTCCATCAGTTGGCCGAGTATCTGAAAACGTGAGCGAACACGTATGAGAAAACCGAAATCAAACAAACGTTTTCGCACAACAGCCCAGGTACTGTTTAGAACAGAATAAATAAATATCATTACGTTTGCTATTCGCCGACCGCTTTTCATTTCGTTTTTCATCCTGGCGAACGTGTGATAGTACGAAGCGACGTACGTTATGACGGATTTTTCGTCCGGCCTGTTGGTGTCGACATCTGTAAACCGAAAATCGTAGGTATACAAGCAAACTTTTGATTCTGTCGTTTTTCAATTTTAATTCTATTAGGTGTTCAAACTGTGGAATACTTGTTCTGTTAGTGTAATGTCTACCTTTTGAAATAACGTCTTTTTTTCATTTTATTAGTTTAAGCTAATTGATTCTCCCTTTGTGGCACAAGCAACATTTAGCTTTTGAAAGAGATAATTTTTTTTTTTGAGAACAAGTAATCTTTTTCTTATAGATGATAAATAATAATATTACCCTCGGCGTCCAGCAGCCTGGGGATACCCAACTCGTTGTTGGCCACGTCGAAGGCGATGTTCAAGTTTTCGATGTTGGTGTTCTTCTCGAGCGACGGGAAATCGAGCAGGTCGGGCCTGTGCGAGTGGATCAACGCGTTGAAGCCCAAACCGTTTCTCCACGAACCTATACAGACGGAAAAAAAAAAATTTAAAATAAATAAAATTGAACATTACATTTTCCGACAGAAAAATGGTCAATCAATGTTCTCACCCGTGAAGTCTTGTATGTTTACGCCCTTGTAGCCGTTAGTTTTCCGCTGACACCACAAGAGCAACGCGTCTTTGGCGGACTTTTTCTCGCTGCTCTCGTTCTCCTCGTCCACGTCGATTTCGATTTCTTGGATTTGAAACCTCAAGATGATCGTCCATATCAACCCCAAAATCAGCCGAGGGTTCCCGTCCACGATGTCCTCGGCCCCGATGCTCTCCAGTCGTACCTGCAGCATTGTATTAGAAACGACCGGTTTTATCGACTGATTTATTGCACAGTTTACGTATTTCGTTTATATGTATACATATTTTAAATAATCGTATTTGATACACAAATACTTATTTTTAAAAGTATTCAAAGCTCTACCCGATCGCTTTATCTTCGAAATATTTGAAATACTACTCACATACTTTATGAAAGTATTTTAAAAACTCGTAGTAAAAAAAACGAAAAAATTAACAGTGATCCAACACGTTTGATAATAGTTGTTCCACACAACAGTTTTCAGTATTTTTATCGCGTCCGTAGGTAAATCGTTTGAAACAAAAAAACGTTTGATTTTCAATAACTTGCGTGCGACGGACGGAGAAAAAAATTGACGCTTCAAAGCTCTTTAAATTATTCTAACATAATTTTTTTTTTTTTTTCCCAATAAGGAAAAAAATTTTTTTATCGACATTTAAAAGTATTCGATAAAATAGTGTTACTAATAAAAGTATTAACGCTTTTACACAAAAACGTTTGTCCAAATACACTGCAAGACTGTAGGTAGGTACACAAGCGCGAAATGAAAATTCGAATACGAATTCGTATTATTATTACCTTTGTATGAAGAAACGCTAAGCTTTTGTTGACGTTTTCGACTTTGTGCACGCGCATACGTCCGTTGTTGGGTTTGCCTAGTTTTTCGCCGGAAATGATTTCTAACAGTTTGAGGAGCTTCCGGCCGTCTGCCAAATCTATGAACAAATCGTCCACCTCCATTCTTACCTATACACACACACACACGTTAAAAATGATTAAATGTTGCAAATGTAAATGTATATATATTTGACTATCTGTATGACAAATTTGAAACTGAAATTATGTATAAATTTAATAATCGGATACAATTATAACAAAGCGAAAACGATTGTGATTGTCCGCGGGGGTGCAGGGATGCTTGGTGAAGTAGCGATTTCGCTTTGTGTGGATCGAAGGTTTGGAAGTTGTGGTTTGATACATTAAATATATAGGTAATAAAAATAATGGAAAAATTACGATTTTGAGATAGCGAACACTCAACAAGTTCTAAATTTTTTAAGTATTATGCTTGGCACGAAATTTTTTCAAAAGAATCAGTTTTATGACGTTTTAAACTGATCAATTTCAATGACAAATGCAAATTTCAAGAAATATTATTGGTAACGTTTTTATGTTACAGTTTTACCAGGCCTAACGTGACGACGAGTGAAAATTTCAAACATCCGGAGCGATTTTAAAAGATTTGGATCAACACACAAAAAATAATCAACAGTTCAAAAAACGTTTCAAATAAACTACAATCCGAAGCTCTAACTTTTTGCAGTACCCACGAAGTAAAGATCGGAACACTCCATTTACCCGAAAAAGTGTTCACGAAAAAAAAAAAATCATTTTAAAAACAATTTATTACATTCGTCGCTGCTCTCAGAGCCAAAGAAGGTTTTTAACAAATCCGTAACACTTACTTTTTGTAAGAACGAGTTCATCCATTTGGTGAAAGTCTTCTTTTGTATGTGTAGCCTCTCCTCTTGGAGGGCTTTGATGCGCCCCTGTTCAAACTTAAGTACATCTTCTCTCTGCGTCATATCGTATGATGCGATACTTCTTGAATGGGCATTTTATAACACTGAAACAAAATTGACAACAACGCATTTCAGGTAAACGTTAAAGACGTTAAAGTTTTTCTCCACGAATTTTATAAACCGAAATTTACATTAAAAGAATTCATTTTTTTTATCAAATTTGGAATTCAGTCTAATTATGTCTAGCTTATGTCTAGTTGTATTGCGGCGTTTTGCGAATACTGTAGTTAATGCGCGAGTGTTGAAAGCACGCGTCCTATATCGTGCAGCTGTAATGACACATTTTTAAAACTTTTCGACGGACTCGACGGGACAGAATTTTTCCTGGCAAATTTTTCTAAAAACTGTAAAAAAACTAAAAGTACTCAAGGTACTTGGAAAATTGTCACAATTCTGAACTAGACCAGGGTATAAATCGCCAGACAATTGTTTGATCATCTTAAATTTTAAGTGCAACTATTAACGCGTTCAAAATGATGTGTATACTTTGCCGACGAGCAGTTACTATCGTTTTTATTAGATTCAGTTTTTATTTTCGAAATTTACTATATTATTTAAGACCATCAGAACGTGGAAAATTTGATGGGTGATGAAATTTTTTTTTTTAAATATTCACAACGCCCGACGCTCTAAGGAAGTGTTTTACGAGGTAAATTGAGAACTGTTGTGCAATAATTACAGTAATAACAAATAGTCTTGATCATTCGTTTTTGCCATCATTGTTAGGTTACATCAACGTGCACGCGCACATAGAAGTATAATAATCTACAGTAAGTGGGTAATCTTGGTGTCGGTGTGTTGCTCAACAAATATTGTCACGGTTCGCGTGAGACTGTCAAGGCGAGGAAAAATGTACGAAAACGACGAGATATCATAATTATCGCAAACGGCTGTACATTTTAGCATAAAAAAAAAAAAATAATAATTATTACAAACATTGCGTAACGTTATTTTGAATAGATCGAATAAAAAACACCCGTTAATGGACTGCCGGCTTGAAGTAACGTAGCGGAGAAAAAATTATGATGGCGAACGGCATCGAAAAAACATATTTCCTCCTGCGCGATTGTGTTTTTTAATAGAAAGAAGCAGAAATGAAGAAACTGTATTTTGTAACTCGACTGCGTAATCAAGTCAACTTATTTTAATCTACGAAATATCACAGCGATTGAGAGGTTTGAAGTTGATCGGTTGTAAAAGAAACTGGATATCTTTTTTTATTGTTGGAGGGACCGTAATATTCATATTTTCATATATATATTGACAATACACTTTTGAAAGTTATGCCTACCGAGCAGCAGCAAAAAAAAAACTTCTGCTTGAGAACGAAAATCGATCAACACATATTTGAGACGAATCGACAGTTTACTCGCGGTCGACACGTGTGTTTTTGAACTTCGACAATTGGTTACTTACTGTCTTGCACTTGGTACGCAAAAACAATTCGTATTTAATTTGACACACAGCCACGTTAATCGGCGAAACGAATCCCGCGTGCAGAACGTGCTAAACGTACGTCGTCGTTTTATCGAACGAATAAAACTCGGACGCCTCGTCGTATCCGAATAGTTTTGCGGTTTCCTAACGGCTCGCCGAAGCCGGACAAGTTAGCCGAATAAATCCGATCCGAGTGCGGATTTCAGCCCGATTCGAAAGAAGCTCGTGCTGGGACGCGTTTCATAACGTTATAACAACAATAACGGATAACAATTTTCCACAGACACATATAACCAAACCTGAGGAGGACTCGTCACACACCTATAACAATATATAGTCGCCGATATGGGCAGTGGTGGATGGAATATGTTTTTAAAAAAATTTTCTCCCGCGAAAAACGATGATTCGAGACTTATCATTAAGCGCTTTTCACGGAACAATAAAATCAGATCATTTTTCATCCTTGATCGCCCTACGTTTTATTTATTTTTGGCGACTCGATTCAAAGCGCAGTCCAATCGGTTTATATCGTGCGGTCTCGCTGCGGTCGATCCCCATTTGTCGCATCTACAATATTGTCTAGAACATTCGACCGATTTTCCGAATTAAATCACGAGCGTATTCTTCGAATTCGTGCTTTTATCGTTTACGAAAAAATGTATACCTAGGTACCAAATGTGGACGTGTCTTGTCGCGCGCGCTTCTCGATCGGGACTCCAAAATATGAAATTTTAAATTATATATACAGTTTAAACACAATTTTGCGTCAGATTGGTCGGAGCTGCGTTTGTTTTAAAATTTTGGATTATTGAAAATCGATGACGTCATAATATGATGAATACGGTCGCGTCTGCATAAGAGACTGTCGTTTCGATTGTGAAATCGTGGGACAAAATAAACGATTTCGAAAAGAACGTACTTTTCTTAAAGTTTCGAAACGTAGCCTTTTTTTTTTTTTTTTAATAACGGTTTTACTGCAGTCGGTAAAATATTTTAAAAACTAAAACGAGAGAGAGAGAACACACACGATTACCAAGAAACAATTATTTATGTTTTTAAACTTTTATATGGTTTTCGAGAAGTGAAAATCGGAAAAATTAATTTAAAAAAAAAAAAACAACAAAATTTTTATTCTCATCGATAACAATATTACGCTAAAATAAACTAACACGCCAACATTCGGCGAAATTTGCGCATTATGTTTACCAAAAAAACGACTAAAGTGCCAAAATCAATATCGCGTGAAAATAGGCGTGCTGCGTACCGGGTATCCCGTGAGAATTATTTACCGCAATCGAGGCGTTGTTTAGTTATGGTGTTCGAGTTCTGTTTTTATTTTTTTTATTTTCTAATGATATCAACGTAACTAATGGCGAAAATAATCATTTTTGTTTAAATATCTTTCAACATTATTAATTATCATTACCTACTAAACCCAGTAATCATCAATCAACACCGTTACATATTATATCTAGATATACGCAGCTTTACTTAGAATTTATACAGTTATTGTTTGGTGTCTTTGATTGAACGACGCTAGTTTATTGTAGAAGTTTTGATTAATTACCCACGTTTCTCTTATTGGATCGCTTGTATTCGTTGTTCCGGTAGACGAAACCGCTGTTTACTCTGCATTGTCGCAATTGATTGCTGGATGGTTTTCAGAACTAAAACGACGATAATTTTCAAGAGTTTTTCAAAATATAACAAGAAGCGATTTTGAAAATGGAAATAGCTGTATCGCTTTAAATGCGTTACAAACGCACTCAAAAATCGATTGAAAAAAGAAACTATGCAGAAATAATATTTTTCCCTACACATCGAGCCTTCAAAATTGGTCTATGAAACAGTTTGACTAAAATTACCTATATATTATTTTAATTTTTCAACGAACTATGAACGCAGGTACGTTCGATCGGTTCGTCGGACGTAGGAGAACTGCGAATAGTCTTCTCCGGTCGTATCTAATCACAAGTGTTAGGTAAAAAGAAAAAAATACTCAAGATAAGATTATATTATTAGTGTAGAGCCAGCTTAGTACGGATAATAATTCAACGTACAACCTCGATCATCTGGGATTATAAGAATAACGTTTGTTCAAGTAGAAAACGGTCGAATAAGACTTTACACATGCAATTTAGAAATGACCCACACGGAAAATTGCAGAGTTGAGCACTATCGATGTATAGGTATTTATAATGTATATTACGAATACCAATATTTTGTTAAAATCGTATTGCAAATCGAAATCTGAACTAACAGTTGTGTTGAATCACGCGTCATGTTTCGTGTACGAACAAATCACGTGAAAAATAATACATAAATACATGAAAAATGACGGCCAAATTATAAAAAATTAAAAATATTTAACAATATACGCATATAATAAAGAACAAACATTCGTGTACGATTTATACATATATTAACGATTGCGTCACGAAGAATGATAATTATCGAAACTGGAAAAATGCAAAACGTATTAGGATCCCGCGATTTCGACTGCAGGGTCTACAGTCAAGATTAATGTGTAAAAAATACTTGAAATACTACGCGATGGTACTGACCTACGATCACTGACCTGGTGGATTTATCGCGCATATTCCTGTTTTATTTACATGACGATATATTTCAAGGCTCGTCAGCGACGCGTCCTTGAGCTTGACAAAACTGCGGCTGTTACCATACTACGTGTTCGTGAAAACCGAACACAACAAATTAGTCGTTTTTAGGAGGGAAAAAAAAAAATTAAAATTTGTCATATCGCCGATATATTGTAACGGCAGTCGCGGATGAATAATATTTTTGTATACTTTTTTTTTTGAAAAATAATGATTTTTATCATTAGATATATCATTACGCACTTTTTACGAAACAATTATTTCTTCGCCCGTGGTCGCCTTACGTTTATTTTTGCCACTCGATTTCATATCGCAGTCTATAGGTTTATATAATATTATGTCTACGAGATCCACTCGGCCGCGTGACGCGATCCCAACAAAATGGTCAAAAAAATTTAAAATAAAATCATTATTGTTATTATTGCAAGTAGAAACGAAATATTTCGATTTATTTTTCAATAAATTTTCTTACTGCGAAAGAGTATATCGTGTTATATACACCGATGTTGTAAAATAATTGTTAAAAATTGTTGTGAAATCGGCGCTCCTCGCTGCGGTTACTGTCCCGTAACTTTAGAAAGTTGTACGCAGTCACACAACACTATCACGGAACACTTTGACACACTGCTTTCTACACAATAATGGAAACATTCAGTTAAACGTGTTGTTTGTACTGCGTTTCGTCTGTTTTATTAAGAGTTTTTAAAAATTCTCGATACTCAGAACAATGACGGACTGTACAATACATTATCAAAAAAAGCGGTTTTAAGTGGTTCAAATTCCCGTTTGACAGAAAACTTTTCACGTCGACACTTCACCGTTAAGTTTCCCCAGAGACTGCGGTATCACAAAGCAACACGGTTTACCGATTATTATTCATAATGGTGGTTTTTATATATTATTCATATTCGAAGCTACTTTACATTCGATTTTTAAAAAAAATTCGTTTGCTGTTATTTGGCAAAACTCGCGATTTTATTGACGAATCGTCTTCTTCGTTTAGTACATTACCTCCGAGTTTAATTCCAACGTGAAATCAAACAATAGCACGTAGTGTCGAAACACGTAAACGTGTTACGTATGATGCAACCATTTCGTATTGCATAAGTATCGCAATCGAAAACAAAATATAGCGAACAACGCGAGTAAATATGAACGCGTTTCCGAGCGTGTATTATTATAACAATTGTAAATTATCGATGTTGGGAAATTGAATACTCAACTTGAATTTATTATACGTAACCAAATGTTTTCAAAAAAGTTATGGGTGAAAAGATAACGCAAAGTTGACAAAATACTTAACTCGTGTTAATTAGATTTCGACAAATAGTATCAGCATATATTTTCTTTTATATTGCCAACGGTTTGTTTTGACGTGTCCGACTGAATATGTAATAATATGCAGGAAAAGAAATAAAAATTGATTTTTAATCGAAAAAACGATTCAAAATCAAATCAAAAGTTTATTTCTAGTTTATAAAAGAAGAATTGAAATGAAATTCACTCGTAACGTCGTGATTTGTATTCACTCGTCGTTATGCCCACGGCGCACACGTGTATACCTTGTGTAATTCGCCAGAAAACTCGAAATTCTAAGTTCTCCCAAAGTACTAATATATAGTAGTCTGCACAAGTTGCCCGTTCGGAAGCTCGAAATCGATAGGTTTTTTATCCGTGAAAATTTGCAAATTTATTTAAACAAAATTGAATCAAAACTGAATTTAAAAAAAAAACAATACATTTATTACGACCGTCTAAAAGTCGCGGAAAAAGAGCCGAATTCACGCCGGGTTAGGTGGTTTCGATGGTCAGTTTATTTCTTTTTACTCTACGGTCAATAATATCGTTCGTGGCTTATGTTTGTGCACAGTAACATATAGTTATATCATATTACTATATATGGCCACTTAAAGTGTTTCTGCAGTTCAATCACACCGCGTATTATACAAATAGTTTTTCTACATTGAAAAAACCTAACTGCATCGCCAGTTGAAAACGATATCGTATACATACTATCGTCGATACAGTTAAAAAAAAAAAAGAATTTAATACTCTGAATTATTTTATTCAACTATTGATACAACATTTTTTTTTCGTTTGCAACGACGTATCGTATAACGTGTACACCGCATTTCGTTGACGAAATCGATGCGACAAATGATGAATGAGTTTCATTCGTTGGCAGTGATGAATTGTACGGGCGCGATTCTCGATGCATTTGCTTAATACGCATTGTTATGAGAAATTTAGGATTTGAAACTCGAAGATTGTCATTGTTTTCACCGTCGTTTTGTTTTCCAAAGCGCGACTCTGTTCGTGTAGTTTTCACGAGTTTTACGACAATCTCTTCGAAAGGATTGAAAATATACCAAGATGATTCGTATATTTTGTACACATAATGAGTTTGTCCGGATACTCGAATAGTTTCCAAATATTTTTTATATATTTTTATATTTTTTATATTCCGAATATTTTCATTTATACTCGAGGAAAAAAACAATTTTCTATTTAACTCAAACAATTTCGTTAATTTGTTTATCACTATCAGTACCTATTATAACTTTAAACGAATGATTTTATATTCTCTTTCTATTTAAAACAGATCAAATATGAAATTTAATTAACAATTTGAAACAATTCAAGCGGTGATTGTGGTAAAAACAAAAAAAAATTAAACCTATATGTGTACCTGTTGTCGAATTCATTATTGTATTCTTTACCATAAAAAAAAAAAAATAACAATTGACATTGGACAGGGGTGACATATGGCATATTTTATAGTTTCACTAAATAAATAAACGAATAATGTTTTGTTTTTTTTATTTTACAATTCTTCAACCACGGTCATAAACATGATATTCGTGGTAAAAAAAAGAAGAAAACGTATAATTTGTGTTGTGATCAGATGCGTTTAGTATAGGTAATATTTACGTTTGGCGACTGTAGAGGAATTTCGTGTTTTTTCTTCCTCGTACGTTAATAATGTCCAAACTCATCGTAATTTTAAATGTTTTACCCACATCTGCCGTGTAATGAAAATCGCGAGGCAAACAGTTCGGAAAAAATAACATAGTTTGTTCGGCCGTTTTCAGATTTTCTGTTAGCTTCGCAATTTTTGATATATTTACAAGAACACAAAAAAACAAAGACCCGAGTTAAATATTATTTTTGATGTGTCCAGAGAGAAAATTTCTAAAAAAAAATTAATACCGCTTCCAAAATCGGCGTGTATTATAATTACACGTAATTTTTTTTTTTTTTTTCAACGACAAATACGTGCCAATATTTGTTGTG
The DNA here is from genome assembly GCA_017140985.1 of Hormaphis cornu. Taxonomy (NCBI): domain Eukaryota; kingdom Metazoa; phylum Arthropoda; class Insecta; order Hemiptera; family Hormaphididae; genus Hormaphis; species Hormaphis cornu. The sequence continues at coordinate 9,152,352 of CM029364.1, read as the reverse complement.
AGGTCTCAGTTTGTGAACAAAAAGAGATTTTACGTAATTTGTCGTTTGCACGAACGCGATTTCACGAGCAAATACAGTAATTACTAAGCAACAATTTTAATATTTTTGCATCCTTAAAAGGCGCGTGTCTGGAGGCGTACGTGTTCGGCAGTGCGCTTTCGGGATTAGATGTCGGCGATTAAATTATTATAAAAATCTAACTACTATTCGGTGCGATTCTGCAGCAGAACTCGGCGAGGAATGTTTTGCTTTATAACAGAGACGTAATATATTTTATTGTTTTTATTTCAACTATAAAAAAATAAGAATAAAATCGTTACAAAGCATATATGTATTGAGAAATATTAAATGATAGGTACCTATTATGTTTTCTTTGAATGCGTTCTAATAAAAATTTACGGTATATTTAATGGTTAAAAAGTTATGGCTGCGAGATAAAATAATGGAATTGACGCGCGAGCTCCACTATAGCGTATACTGCGGTGTGAAAATTGAGAAGAAAAACTTTCGTCAACACTTAAATGGACCTCACGCATTGGACATTTGGTTTTTTATTCCACTTGTACACTCAATGACGTATGTATAAGTCATTGACGCGCAGACATTTCTAAGAAAAATATCGTTTTTTAACTGGGTTTGATACTGCCAAGCTGATATTTTAAACTGATGAAATATCAATCATTATTTTACGGAAAAACTCGACCTATTGTTGTTTGTGACCGTGTCAAAAATAATTAAAACACTGGCTCTGTTAAGTATGCGCATTAAACAGAAAAATGTATACGAGAAATAAGTTGCTAATATTAAATAATAAATTATTATTATTAATAATAATATAATATTGTACAATCCGTACAATAAGTTAGGCGTTGTTTGCTATGAATTAGATGTTATACAAATAATTTCTTACCGTCATAATATATTCTGCGACGGTTCAAAAATTCGGGAATTTTATCAAAAATACATAACACTAACCGAACATTTCCAACCAATTTTGCTTATCATTTTAAAATTTAAATACAATCAAATATACGTTCGTAAAGAGAAATTTTAGTCTTTGAGATTTAAATTAAAAATAATAAATAAACATACGTTCGTACGCTGTGTGCATAACGATGTTCTGTTGTATTATCAATTACTATTTATTTTTTAGTAAATAAGCGATGTTTTCGGATTTACAAAAAAAACACTATCGAAAAACCGAAAAATTAATCGAGACGAATCGATAACAATATACTTACCTAGATTCCAACATAAGAAATGGAAAATCTCACACTACATGGGTGTATCGACCGATACGAAAATAGTGTAGAGAAAACAGATCGGTAAAAATTCCACTTTACCATACGAGTTTTTTTTTATATTATATTTTAACCACTTGTTTCGAACATTTGAAAATTTTGAAACGTAAATAAGCACAATTATGGAGCGAGGGTCGTCAAACGAGTGTTGAAGGAGGGGTCTGAAATACATTTAATATAGGTACATATTATTATTTTGAATTCTCGCACTGCAAACGATGAAAAAAAAAAACGGGCGAGTTTTAAATATCGTCGTACGTTGCGTTCGTATCACATATCTTTGGAATTAATTTTTTTTCAACCGAAAACGTTATATCTTTAGGGTGAAATTCAATATGGTATTTGAAAAAAAATTCCGTTAAAGTAATCGAAATATTTGTTGAGTAAACAACACGTTTTCAAAATACTCGATGCGCAGCCGACCTACCCCCGTCATCTCGATCGTCTCAGTGTTTACGATGTTTTGTAAAAAAAAATAATAAATAAAATTAATTTTTTAACAAAATATTTACGCTTAAAATGTCGTCGTGTCTACAGACACAGTGTACGATACGTGTAACGGCGTTTTCACACGATAAATTACCCACGCGCGGTGAAATTCGTACCAACAAGAAGAACGGCGTTGTGTGCGAGTCTTTCCGTCGTTATATAATAATGTGTGTCAAACACACATCGATTTTCTCACAACTCCTCGTGTCAAATGTATAAGACGTATTGGCTAATAATAATAATAATTTTAATATATAACAATAGAAAAATAAATAAAAATTTTTCCCTCAAGTCACGACTCTCACACGGTAGTCGACGGTCGGATCTGGCACAAAAAAAAAAAAAACGAGTGTTTAAACGGCGAACAACGATAATACATATTCGTCTTGTGATAACTGTTTGTTCTCTACAATCAATCGGCTTTCGAGTTCGTCGAAGCATGTTAATTCGTTGATTCGGCTGCGAGAAACCGACGAAACATTCGGAGACGTGAAAATTGCGACGGGCGAAACGTCTCCGGTCGGAATCGCGTTCGCTTTTGGAGTCTCGTTTTGGTTTCGACGAGAAATCAATGCAAATTAATGCGCACGATTGGTTGTTCAACACCACGTTCGCCGCTTACGGTGCATGACACAACGTTGCAAACGCCGAACGAGCAAATGAAAGGAGAAAACGAAACAGATATTATGGACTGTCAACAAAAAATTCTTTTAGAATATCGAAATCACTAGATTCAAATGTGCAAAAAGGTACTTGAACTTAATCGCGATTTAATCTTCACGCGAACACGTCAAAACAAAAGCGTTTACACTATTGAAAATAAACCGTTTTATGTTAGTGTCGAAGTGAATTTTTCATATACCTGCTAAAACACTAAAAAAAAACTATGGATTTTTAAAAATGTATTCCCGACAAATCCTAGAATCGTATAATACGTCCTTAGCATTAGCGATTTATTTTCTATACACCCGCGTACACCGAAATCGTGATTTTCTCATATAATAATTTTGCCCGAATAAAGTTATCGTATAGTAGTGATTCGCGTGGATATTAATTGAGAAACGCGCAAAAGTTTGAAGAAGAAAAAATGAGCACCAGAAAACTTGTGTAAAAAACATGATTGTTATACATGTAAATTATTGACGCGGACGAGTGTACGCAAATATAATATTATGGCTCGGCACGACGATTTTAAAAGGCGCGACGACAGTCTGTCAAAAACTTCAATGTCAGATGATGATAATAGTGTATGAATAGAGCCAAATTTTCGCGTTCGATTCTGAGCAAAGCGAACGATTTCACGACAAGACGTTTATCGCGTCTTTTTTCCATCCGCGCATTTTCACAAGCTTAAAATAATTGGCAAAGAAAAAAAATCAACACTAAAGCGTATACAATCAAAAATATTTGCATCGTAACAGGACAATTGTTCATCATTTGCGTAAAACGATCACTGTAAGGATGCGTTTTGCAGAAAACTAAAAGCTAAACGAACAAATCAACGTGTTTAACAAAGATTTATCGCTGGAGTAGTAGCCACCTCTAGTGAACTATCTGGGACATTTTACACATAGATATATTATCGTTGACAAAAGTATTCTTTTCCACTACAGATTAGTGTTCAAAAATATAATAATTTATGCGGTATATTACGTATATAAAACACTCGTTTATCAAAAAATGTGAAAGACACAAAGCAAAAAAATGTAATACAATTTACCCAACTTGCATCTTTATACTCGGACGCTAGATAGTACCTGTATCAGTGGCATATTCACGGGGGTAGCCGAGGGGGTTGGAGCCCCGGAATCTTATTAGATTTATCATCTGTAAGGTAGTTAGGTATTTGGCATGGATGAACCGAAAACAGTAATTGAGTGTTTTAGTAGGTAATTATTTTTTTTATCCGCATTCGCACGACATTATCGCGTGGTCTACGGGGACGATAACCTAACATGAATACGACCGACGTATAGAATACACACCAGAAAGTTTATTATGACGACGCGAGCCTAAAGAATCGCCGCCGTAAATTAAACACTTTTTTCAAACTTTCAATAAACTTTAAGGGCTCCTCGTCGAATCCTACACAAATGTGTCCGGTGATGAATCCACGTGGAATTTTTCCCCGGCTCATCCAAAAATGAAAATCCTGGACACGCCACACGGGTACGCCGAATTTGATTCGGAAAGTAATTTACCGCGTCGTCGTCAGCGCATTTCGGCGAGTTTATTGTTGTTATTGTGTGCGCTCGATCGCATTCTTCACCGTTTCGGAGGTGCATTTTTTCTTTCGTATCGCGCCGTCTCGGTATAATATATATATATATATATGCAACCACGTCACTTTACAAAAAACATAATACAGCGCGTCCGAAAACACGCCGAATAATAATAATAAACTCGATACACACGATACAACATAATGTAGGTATTGTACGAAAATTCGTGACCAGGAAAAAAAAAAAACACCATCATCATCGCGGCTAACAAACAAACCTCGTTTAAAAACTCGCGAGAATGTTTCTCGTCGGCGGCGCGCGCAGGGTAGTATGGAGGTCGGGGGTTATATCACCGCATCGTGATTTTTTTTTAGCAAACTTATTAGATTCATAACGAGCTAATAAAAACACCGTTCGTAGAATAAACGAGGTAAACGAGGTAAAAACGCGAATAATAATAATTGAATTTTAGGTTCGTTCTGGATAAAACAACTCAAATGTTCTGTATTTTTCCTACCGTTCTTGGTCTTCAAATACGTGTCGTATGACAGACACAAAGATACACTCCCGGGAAGGACTGCGTTTAAAAACAAAATGTTTTTCAAGCCGTCTTAACAGTCCTTCTAATCGTGTATATGTTTACCGAATTCGATTTCGGTGTATGATGTTAGCAAGTAGCCCACATTAAAACGAATACTTTTTCACATGATTCGTACACTCTCCCTTTGTGGCCACGCCATTGTTTCTCGTGTTTTTTTTTTTACCGCGGTATACCTACATTCTATATACGTATAATATACGTAGCTAGCGTTAAAATATCGATCGGTTTTAGTTTTTTCTCGACGAAAAAATATCGGATTCGATACATGCACAGTAAGTGCACGCGATTTTTCGAAAATATTGTTTTTCGCACCCCTTTCTTATCCGGTTCCTATTCAATAACGATGCGGGCATGTCGTTCAAATATCTATCATTTTCCTTTAGTTCCATCCCCTTCAATATTTTTTGCCCCAAGTGCAAACTCCTTATAGAGATGTGTCCGCTTATATGGCACAGCGTGAGAAACGTAAAATTATTACGATGAACGCGATGTGGCGTACCTATAGTGATCGTACACAAAGGTGATGACTCTCTCGGCAACACGTTATTCTTTGGAAAATTATTACGACGGAAACGCGGTCGTTTCAAACGTATTTTAAATATTTACTTTTAAACACGATGGTAATACGTCAAACATGTATATTTTACCTACCTAATATCGTCTCGTATACACTACTATTATACGACGCTCGTTTAAATGATATCTTATTAAATATTATGTACGTTACCTATAACATATTATACATACGTCGTTCTAGTGACAAACGTTTGGGCGTTTATTTTTTAATATTACATTTTCAAGTACCGGCAGCTAGATCGTAAAAACGGAATTACGAGATAAAATCATTTTTTTTTTTTTCAATACGCGATAGGTAGTTAGTGAAAAAAAAAATCCGCTTTTACAGTAGGTATTTGAGAAAATACGTTCGAGAACGTAATGAAATAAAAAGTTCGGTTCAGAAATCGCGGTGCATCGGCTCCCAGGTCCAAAAACATCGTTACAACGATATTTTACACGTAGGAATTAAATGTGTAGTTTGACGAGCGTAAATCATTGCAGTCGCGGAGTGTTGTCTACACACATTACAAATAATTTTAATAAGCGTTGGTCGTGTAGAACAATCGTCGGTAATTTTTTTATTATTTGAAACGTCAAAACACGAAGATTCGCACGGAGAACGTTCGTTACCAGCTAGGTGGATATGATTATAGAGCGTACCTTTGGTAGGTATCAATCAAAAATGATTTTACCGAGTTTTATTATTAGTGTTCCAAAAGTTGAAAAATTTACCAAGTATGACTCACGAAATCCACGGGTTACGTAAAATATCCGCTAAGGGCGTATTTCAGGGGATATTATTGTAAAAAAAAAAAAACTTTCCGTTTTTCACACAGATTTCACACGTTTTACCAGGCGGTAATTCAATAGCTGACGTTTTGTAATTCGTTATTATTACGAAATCAACCGAATACAGACTGTTTTTTTTTTATCGCAATTATCTTCAAATAGGTTACGCCTCTTCCCCCATAAACTTTAATCGTACATACGCCATCGAGTGTTTCTCACTTTGCTCATATGTTATTTATCGCGAAAAGTTACTTCGGTGCAGCTCTTTTACGCGTATGGAATATGAAAATTTAGTAAAAAAAAAATTTTAAAAATGTGTAAACGAAAAAACGCGAAACGCGCGTACACATGTTTTTTAGAAATGTCGTTTAAACTATACAGTTTCTGTTATTTCGGCCAAAAAAACGTTAATCGTTTCGTTTTCGCAGTCACGTTTTTTTTTCATAATAACACACGCGTAATATTATGGCAATCGATGGCGTATGGAAATAATAGTAATCACGACCATGTATAAGCATTATTATTATTATAATACGGCAGGTATGATGACAAAGCCACGCGCATCAGTATTTACACTGCTCCATAAGTGTATGACGACGTATGTTTATTGACCTCACAACACTATACGGATATTCAAAAGCATACACACTGTACGGCGGTCAGTGTACACGTCAAAGTACGTATCGGCACAATTAGATACATATCATTATTGTTGTTGTTATTATTACCTATATATTTTGACTAACCCAGAACCGTAAACAACACGCGTTATTAATTATTTCGCCGTAGATTGCAGTTCACGCGGAGTGCGACGCGTACAACATATCGGTCGAGTGGAAAGCAAAAAAATGTTCAAACTATAAAAATAAGTCGTCAAACTCGAAACGTAGGAATCGACACGTTGTTATCGTTGATTTGGACGGTTCGGTGGCGACGAAAAGGCAGACAAAGGACCCGAGACGTAGCAGCAGAATCCATAGACACCCAAAACAAATGCAATAATCATTCGCGGATAGCAAATAAAAAAAACTCATCCCGTCCAAACCAAATGGCGAACGGGGCACAAACGGCGGAATATCGAACGGAGGAAAGAATTGAAAACTCCATGTTTGGTCGGCCCAACTCCATTCCGAATAGAAAAATAAAGAATAATTATCAAACGGACTACGCATTGAACGTACCAGCCTCACGCGTGGGAATGAGGTATTCCGGCGTGCACCTCTTGTGAAAATTGACAGTAAAACGTATTCTCACCGAGTGCCTTCCGTGCACGGGGTAGCTGAACAACCTCAGCATCGTATCAGCAATATCGGCCCCGATGAAGACGCAATCGACGACAAAATTTTAATATTTCTCGAAAAGTTCAATCTGTCCAATTTAATTTAACAAACCAACGTACTTTTATTCGACCAACGGCCAATTTGTTGTCAAAGTTATAAAAGATGAAAAAAAAAAGCGATCTCTGAAGCATTGCAGACGTGTCAGTCGAATTGAACGCATTTCTTTTAGACACAATTTCATTCGTCAATACGGATGTCGACGGGCAGCCGATTGAGTTAAAAAAAAAATAGATTAACTTAATTTGGTAAGAACGCAATCTCAAATTGAACGCGTTCTACATAAAATCCATAATCCATAACGGAACGCTATTTATTTTCAAAATCATAACAAACGTAAAACAGAAATATTACGTTTGAAATAAAATTTTAAAGTATTATTCAAAAAAAAAATACTATACTTAAATTCTACACATATTATTATAAACATTTTTTTTTTGTAATTCATTACTTTAGTATCGGTTTAAGTCGCATATTTGTTATTTCTGTAAAACGCAATAAATGTAAGCCTGGTGAAATTAAAAATAAGTAATTTAAGTAGGTAATCTTGAAAAACCTCCGGTAATCCGGACAATGCTCGGTCTGAATTCGTCCGGACTATCGAGGCTCTACTGTACAGTGTACATACAATTTAAAAATCGTTTTCAATTTTCAACCAGAGCCGTCTACATCTCGAGTTTAATATTAGAGACGAGATTTTTTCACGTCGATCGGATCCAAAATTCGTATAGCGATTCGAGGTGGCTATATAAAACTGCATTGTTCGGTTTCTCACGCCGAAACTGTACGATAACGATATCATGAGCGGTCTTCGGATTTCGAGTTTCTATAGGTTCTCGAACTTTTCTTTTTACCCGTTATTCTACAGTAGTGAGTGTGTATTTTTTCTCTTTTTTTTCCGGTGCATCACACCTGAGCGCGACGTCTTGGACCTCGCCCCAAAAACACGTGTAAGGTACGAGGCGAAAAAAACACCGGAATCGGTCGAGGATTATTTTTTTCGTTCAGGGTGTGTCGTTCACAGACGACGAATTAACATATACGTATACGGTTCAAAGCGTGTATAAAATGTACGATAATCGTTCACGGTGGACGAGCTAAGAGGGTAGCACACATACGGGTCATACCTGTCGTTACAATACTGTTATTACCGTCCGGCCACACCTAACGGTCGTCATCTATAAGTGCGCGGCGTTGTGTTTTTCACACGCTCGCAAACGAAATTTCATCTGATTTTCCGTTTTTTTCGTGCGGATTGTTCAACAAGTACGTCTCAACAGTGCGTACCTATCGCGTATTATAAAACCTGCGATTCGATACGAAGTAGAGTCACGAAAAAACGTAGGGGCCCGTCGTGGACGAGAAATGATCGTTCGGCGAGAAGAACACGACGACGAGTGCCGATGAAATGGAAAAACGGTACGAAAACGTTTTACACGAACGGCCTTATCGGACACGGTACTCGCGTGCAGAATAACGAGATACGCGCTGTCCGTACCATGTATCGTCTATCGTGATGAAATACAAACGCGCGTTCCAGTGGCGTGGACAGGATTTTCTTTTTTTTGGAGGCCGAACAATTCCCTGGTTCGCCTGTATGAATCTACCAGGGAACGAAAAGAGAACGATTAGCCGGTAAAAACGAGCATTTCTCCGAAAAGATTTGTAAACGCAATGTACAGTCGGCGGCGACGAAGTCTCATACTGGGTGGTAACGTTTCATAACCTAACGGACAGTTCTCAGGCGTCGCTGTTAAACTAACCGGTAGGTGTACGAAAATACTTGGTTTTCGGCCAAAACGATAAATGAATTTTTTAAATGAAAATTTTAATTTATCTGCGATTCCGGGAGAGACTCCGGCCAGGGGGCCAATCAAACTTCAGCTGTGTGTTGACGAGACAAGACAAGCGAAACCTTATCTGAAAATAGACGGCGAAAGATTCAAACGTAAAACCAACTGATTTTTCAGTTGGTTTATAACGTGCAAAAGTAAAATCGGGCGAAATTTGCGAATTATGACGGTTAAAATCGAAAAAAAAAGCCGTTCTTTCTATAGACGTTTAAAAACGGATGATACGATTAATTCATTAGATAATCTTTATGATGAAATTTCCATATCCATCAGACAATACGAAAATTATCGTTCGAATGAGCAAGACACGCGTTTAGCCGAGTCTCAACACGGGACAGGAACGAACCGTTACAGTAATCGTGCTTTTTCTGTTAGTTTTGAATTTCCGTTTTTACGTACAGTTTATACCTGGAACGAGGAGGGAAATTAAAATGAATTACGATTGGTAGTCGGATAAAACGTGCCTACGCCTTTATAGCGATGATGAGTACATAATAATAAAACGAACATTTTTTTAATCAAATCATAGAACTATATATATATTATTATGCTCACGGCTAACTTTATTTTATTTTTTTTTTTGTCAGAGAAAAGTCAGTAGGAGGAGTATAATGATATTTCGCGTCGTTCTTAGCCGACACGAGGATGCGAATAATTATGAGTGAATTCGCTGATGACCCTCTTTATTAATAGATAGTTTATTTCACCCACGACAGCGGCCCACACTCGCGGAGAGCGCAAAATTGCCGCATGGAGGATAATAATGTTAGTTGCGATAGACGGAGCCGTAAGACTGTAGGAGTATTTCCGGAGAACTGAGGACTGCAACAGCAAGCAAAAAAAACCAAACTGTTATATATTTAGTGACTGTCTGTATTAACTAAAAGAGTTTAGAGAGACTTGGTCTTGCACTAGTATTAAAACACTGTAGTAATCAGTGGATGGTCAATACGAAAATTACGATTCTGAGCGTGCTCACCGAGTCGAATAATAAGTAAAATGTAAGTTTTCAAGTACCTAAAATAATACTGTTCCGGAAATGTGTGAAAATTTCAATTCTAAAAAGTTCGGTAAGGCAAAAAAAAAAAGGGCAAATAAAAAATAAATATTTACCAACCACCGTCAAAATGTTTAAACTGGAGAATTATAAACGAGAATATTTTTTAACGCTTGAACATTATTACTATACAAAAACAAAATTATGAAAACTCAAAAGATCTCCACGCGCGCTCGAAAAGTATAACCGAAAGTTTTTGAAACTTTTTCACGCCGCATTATTCATTTCAAAAAAATGTGAACATGTTTTGGAAACGCTAAACCGTGATGAACGGTTCGCAGTCATCGTTTAAAAACGATTAATTAAATTTCGTTGTTAAAATTTTAAAAGAATATCTATCTACACGGAGAGTTCAAGTAATATGATGTAACTGTGAGATTTAAGAAATAAAAAAACGTCAAACTCCTCTGTGAATGTCAAAATCAGTTCTAATAGCACACGTACGTTTGTTTTATCCTGCAGAGCGACGTTCGGACTGTCCATGCGAAAAGTTGTTGACGCACAAAAATCATCTATTCGCTCAGCTCGGAATCTAAAATACTAAAACATTGAAGAGCGATAAACGCGAAAAATTGTTTGACTGTGACGCGTCAAAAGAACACGATATACGAATAATTAAACATATTAAATTTGATTGAACCGTTTGCAGCGGATACCAGCTGATACCAATTTGTTTAATTTTAATTGCCCGCGATCACTAGAAAATCAATATCAATTACCTACTACAAGTACCAACGAGTCCGCCGCGATAAAACGACGCCTTTAAATATGGACCGGGAGGTTGGTGTGGTCCAACTCAGTGCCGATATCATCAAACCCGCGGAAACAAATCGGTCCGTTCGGATAATGATGATGATGATGATGATCGGCCGATCAGCCGCGTTTGCGAATCGTCGGGTCAAAAATGGTCCGAGTAGAGAACGTTTGTTCGACCCGACAACAAACTATAATTAAAGTAATCGCGCTGACATTGCATCGATCGGTACGGTTTGGGTGCCAGCGGACTGAGTAAACGTTTCGCCCGACCGACGATGTTAAAACGCCCGTGAAATCGGTGCCGGTTAACCGGTCACGGCGAGTATATTATATATATCGAGTGTAACGGACGACGTATTTTTATACGCACGTTATTTTTATCGAAACGTTCGACGCGCAAAGTTCGTTTTTCATCTCTTTTTAAATAAATTTAAAAAAAATCCGATATTTCTCGCGGTCAAAAACTCCGCCGTTCTCGGGGACGACTCGTGTCGTGTCCACGCTTTCACGTGCGCGGTTTCTGTGTGTCGCGTACGTGCAGTAATTTTCGTCGTCCGCACTCTGACCGACCGCTGTGGTAGGTACAGGGTGACGACGGCGAAACGAACGAAATGAAGTAGTAGTACGAAATCTTTTCATCAAACGTGGTTATTTGTTTCACTATTTTCGGTTCGTCTATTGTAATATATAGTGTAGGTGGTATTCAAAGAGCCAAAATTTTTAAGCGTTTCGACCTACAGAGAGAACTGTGTGTTAGACAAATTTGGGTTTTTTGTATTAGGACGCGGCGCGATTGAATGCGAATTCGAGAAAGGCGATTATTTGTACACACCGAAATCGACCAAGACCGTTTCGAGTTCTTTTATTTTTCATGATCTCCCCGGAAAACTGCGGTGAACCGAGTCCAAGTTTGTTACAACTCGCTTTTTACACGTCGTCAAAGAATTTTGTTTTCAACTGCGGCACGTAGATTCGAATCGGGGTCTCACGCACTGTATCCATTACGTAAAACGGTGCGAAAACGTCTACAAAAACGATAATCCTGTTGACCGATTTCATCTGTACGTCAAAGTTACGGAAAAACGTATACGGTTCTACTATATTTCGCTCGTAAATGGTCGAAATCAACGATTTATAGTATTATATTTACTTTTATTTAACGACTTATGTTTAGCAAAGGTACCTATAAAAACAAATAGTTCGTAACGAACCGGTTAAACAAAAATGTGTCTACACAACTCGAATAGATTATATCCAGAGTTGAAAATTTTTTACAGCTACATTATTGTAAGGGGAAGTAGAGTTGATGTTCTTAAAGGTGCACAATAGGATGAATTGCGTTTTCGGGGAAAGAAATAAAAGAAGATCTAGGAACGAATTACTTTTTTGAATCAGCGATCATTGTATACCGGATATCGAGTCAAAATCGTAACGTTTGGACCATATAGTGACGAATTAACGTGGGAATCGTTAGAAGTTAAAAAGTTGATTTCAACTAAGTCAATTTTAACTTGTATTTATTTTGTTAACTATTAATGAATTAATTTGACGTACCGCGTTAACTCGATCTGTAATGATAAAATTTTTAAAACTTTTTTTTTTTTAGAAAAAAAGCAATAGAAGACGATTTCAAAAGAAAATACGAAAATGATTCGTGGAGGAAGTGTCTTGCTAAAAAACCGCGCGAGTTCAAATTTCGAGCTACCATCTTTATTTTAGGTAGTTTTTGTTAATTTAAAAAATTTACTTTCATCTTAACTCGATTTGTTGTCTTTTCAACTAACTCGACGAGTGAAAAAAATATCGTAGCTCAGCAAAACACCCTGTACGTATTATTATGTTGTATCGCGACGTGCTGCAGCGACGGCGGCGTCGGCCTGGGAAATAATTTCACATAATTCGGATTGCACGACACACGAGCGCGGTCGTCTGCACCACCCTTGAAAACAAATACGAAAGAAAAACAACATCTGTCCGGCACATGGGCACGAGCGTTTTTGTTATATTTCGGTTTTCTGCGAATCCGTCGTCGTCACACGTGAATTTTTTTCAGTCGAGTGTCTAAGAATAATTCAAAATCGTGCTGTTTTTTTTTTTTGCGGTCATGAAAACCAGATGAATCTCAACAACGCCGTCTTTATATCTTCTATTAAATTATACTACACCGTAAGTTAAAACAGTATCATTAAACATAAATAATACGAGAACAACATTTTCATTTGGACCTACGCAAGCAAATAAAACGCAGTTTTCTTTCGAAGTATTCAAAATAAATATTGAACCTCTATTTTTTCTTTTCGCGAAACTCGCTTTCGTACTTAGAACACGAAAACATTACAGCGAACTTTGTAAATAAACAAAAGAGAAAAGTCCGCTATTTTTATATTATCTTTGTTTATTATTTTTTCTGACAATTGAAGTAATGGCTCGTGTAATATACCACAAGGGCTTTAAACTTGCACAGCACATTTATTGTTACAGTATATAAACTGCGGCGTATAACAATGGCAAAAATGTTTTACGAGAAGAACAATATTCTAGTTTAAACAAGTCTCTATTTTTCGTAAATGCTGTGGTATATATATATATCACAAGTTTAAAATCGCATTTAATATTTATATTTTTCCAAAACTCGCGAATAAAATCGGCGACGTTATAGTATTATGTAGGCGTACGACAACATACTAGTCAAAAATGTCGCACTAGGATACGAAATTTACTCGACGTTTATATCTCACTGAGAGATGATTGATTAAAAACCAATAATTATTTAATTTGAAAATGAACTCTCGTAGTAAATTTAGTTAAAAAAATATTTTAGTAACAAAATTAGCTTATCCAGATATCCACAGATTAATCTGACGAACACCGTTCCGAATCGATAAAATTAGCGATTTGCATCGAACTTGAAAAACGCCTAGCAGTAAAATAATGTCGACCAGTGTAGGAATCACCTGGTACACATTCATTGGAAAAAATCTAAAACACCAATAACTATTTTCGTCTCTCGGATAAACTGCAAATTACGTATATACGAACGAATGTGATATACACAATTGTGATTGTTTAGCTGTTTAGCTTTAGGCGTACAATTAATATTTACCGATATTTTTTTTTTTGCAAACTATAACAAACAAGTGTGTTAATTAAAGAATCAATAGGTAGAATAAACATATTTTATAAAAAAAAAAAATTGCATCGTTATGCCGCTAAAAAGTTCTAACGGTACAAAAAAACGAAAAAAAAATGTAATGTTCGTAAACGAATTTTAAAATTTAAAAAGATTGTTCGACAATTATTATTATTATTATCATCACGGTAATTAGTTCAACATTTGTATAATGTACTATGATATTGAAATCGGTCGTTGAACGTTCGTTACTCCGACGGTCGCGCGCAAATTGATTTTCAAAAGTACGAAGCAAACGACCGTTTTAACGAGAATACAATACGGAAATCGAAGAAAATAATAATATTCGAAAAAATAATCATTAATTTATCGGTCGCAGACGTGTGAAACCGTACACTTGTCGTAATGCAATTAGTTAATAAATCAATATATGATGACGCAAACGCGGGCGAAACGGATTCGAGTACTTTTCGGCGAAAACAATATGTAATAATCAATCGCGTGGGTATAAAACGAATGGAATTCACACGAATCATAAAAAACGAGAATGAATTGTTTGAAAATTCGGTCATCGACTTCGATCGGTTAATCGTAATATGAGAGCTGGACGGGAATCGTTCAGACTAATTAATCTACATACACAAAGACTACTGCGTTTTCGGTAAAATAAAATTCCTAGGTAGGTACCTACCTATAATAATGTTTTATTACAAAATAAATGAAAATAAACGTGTACAATACTATAACGTTGTTCGTTAAATTATGAGTTGGTACAGCGTTTTATTTGTTTTCGTTATTCCCGTAAAGTTTACACCGAAAAGCGGCGGTTATACTCGTTATAGATATAATGTTAAGTTCTAAATAATATATAGGTACGAGAAGTAGATAAAAAGCAAAACAAATTAAATATCATAAACAAAGAATACAATACACGCGTGTTACGTAAAAGAACAATACGATAATAGTTGTTTATTTAGTAAATATTTATTGCGGTTCTTTTACAACTGCTATCATCGATTAAAAGACAACACATGGGCTATAAAAATTAATTAGAGTCATATTTTTTTTTAGAACAGAGTGTACTAAAAACAAAAAAATTTTTATTTAAATTTGTTATTAAATACAATATCGACGTGGTCTTTGAGAGGCGATTGTTTTAAAAATCATAATAAAATTACAACGATTTTCGTTTCATAGCGCGGGTACTTATGGTTTATTTTGATTAATTCTCAATAATATTTGTTTGGTAACAGTTAATTTTTAATAACAATAACGGTGATTAATAATTCTCTAATGTAAAATAGCAATTATAAATAATAAAATTTTTCATACATACATACTATCTAGGCGCAATGTATAAGTACAGTATAAATTATTAGAGTACCTATAATTTGTTTTAACCCATGGAATTCATGATATCAATTATAAAATTATTGACTCTACAAGATAATAGTATAACGCATGTGTACTAGTAATAATTTTAGAGCGTGCTTAAGTGCAAATAACCTAGTTTCTTGTCGGACAAACTATCGAAGACAATTTGTACTACGTTGGACTAATTTTACTTTTACGTCGACTCTTTTGAAGTATTTAAAACCGAGAATGTGTTTGAACATGCAAACATTAGACACGCTTTATCATGTATTATTTAGTTCTGTTTCCAATCAATAAAAATGCCAACAGACATTTAAAACGAAAAATTATTAAACGGTGAGTATAATGGGTAGGTAACGAAATATTTAAAATGTCTTTTAAATAGCCCTGTTTGATTAGCAAGTGCAAAAAAAAAAAAATTACGTTCGTACATAATAATTTATTACTAATCAAGTGGAAATGTCAATAGCCACAAAGATCAATAATGTATTTGTTTCATCATTGATTGTTATAAAAAGAGTAAATGTCACTGCTAACATGGTTAGTTAATTGAAACAAACACAAAAACGGTTATTCAACGACGTTTTAGATAATTTTTTTTTTTTTATATTGCTTGTTACCAACTCAGCCATGCGTGTAATTGTTAATTTACACGAGTACACATAATATCTACGGAAGATGTGACGTTATTTCAATGATAGAATGAACTTTTATGACGAGTAAATCATGCGAAAAAAAAATGAATTAAAATAAAAATACGCACATTATTATGCGATAAAATACCTACAGAGAGGCCCTTTTGACGCGAATTAGCTGTTTTGACTCTCAAAATAAAAAAAAAAAAATTAAAACCATATAATACTCGTATTATGAACAAATGATTTTTACTAACAAAATCAAAGAGTAGATTTGATAATGCATTAATAAAATGCAAGGTTTTTGATGATTTTCAGCAACATTAAGGCAAGTCGAATTAATGCGAACAAAAAAGTAAAAATTATATAGTAACGTTATCGAGTCGAAAATTAAATTAAAATACTAAATACTTTATTTTAAATTAATATACTTTAGCTGACCTCAACATCAAATTATGCACTCGTGGTAACGTATATTGTGCACTATAAGGTTATGAAAACAACAGAAATGTTGATTCAGGACAAGTGTCACAATGTATTTGAATTTAAAAACCTTTAGAAAGTACACATAAGTAACAAATGGCATGAAAAGTTTAAGTAGATAAAATTAACATAATAACAGTATTATACCTCGATTTGAACGACTAATATTGTTTTACGGCCCGAAAAGTTTTTTCATTATAACAGAAAAAAAAAAAATGCAAATTTTAAACTATCCGTTAAAATACACTTATTATAATTTACTACTAAAAGAATGGTAGAATAAACATCGGTTTAAGAGAAGGAAATTATCCAACTCAATTTTGAAAAATATATATGCCTATAATAAACATTACCAAAAATATAACATAAAAACTATAATAAATGTACAATTCGAGTTTACTTCAGAACAAAATGATCATAAATTAGTCTAGATTTCGGGCTCAAAAATAAAATACGGATAAAAAATATAGGTATTATCAGTTGAAGATTAAACAACATGGTTATCAATCGAAAAAAATCTCAGTATCCTGGTGTTCCCGCTACCATAAGTTCTTTGAATAATACTTTTTAGTATAAATGTTTTTTATTTATGCAAAATCACACAAATACGTACGCGTTTTAGCTTGCGTACAACCGATATTGTAGTAAAACATCCGAGTTAGATGATGAAAAAAAACTATATAAATCCACAAGACATTTGCTCTTAGAATTTTTAAGTGAATTCACGTCTCACATCGACAATGAATAGCAAAGTTTCTACGTCATACAAACGAATTTTTGCTGATTTGCATTCTAATTGAAAATTTGTGGAATTTTCGTTTTACTTTACAACGAGAAAAAAAATTGTTTTAATTACCAGCTCACATACGTATTACAAGTACGAGAGTTCACGACGTTCTGTTCAGTGCGCTCTATATGACCGTGAACACAATTTACCTGTAATCAGAATACATATAAAGTTATAATAGGCGTATAATCATACCAATAAAATAAATAACAACAATATTAATAAAACTGTACATTTTTGAAAAACTTAAATTTAGATTGGATGTGCAATGATTACCAATTGACTAGATTACCACCTCTACCTGCAGATTTCCATACTCGTAAACATTAACTCAAATGTCTAACTGGGCTTATAACAATATTATTCATTACAATATGAAATTATATTCAGGAAATGTTTTCTTTGAATATCACAAATTTTAACTGTAGATATTAATATGAGAAATGAGAATACTTCGTACTTTAGTAAGAAAATTATAAAAATTAAAAAAATTAGAAAAAAGTAAACGTGTCTTGTCTAAGTTTAGACTCGTATTTAAACTCTAATTAATATATTGTCATTATTTGATATTAGAGATATCAATAATTTTACAGCAAAAGCTTGTGGCAGGAGATACAGAAATAAAGTACATAAAAACATATGAAAACTAAATTAGTGCTATTTTACAATAAAATTTAAAGTTCAGGATAACATAATATAATTTTACATAAAACATATATACCTAATCAGACGGATTCTATTAGCTCTTACATTACAATTTTTACAACAAATAATAATTTTTTTTTTTTTATAGAATTAGGCATAATTATAATCGTAGAAGTTATGGGTCCTAGGTAATCAACACAGTTTCGACCAAAAGATTTTTTAAAGAATGGTGTTTTGGCAACAAACGCTCGGCAGACTATTTTATTATTTGTTTTTACCGACCCGTTGATCCAAATTTAAAATGTAAGTATAACGATTATGTCATTATTATTCGTATGAATCCAATTTCTTATCACGACGTGTTTCAAACTTTTGTTGATGAACGACTTTCGAATTCGACTCAACTGGTAACAACATAAAAAATAAGTTTTATAGCAACTGGATGTACTAATAATGTGTAGTTACAACTGTAATTCAAAAACCACTGCAAAACCCGCTGTACTTCACGTGCTTTCTTTACTAATATTTCGCTGTGAATATATACACGTATAGTTAATCCGCTGCGCAAAGTTCCCATATTAGGATTACGGTGAAATGCGACAAAATATACCTTATTTGGCACGAAAACTTGGCAAGAATTATATACGTGTTACTACTACAGAAGCGCGTGTAGGTGAAATTTAATCTAAAACTTAAAATCGTGTACGAATAAGGGGAAAAAAGGAATTCAATTTAATTCCAATGAGGAATTTTTTCCTCTTTTTTTTCCAAACAACAATACTGTTTGTGTATCATCTTCATCGAGGGGTCTTCGATGGCGTCGGCGTGTGGGTTTGAAGATTAATGTGTACAATCGGAAAATTTAGTATCGTACCTATGCATATAAATCATGCGGAAATATACAGAATTATCCGTTTGAAGGAGATACTACGGATATTAATCCGGTTTTAAACAAAGACAACTGACAAAATCGGTTGATATTTTTATTTATTTATTTTCATCATTGCGAGTACTGTATTAGGTAGAACAGTAGCGAAGATCAAGATTTCTTAGTTTGTAGTTTATGGAACTGTATAGAGAGAGATAACATAAAAAATGTAAAAACAAAAATTAATAAGTTCAAGAGTGTTGAACTTTAATTTATAATTAGTAAAGCTGATAGTATGTGTGCATGCGAGAGGGACGTGGTAATGTTAAACGATTAAATACGTTAGATTTAAAAAAAATAATAATAATAAACGTCTTATAACTTCGGTTTGAACGGTACGTTGTATACGAATTATAAATATGAAATTGTACGGAAACAAACTTTACTACTCTCCAGAAGAAATAAACTCTAAGAAAATAATTTTCAGACGCTCTAAGGCAGATTTATAGTACAAAGTGTTTTACTGTTAAGTCAGAAGTCTACAGTTATACTATTTATCATACGCATAAGTTGAATAGATAGTAATAATTAAATACATAATTTTTTTTAACCACACGAGACTGCGGCGGGTTTGATTTTATAAACTTCTATATGTTCGACTCTGAATCGTTACAATATTTACAAATTAAAATGATTTAAAATCAAAATCCGTTTTTGGATTCATTTGAAATTCATATTTTACACGAATTGTTGAAATTTGCGAGTATATCGACAACGACGAAAAGTTTTGAACCACGAAAATCGCAACACAAAACCTCGTTGTATAATCCGAAAATATCAATCATTAATACTCACGCGTATTTAACTGTCAGAAATGCGATTAAATATAAAATGTTTGAATACTGAAAATATAAAATACGCGCCGAACAACTGAAATTGACGATTATTATTATTATTAGGTTAGTGTGAAAATAATTTATAAAACTCAATGCCACTCCGTTGCGTTTCACTTGGGACGACACGTTTTGCTCGAAAACGACAAAAAAAAGTCCTTGAGTAGAATAATATCTATTTTCAAGCACTTTTTTGGAGTTCGTTTTAACCGATTCACACCTATACTAACATAGGTAAGTACGCCGTTTGCGATATTATACGTGTCAAAGCGAATATTATATTTATGGCGGCAAAAACGTTGTCAAAAACAATTATAATAATTTATAACCGCACATCGAAAATTTTCGAGTTTAGTTCCTGATTAATCATGCGAATTGATGTAAAATTATGCATTATGTATAAAATATTATATAGTTTGTAAATCGGATTACTGTAAAATCGACGAGCTAAATAATTAATTTGCAGCACGATACACAGCGCAGTAAACTGCAGCAGAAACAAGACAAAAACATAACATTATAATGTGGATACACCACGCCATTACCATTAACTTGATGATTGTATATTATATAATACATAACATTATGTACAACAACGACAGTGGTTAATTCGATTACGAACCGGCCGTCGTCGTAAACCTCGATCGATCCAATCGAAAATTATAAATCGTACTGCATAAAATCTAGTTTTACGGATAATTTGCATAGCGGATTCGTCTATAAATAGCAACGCTTATTTTTCGCATTTTGAATAGAAACGTATACAGACAAAAACGGTGGAAAAATGATGACACCAGTTACGTTATTGTTTGTTTCAAACCAGTTCGAAATCGTTTTTTTACCGCGTCCCTATGCATATATAGTGCAGCGCACGTCTTTCGATTCATTCTCCGTTTTGCAAACAAACGTTTTTTTTTTTTACCAAACGTGAGTTAACAGGTCCATTTTCGATTTGGATTGATTTTGTTTGAACTCAAGAGCATAATTAATCATTTCGACCATCAAAACAACTAAAACTCGCGTACTTTAATGATCCGCGTAGTATTTTTGCTGAGATAAACAGTATCAAAGTTGGTATACAGCTCGGCCGAACGATCGGTATTTAGTATTTACGACCCTGTAAAATGTAAACACACAATTAATGTGAACGAAACAAACGTTCGGTTAGGCCTTCGTTAGTTTTCGATTGTTTATATTGTTACGATACATCGTATATCAACGTAATTTTAGAACAATACGGTAAATCACCAAATTCGAGAGAGTAAAATGCGCGATTCAATAGCCTGTTCTAAATGTATTTTTTTTGCTAATATCAAGAACATTTATTTGTTGACCTAACCTAACCGAATTCGCTTTTGGTGGATCACTGGTTCGGAACTTGTAGTTTGATGATTACACTAAATCTGTCAGCAATGGATTGTATACGAAAATTCCGATTCTGAGCGAGCTCGGCAAGACAACAAGTTTCATATTTCGTTTAATCAATAATAATTGTTTATCAGGACACGTTCTCGGAGGATTTTCACGTTTGCTAACGATTATTAGTTTAATACGTGTCCACTTGAACGTATAACATATTCATCGCAAACAAGGAGTATCCTTTTATTTAAAATTTTAAACAGTTATCGTAATGCGTTTGAACAAAAAAATATATACTAACAGGTTGAGAAATGAGCGTATAATGGTTATAGTGAATTTCAATGTAAGTTTTATTCAAACAACTTAAATCGTAATATAATAATTATCACATTAACGTTTGAACGGTACGATTTTTACGAGAACAATGTGTGTATGTTTTGGCTGTCGGTTTGAATAAATCACTGTCATAAAAATCGCCAACGGAATAGGTACCACCACCAAAGACGCGTTTTACATCTATACTGCACAAGTCTGATAATTTTCAAACGTATTGCAAACATCGGACAGTTTTAGAATTATGGTTAACACACCAACACGACTCCAGGCACATTTCGAATTAAAACATCACAATCGACATAAAAACTGTTTCGCTTAAAACTGTAAAAATTCCGTCGCAATATTTGTAGGTACCGTGGAGAAGGCCATACTCGCTAAACGATTTAAAATAATGACACAATTAAACACGCTAATGACAATCAAATTATCGAACCGTGCACGGAGCGTTTGTTAAAAAGCTTTCAATAAACGATTCGACGAATGGAAATAATAAAATGTCGTAAAACATTCGACCGAGAGCAAAATCTCAACTATAAACGCTGAAAATTGCGTACAATATATACATATAGTTTTCTCGACGTTTATCAAACGAACCTGTATAGATATAATACTTGAAATTTATAACGCGAAAAAGAACAAGCGTAGGTCGCCGTTTTGGAGGGTATATAGTTTATGACCGTGTATAATTTGATTTTTCGAACTGGAACTCGTGAACTCGTTCTTTACAAAAACAACGATTCCGAGAGAACTTCAAAGTTTAAAATTTACCGCGAAAATCGTACAGAAATCGCAGTTTGTACATCACGTTCGTGTTTTACACGCTGTAACTGCTACGTGCTAGACACGTTGTGTAAAACGGAAACGATATAAAATATTGTAAAAAAACGTCCGTTCAAACAAAACTCGTACAACGACCGAGATTCGTTAAAGTTTTTGACCGCTCACAGGAAAATGTCGTGTCCATTAAAGTTATTCTAAACGGAAGACGTCGTACACGGGTGTCGCGAAACGAAACGCGGTGAAAGTTTGCGAATTTCAATGAATTACGTATTGTACATAACCCGCGGTCAAAACCGGTCGTTTCTTTGTAAGTAGCATTTTCCACCCGGCGATGCACACGAAAAAACGTTTGCCGTCATCCGTTTATTTCCGGCCGGTCAACTATAACTTAACTTAACTTAACTTAACTATAACTTATATATGTACCAGCTATGCACCGGTCAAATACGGTACGGTGTAACTAACGTCGTCTACCGTTCGTTTCCGAATCATCGATATTGTTATGTTTTACGATGAGACGAGATCGACCGCGGATATTGTAACACGTACATGTTACACGGGACCCGTTTTGTCCACGCATAATTTTATGTATACATAAACGTATATTTTAACCAGCTCGGTACGTACGACACTATAATAAGCACGTGTGGTTACCGCGTGTACCGTAACGACCGGTATAATGCTGGCACGTTTTATTAGGACATACAGCGTGTTTTTTTTTAGAAAAGAGCGACGCGAGACGTGCAGTCCGTCCAGCGAATATTGGGACGAGGGTTTTCGGGGCAGTATAATACAACCGAGGGGAATATACTACGTACATCGTACTACACGTATGTTACACGTATACTTACACTTTTTTCCGAACTTTCGTCCCTTTTACGCGTTACGCACATCTCGCGATCTTCTAAAACGGTATTTTGTTAAACGCCGGACGGATTTCGATTTCCGAACGGTCGTTTTCACACTTTCCGCGTGACCCGTACGATTTTATTCCAATCTGGTGTTCGTAAAATACGTTTCGAGAAGAAAAAAGAAACGCACAAATTAAAATGGCTGAAGAATCGTGTAAAAATTAAGTGTGTCGCTATTACCGCCGCGATAAAAGTCTGAACGGGGTACACGTCGGAGAAAACCGATTCGCACGAAAAATTCGTAATTTTTTCCGATCCTCTTCTCCAAAAACGCGCTTTTATTCCGCGGGCTTGAAAATGCTGGAATCCACCCCCGTCCAACACAAGATGTTGTTACCGTACATTGTCCGAAACACACTGTACACACATCTGCAAACCGCAGTGTACCTATATAATATATTGTGTGTACACAACCGGAGAGAACACGACGGAGAATAATATATATATATATACGTAAATATCGTTTTACCCGAAAACACATACGACGTTTGTACACGATTTCTCCCCTTCCGCGCGTACACGTACACTACAATATACGAGGTCAAGGACGACGCGGTTTGGTCCACGTCGAAATTTCGGTAATTCGGCCGGATCGTTTCGACAATGGAAATCGTGTGTAATACGTGTGTACAATATAACACAGTAGTTTAATACACTGCATTTCGGATTATAATGCTAAAATATATATACGTGTGTACAGCAAACGGACGAGAAAAAATTCCGTATTACCTATTTATATTGTGTACAACAGCGAAAACTCGCGTGACCGTAGTCGGAAAACCGCGCAGATTTTCCACGAAATCGACAGCACGTGCCGTAATACGCCAATAATACGTATATGTATTTTTCCCGTGTGGCGTGGCGATTTTCATTGGAACGACGGTAATAACAATACACTGTATATGACGTATAATAATAATCTCCGAATGAAGAATTTGAAAGTCAATTAAAAAGAAAAAAAAACCGCCGTACACATTTCGTCACAACAGACTGTATCGTGAAGGGTCCTCCTGAATTTCTGTAAATCTTTCAGGAACAATGTTTATAGACTTCTACGCGTGTAATTGTTCAACGAAAGAGATGCTCTGTATCGTTGAAACGTATTAGCGTTAAAAAATGATTGGAAAAAATTGTAGTTGTTAGTTTGTACGGACTACAATCTTTCTTCGCCATAATACCGAACGTTTACCCTTAATGACAACGGAGTGAGACCTTTTTTCACTGATATACGATTACAACACTCAACACTGCTCCTAGCGTGCTCGTATTGAATCAAACCACAGAATCATAACCGAAAAAAAAGGACTACTACCGTTTTTCCCCTGCAGTACAACTTCATTTATACACATTTTTATCCGAGAATATGTCAACAACACGCCGACCTGAAACATTAATCGCCAATATGTTCGCGTGAAAAATTGAAAAGACCGAATAAGAAAAGTCTGACGATAATTTACTGCAGGGAGTAAAACGAACTATAAAATTATTCTAAAATATACTTCAAAATAGGAGAAGATTTGACTGTCGGTTTTTTTTTTTTTATGTAAGTTTATCGTTCATTCCGCCAATTTTATGAACCGATTTTCATAATTCTATTTATTTTTTTTTTTTGATACGACACACTTCAGAGGTGGTCCCGTATAAATTGTATCGAAATTGTTCCAGTGCTTGTTGAAAAAATCAACAAAAATCAAAAGAATTAGACAGAAGAATTGCGATAACGTTACGGTAACATAAACTATGTATTTTGAGTTGCAAACGCCGCGGTATGAACTACGTGAACGAAAAAAGTGATCTCACGTTTCGCAAAAAATGATGAAATAAAAAAAAATTTTAACAAAAAAAAATAAAACCGAAAAAAGCGCTAAAATATTTGAAATAAATTGTTTTTTTTTTTCTGCAGTACAACAAACACCGCACGTTAGTTACGGGTAGTTCCCTATATTATTAACATTTTCCCTACAAAGATAAAAAAAAAAAAAAAAACTCGTTGATTGAAAAAACAAAAAGTCAAGTCAAAACTCAGTTTTGATCAATTTTGAGTTTACCAAATTAAAAGTTTACTACCGAAAAAAAAAAATAAACTTTTGTTAAAATAAAGATAAATGCTCCATATTTTTACCTAGTATGACATTTCAAAAATCCGCTTCAAAAAAAAAAAAAATTTTATTTTCTTCTGAAATTTTTTCTTAAAAAAAGAAAAGGACTTTAAAAAATTATTTTTAAATTAAAAAAAAAATAAGCTTATGAAGTTAAAAGACTTAACGAGTTAATTAATTAAACTTTTAACGATTGTACGTAGGTGTATATCACCCGTGGCTTATTACCGCGAAACTTCACACGTAACGCGACACTTTTCAGGAATAGTTTCGACGAAACCATTTTTATTATAACGACATTTTGCTCTCGCGGATCGGGTTTCGACGGTTTTCAGACGTTTCGCACTCGAAACTTTGGTCTGCACAATATTTTCGTCGCTCTTCTACGCAAAACGTCACGATTAATATATATATTTTTTTTTCCCCATCGGAAAAAACCAAACGTCCTTGGTCGTCGGCCCCAATGCCGTGCACGCGACGAATGCATTGCTGTCGCCACTGATATTGCGTTTCCTATATTATAGTAATAATAATAATAATAATAACGTAATCGTATGGATGGAATGATCGCACAACGATCGCACGATTACGATCGTTTCCGGACGAGTTAATTTTTTCGAAAACCAAAAAAAAAAAGTGCCGAAAAGTATGAAACAAAAGAAAACAAATTTATCGCGTTAAATTGTCGTCCAAAATTTCGGCGTCACGTCGACACCGACACGCCCAAAAAGTATTTACAAAATGTATTTTTTTATTAGTATTTCTATAGTATTATTGTCATTATATCATATTATATTGTAACGAATTATGATGACAAACGTGGAAAAAAAAAGAAAAAATTCGAATAGAGAGCTCGTCTTTTTTTTTTTTAATCTGTTAAAAATTAGAAACTGTTCTCGCCGATTCGACTACCCGAAAATCAGGAGCCGGGAGAGAGGCTTTTTTTATATATTCTTACATGCCGTCTGTATAAATTATAAATTTCAAACTCGAATATTATCGTGCGAAAAAAATGGATTCGAAATCCTACAATTTTTCGCATCAAAATCGCTCGACATTTCACTTGTATATTATGAGCTCGGACGGCACCACACTTTGTTGTATACACCACTGGCAGAAACCGTACATCGTTTTCGCAGATTTCGTTTTCTTAGCATAGAACACAAACGCTGTTCTTAGAATAAAAGAAAACTGTGAAAATTAAACGCGAAAGCCGTTTACGGACGCTCCGATGCGTCGAAGTGACGGAGTACATCGCAAAGTCATACGGCATATATAATTATGATGTGAAATCTCTATTCAGATTTTTTTTATTAAACACTGTAATTGCGCTACTGATACTAAAATCGTGATACCAAACTCCTTAAATTACGGTGCGAATTGTTTGATATTTTCACACGTTATATTTAAATATTCTTTATACGCAAACATTACTTTCGGAATTTTCGGACCATTTGAAGAAAATTCTAAAAACAGAACTTTCAATATCACTCCGCGGTGTTTGATACTATTCGTTGGGTTTCTCCGGCATTAGTTTTAATATTGATTTCTCGTGACGATAGAATTAAGATTCTAAACAATTATGGAAACTGTTTTCAAAACTCATAACAATTCTAGCGTCTAGTAAAAAACCGATGGTAAACTACTTTTATGGTTTGACTGAGCACGCTCAGAATCGTTATATGTTTGTAAGCCATTTTATTGCGTACAGTGATCGTGATGTATGATTTCAATTACGTTCCAAAATAGTGACCCATAGCATCCTTTTTTTTTTTAATTTTAAAGTTTTCTTCTTCTCGAAGTACCTATTTGTTTTGGATGTCATATTGAATATTTGTTCTAACGACGAACGAAAATAGTTCAGTAAACGAGTGCCGGTGATTTTCAACCGAGATATCCTTCGTCTGCCGACACTTTTCTCGCCTTTCCTCGAAGCAATCCATATCCTCACGATGCGTCACAGCTGTTCTGATTTCCGTGTTTTTACAGTGCTCAGTATTTTACACAACTACAGCTCTCGCGTCTTTTACGCTTGCGCTCGATTTTGAGCAGAGTCAAACATCACGTATATTTGGGTACATAACAATCACTCTGCGACTGGAACGAACTGTGTGTACATATTACACGTCGTCATGGTGAATATTATACAGCGAGTAGCAAGTACATATATATATAAGCGACTGCGCGGCGCACAAAAGACAATGGAAGCTGTGTGTTTTTTTTTTTTGTTTCATTTTTGTCTCCCGTTCTGCTGATGAAAAAATAACAAAATAAAAGGCATACGCGTAATAGTACAACACTATAACACGTATATAAATAACAAAATCGTAGCGGTGGTACAGTAATAATAATAATTACTATCCGTGGCGGCTGCAGTGCAGAGATCTCAAGGTCGGCGGGGATCGACACGACCGGCGGCACCGGCAGACTTAATTAAACACTCGGTCGGTATGGCTCCGGGGGAACAACACAATGATTGTTCCTTCAAAATATCCGCGGCAGATCGTTTCCGAAATCAGATCGATCCGTTGCAGCGCCCACTAAATCGACACGTCCGTTATAGGTGGTTCTTTTCACACGGCATCACGATTCGAGACGATTTTCCGTACACATTCGTAGTAATCCGTTGTTTTTTCCCGCAGTCAGTCACGGCTTCCTCGATGATCTAAACTCGATCAGCTCAGACCGCGAAACGTGCAGTACGGACTGGACACTATAAAGCAATACGTTATTATAACAGTCTATTGGAAACGTAACGAAAACGATATCTTGAATCATTTCGTTCGGTCAGTTTTAATTTGAGAGTTTTTTTTAAGTGTAAAATCGATCTATTAGCATATTTTTTACATGGTGACTAACCCCACAATGTCAGATACGTCCGCTACAGTTTAACACTCGTCCGAGCATTGGACGGACGAGTGACGGCGTTTACGAACCTGCGGCGGCGTCACCGTTGAAATCTTGTGCGCTACGGAGTAAAATTTAGTGTGTTCTAACACGTTATCGAACTGTCAAGGAAACATCAAAGGTTTACGTAAAAATATTCGTATAAAACGACAAAGTCGCCATCGGTTTCAGTCGCACGTTACAGACCTGGCTAAAAATGCATCACGATTGATTTGTTTGATTTTAACCGCGTATCGGGCACACGCGTTACAATTCAAAAACGGCAGAACAAACCGTGAACGCTCCCCGGGATTCAACAACGAAGCATTAATTTGTTTCTATTGCACACGACTCGAATTCCATCGAGGTTGTCGCTACGGTCAAATAGATCCTATCAACTATAGCGATACGTTTGGTGGTCGTTTATTTTCACCGCGTTTATGACTTTTTTTTTTTGATTCAAAAAAACTTATAGTACAAACGTTTGACTCGCGTGTTAGTGCTGTCGTAGACTACACCGCTTTCTACGGCGCGCAAACCTATCGCGTACCGGTCGTCGAATGGGTTAAAAACAATAAAAAAAAAAGCGTTCTTTTTATTTATTTCCCCGACCGAGGACGCAGCGTGCGTGCGCGCGTGCGCGGAGCATGGAGAACCCGGTTCTCGTCGACCGCGCGGGTGGTGGGGGGGGAACCACCGCGCGAGCTCGTACGCCCCGCGGGAGCCACAATAATATTATGATATTTCGTTAAACAGAAATCTGCATTCCACGCGCTGGAGGAGGAGGACCCGCCCGGAAGTGTGATTAAAAATCGTAATTTGACGCGCGTGATGATGTCGTGATGCTCGCACAACGTTTTCCGAAATTCGTCGTTTAAAATCAGTGTCGGGGGCGAGTGGTGACAAAAAATTAACTGCGATAAGCGTCAGTTCGATTAGATCGCCTTCGGTTAAAAACGTCAGCGAAAATCAACTCGGCAAGTCGAGATAGGCTAAGTTGAAAAAAAGGCGATCGCTGATTTTTTCGCTAACAAGTCAACCTATAGACCGCGGTACGTCCTGTAGTGTTTTCAGCTTACCTATAAATAGTTAGGAAATCAATCGATCGAAAAACAGAGTTTTTGGTCCGCTTGATAACGAAACAAAAAAATAAATCAACTCGAGACGGCATTTTATTAACACTCGTGTTAGGTAATAACTGTAACAAGTGCCCACTAACAAAGGTATCTTCATCTTTATCCGTTTTACACGGGAAAATATCACCGGGAAAGTCCATTACAAATTTTTTTTCTCTTCAGTTGTTGTGGTAATTTCTAGTAGTCGGTTCAATATTAAAAAGAACGGGAAAAAATATGTTTCCTTGAGAACACCCATCCTCCGCCCCGAATGGAGCCCATGTATATATTATATTACGCCTGAGCAGTTTGACTCGGAACGAAAAATATCGCGGGGTTTTTTTTTTTTGAAAAATCGGTGATAAATTTCGAACACTGTTCGACAAAATATCGCGAATACTTTTTTTCGCAAAAACTATTCAATTTAGGCACAAAACCAACTACTTTACACAATATTTGCTACGCAGTTTTGACGAAGATATTTGTGAGATGATTATGTAGATATTAAGAGTGCGGGCTCGCCGCTGTGTATACTCACAGAAATAGAAATAACTGTTTACCGACTGCATACAAATATGGACGTATAAATATAGTTTATAGATATTGTACGAAACGGCGCGTGTTTTCAATTTAATATTCCGTATGAAAATTATGATATAGTAACCGGTCCAGTCAGTATAACTAATTAAACGTTATTTTTCACATCGCGCCGTTTCTCGTTTTTAATTTTTTATACGCGAGACGTACGGTTTGTTGGTAAACCTAGTCGAAACGCGTATACGCGATAAAAACAACTCGAGGGTTAAATTTAAAAAGACCGGTTGATTTTCATTTATATTTACATAGATATTCGAACCGCCAAACGGACAAAAAATCACGATTCAAAAAATTGTTTAGAATATATATATTACGTCCGAGTAATTTAAAATAAATATAATTCAATATTGAATAATGGAATAACCTAATGGACACTTTTCGTTTTGGTTCTAAAACGTGCGCGAGGAAAAATGAGAAATAATATTATATTAATTATTATAATGTTATACTTAAAATTTTTTTTAAAAATATAAACAATATAATTAAATGATATCGACATATTTTTCGGTATCCCCGTACTTGGTGTTTGATGTACCTGCTTGGAATTTTAAATTTTTGTCGGTTCGACTGCAAGTTTAGCGATTCCCATTCATGTCGAACAGAAAACGTATAGTTACTGCGTAAGAGTAATTTCAGAATTAATCGACGAGACAGCAACTTTTTCGCGGTCGTATCAAGCTAAATAGAGTGAACGGGCAAGGAGACTCGGTCAATTATGTATTATATACGCGCCGAACAGTTGCCATAATTTAACCAAATTTCAAAGAGTCCGCATAATACCTACTATATGACGTGCTACGGTGCATTTTTTGAGATATTTTTACTTGACGACAATTTTTTCTCAATAGTCCACAATATAGTAGGTCACAGTATGGACGGTATGAGAGAAATTTATGATACAGTTTAAAAAATAAATATTACACGATTTTGTCGAGACATTATGGATTTTCAACAAAAGAACGATTTTTGTCAACTTCTCTATCCGGACGATCGTATAACGTCGATCTGTTAAAAACTATATTAATACACGCGGCAACGTATACAAAAAATATTCATCACTCGACAGCAAATTATAATTTTACACATTTACAAACGATTTCTAATGTTTTTTTTTTTCTCTTAAAACACGCGTTAGTTACACCTACGTAATATTTTTATGTGGTTTTTTTTAGATGGGCTTTGTGTAACATTGACAAATATGATATACATCGGGTACTGTATTGGTTCCCAAAATGGCGGTAGAAAAAATTTAACACGGCACCTAAAATCATAATAATATAATAATACTCGTGTATTATAAAGCAGAGAGAGAGAGTACCGATACGCAGTCATACACACGCTGGCAAGTACAGGTTCTATGACCTGTTGCGAGAAGTCTTTTTTAAAAAAAAAATTTTTTATTTTCGCTCGCCAATAATAATACGACGACTATACGGCAGATACGTCACCGCCCGTATTATTATTATTATGTTTCGAGACGTATATTCGTTGGCACGACCGCAACACACAATACCGTCGCCAAAGCCAAAGCGTTTATTGACCTATACGCCGTCGGATCTCCTCGAACTTGACCGCGATTTCCGTAATCGAAAAAAAAATAATAATAAAAAAAATCGAATCAAATACACCCACACACACACTGCGAACGACGACGGTGTTTGTTTATCTCGCAAAAAATCGTTAGACGTGTGCGAAAACGCTATACTATTTTACGTGTTTGGCCCGGGGAAAAAAAAAACACAGGGTACGCAGTAGGAAACATGTAGGTACGACGTTGTTTTCATATTTTGTAGCAAGGTCAGACGTTACACGATGACGCGTGCGAAGGTGTGAACATTATTAAGTTAATTATTTTTTAACTTTTTAACTTGACTAGTTATGATTGTTTTAGTCGTAAACTTATTCCGTTTTAACGTTTCATTGCCGTAACTCGTGTTTTTATAGTTAACTATCGTCGGTGCAAAGTTACCCATGTTTATTTTTGATTTTCATCGTTATCAAGCGGAACCAACAACCAAAACTAATTCATTTACTTTTTCTTTTTTATTTTGATCATTTATTTTCCTAACTACTGAGGCAAGTTGAAAATAATACGGATATACTAATACTATAGGTCTTGTGACTGTTGTAACAAAAAAATAAACGATTAACTTTTTTTAAACTTTGTCAAGTGTATTTCATTTGTCTTAACATTTAATTAATCTGGTAAACCGTTGTTGACTTCAAACTCTTAACCGAAGGTAATTTAATAATTGAAGACACGCATCAGTTAATATTTTTCACTGACTTGCCCAACATTGCGTGTATAGAGTTTTTAATAAAAAAGTTGCAACGGATAAATCGATTTCAAACGAAAATTAAACGGACCACTTTCAATTTTAAATCGATCGTAACTATTATTATTTCTTTTTGTTTAACATCTGTACATTTAAACTGAAGGTTACGATAATTTACGTTTCAATAGTACAGCACACAGGCATTGAAAAAAAAAAAACATTTGTAATCTAGTAAGCACATTTACCTCGAGTGCATACTAATAATTTGTTTTTTAACAAAATTAAATTACTTAACTTGGTTGATTTTCTTTTTGTTTTTTTACCAACTCAACCGATCACCTAAAAACATTTATTATGACTCCTCAATACTCGGTTGAAAAAGTCGGTTAATTTGAGTTGCTAAAAACATCGTCCATAGCTAATTTCGTGCTTAGTAAAGTACTCGACTTTTTTTTTTTTGCTTTACTTGCACGGTATTTATACAGAAATACCAGAAGTTATACGGAGAATACCACGTCGAACCTATATATCTACTCTCCGTTACAGCACCGGTTTCAGGAATTCTGTACAGGGCTGCTAACGGACGAGAATCGTCGTGGGAAACCCTTCGAATTTCTATATGCCACGCATTATCTTGAACATTTCAGTCAAATTCGTTGTGAAAAAAACGAATCCGTACAGAACACACACACAGCTATACTGACATTAGATATATTTAAAACAAAAAATCAAATATTGACTTTACCGAACGATTTACTGTAAGCATATTATTTTTATCGGCAAACTATTTATATTTTATTCTGAACTAGGTACTTTGCATATATAGAACGTTCATTTTTGTGTTGTTGTTTAGCCGCATTAAAACAGAAATCGCGTGCAGAACGATTTCGTTGTATTCTTACAAACGTAAACAGAAGACTGAGTTTGGTGAATCGATTACATTTTTAATTTTTTTATTCTGTTTGTCACGGCAGACAAATATTGCCATTATATCATTAAAATCATTGGACCGATAAATTATATAGACTGTAGAAAATTTAAAACCAATCCAATAAAGTATGACTCGTGCTATTAAACACTTGTGTATGACATAACTGTTAAAATAGGTACCTAAGTATTATTTTATAGATACGATTTTAATTTTTTAGTTGTTTTAACAATAAAAATATTTATAATACCTCGTATACTGTTCACGTCATAACTGGCACGTAACTTATATACAGGAACTACGAGTACCTAATTAAAACAAATACTGACAACGGTATCTACGAATTTTAGTAATAGTTTTATTATTTTATTGTTCAGCTGAACAAACTAGATACCACGAACAGGGCCGTCAGTTTATTTTTCACGCGTTAAACATAAAACAGTTTTGAATTGAAAATTTTTTGACGTGAAATTTAATTAATTTAACCTATAATTTCCCACAAAGTCAACAACGAAACGATTGATGATAGTACGTTCACGATAGGCACGAGGTTGAAATTTTTTCCTCAGCCTTTTTCCACCAAAAAGTGTTAAAAACAAAAACGTCAAGATTAAAACACCCTAATCAAGGCACACTGGATACCGCGGACCAGAAAACGGTTTAGGATTTCGCTCAGAATTTAATTTCATTCAGCAGATTATTTTGCACACACTGCAACACCGACCCAAAACAATCCAGTCAAATAGATTCAAATTACACAAACTTGTTAATTGAAAAATGAATAGAAGAAAAAACAATAACGCTATAAAATCACAAATGTTGTCGCGTTTGACGACTAAAATCAAATAAACGTATTGGCTTAATACGCTTAATAGTAATATTTCTAAATCACTAATGTCCTTGCTCTAACTACGACGATTAACCGCCAATGCAGGCAACAATAACAATTATTTCATCGCTGTAAATATTTCGATAGGTATGTGGGAAACAAACGATTAATTGATTTTTCCATACGCACCGCAAAAAAGTGGGCGAAGCATGAACGTATAATATTTGAAGAATTTATTTTGCCAAGAAACGTGAACGACTGTCCTAACTGTACGATAAACATTTTCTTCTTCTACATCACTGAGATATTAACGGCGATAATAATACAAACGTTTTATATTGTTTCTGAATTCATTAGAGCGTGCACGCCTATAGGCTACGTAAATAATACGTACTCGTTTTTATTCAAAGCGTTTTACTGACCATTTTAAGGATTTTTTTTTTCGCACACATTTTTTATCAACTCAATGCAAACGTTTCCATACGGATTTTTTCTTTTTTTTTCGCAATATCGTTATAATTTTTAACGATCGAATTATACACGCACACGTTCGTACGTATCATACTATACTGCCGCAGCACACGACCGATTCTGCAAGCACGCACAGTGATAATAATAATTGTACGTTACTTTGTTCTGGAGTTAATATTATTATTAATCAGTCGATTTTCTCGTTCATTCATAATAACCGAGTGAAAATAATATCATTTAAGACGTGAACGTGCGGAAAACGAATGCGCTCACGTTTTATGCGCGTGGACGTTATTATGTTTTCATCGCATTTAAATACGCCGTCTAGATTAGAATAGTATGGTTCATAGACAATAATTTAATAACGATGTCGAATTTCATAGTCGCGTTTGAAAGGTCGTAAACGAAGAAAGGTAACAAAAATTCTCGTACCGATTTTACTCGTCGAGAATATTTGGATGGAAACGGTGACTGACGATCATCAAATCGTGTACAATATCGGATTCGACGCACACAGCAGCGATCGTTGTGCAAAAATAGCGTTTGTGCTGTGTTTTCGTACTTTGTGAAAGTTGTAAAATTTCCAAAAATTTCTTTCATACTCGATGGGAAACACCAGCGGCGGTTTCCCCGGCACCCTCACGAATCTCGGTATCTGCTCGAAAACGAAAATCGTACACATTTTGACGTAGAAAAAATGTAAATTTATTTTTTTTTTTTTCTATGTAGAAAAAACTCGAATTTTCCATATACGGCGGTGCCGTATATTTTATTGCCACAAACCGATCGCGTAAACTATTATAATATTAGTCTAGACAAAACGCAATATTTATACTTTTTAACGCGGGCTCATTTCTCTCTCCTGCCATCCGACCGGTTAACAATTACAATTACTGTTTGTTACAAACGAAAACGGAACGATAAAAATCTTCTCGCGCGGCGCCGTAGGAGTTTTCAATTAAAATCAATTGTTCGCTATCATTTTAAATTTTTAACATACACTTTCATCCCATCAGATCTATATATATATGGTTACGTATGTTAAAAATATGATAATAATAATAGTGAAAAAACAATGAGTTTAATACAACGTCTCTCGGCGCGCGACACATTACACACACACAGCTTGCGCTCCGTTCTGAAGTAATTCTCATACGCGGGGCGCAGTTATTGTATAAAGTTTTGAATTTCGATACGATAAATTAATACGTTGTAAATACTATGTTGTTATAACAGTGGTCGAACATGCTGAGAGAGCATACCTGTGGCTCTGTTGTTGGTTACGTATACTATATATTACGACGACGAGTCAATGTTTTAATAAAAATTTACAGATGGAGTTGATCATCCAGAGATGGGCGACCGAATTATAATTTTTCGTACATTTTGAAAAATGCTCAAATAAGTTGCGACGCCCCGAGATCCCCCTATCGAGCCTCTATTATCGGTCAGACCGCGCGTTCAGTTTTAGCCGATCATCTGCATGAAGAAATCTGATATTGTTTTAATATATAGGTACTTAAAAGTTAAAAATTAATATAAATCCGATGTAAGTACCTACCGATTCGTTTTAAATCTCTGGAACACGTCGAGTATAATCAAATGTAAAAAAAAAAAAAAAAAGTTTTTCAGAATACATTTTAATTCCACCGCATCGATTAGCTAGATATGATTTAAAAAAAAAAAGAAGCGAAGAATATATACCGATCGGGTAGCTTAATATAGCCACTACGACTTTGCAGTAATTGGGTACCTAGGTTGTTTTATACCAGTTTGAAAGGTGTTTTTATAATTTGACGTTTTACATTTTAACTAAAACCTAACTCAATTCGCATTATAACTGACGTTAAGTTTCGCAACTCGTATGTTGCCTTTAATTAAATGCTTGTCTTACATTTAGTACGTATACCAACAATTTAATTAGAGGTGACACGAATATTTTTCCTTGCGTACAGAACGCAACTCGGAACACGCGCGGTCGTCTTGGTATACATACATACACGTTTAGTAATTTCAATTAAATTTAAGCTTAAAATGTAATTTTAATTGACTATTTCATTAATCTAAACTTAAATCGTAAATGATGAACATTATAGATTTGGACCTATAGATAAATGTAATAGTATTTCGTGTGTTTTATTTTTCTTACAATTAGCTTTTCAGGATTTTATGAGTTTATGGAAAATATGTTGGTACATGCGAAAACCTCAGCAAAATCATACTTTCATAATAATTATACTCTCACGAACAAACGTTAAAACATCCATACTGAAAAAATCTAGTTTTGTTTTTTTCTTTTATTCTAAAATCGTTTCGCAAACGCGACCATTTATACCGTGACCATTTTTAATTGCATATTTGTTCTCGAAATCGTATAAGTACACATACAAATGCGTGTAACGTGTGTAACACATATCAATTATCAGGTATCCGCAAGTCACGCATCAATCAGCAAGTGTATTCATGATTTACACACAAAAATAACAAAATAAAAATTTTTTTAAATAAGTCACGGTGAGATAGATTGTAAGCACATACTACACATACGTACACGGCATAGTACACTATGCACGACGTGTTCACTGGAATAATGTTTCAATCGAAACTTTTCAATTTTAAAACTATTTTTTTAACGGTTTGCCCGCGGTTGATGTACGGCCCCCCAATCGTTTTTTACGGAAAATGAATTGTTATTCGCAATTTGTCGCCCGAGCACGGGAATTAGACGCCGGCCCGTATAAATCAAAACTATATCTACGAACAAACATCGTTTTAATAGTGAACGATTTGTTTCTCGACAGAATAATTTTTCATCACTACACGACGCAAGTTTCGCGGCTTTTAGTGTGGTGATAAAATTAATTCGTGTTTGTCTTCTGTGAAATATGTTTTCAGTCGTGGTGGAATAGGAAATTCAAAATAAAGATACCGAAGTACCGCGTATAACGTTAGTAATGACAATTAGTATGCATTATGTTTTTATTTAGTCGTTTAAGAAGATTAAAGTTTTGCGAGCAACGATGTGTCATACCATTTTTTTTTTTTTCTCGACCGGCTGAGAGACTCATTTTCCGTAGGAGACACCTAACACTGCATCTAAATAGAAGGTGTTTAACGGCTTAATTAGGTTGTTTGTATAATATTTTTTTGCCAATTAAACGATATAAGTAGTAAAGCATTGAAAGAAAAAAACGGGTATTGTTTTGTTAATTTGGATGAATTGTACGTTATCTGGTTAAGAGCAAATTTATTTTCAAACACTAAAAAAAAAATGGTACAAACGTCATTTTTCTATTTTTTAACAGTCCTTATCTAGACCAATAAATAACCGATTTTACCTTCAAACGAGATTGTTGAGATTATCAGTAAAGATATAAATATATAGGTACTTTTTGAAATGACGATTGTTTACAACTTTTATCAGGATTCGATTCGTTATTGCTATAACTTTGCAGTCTTCACTGACAAGCCGCCACGAGGAGTTCAGCTCGGTTCGCGGTTATTGATAACTATTATAATTTGCAAATTTCAATGTTTTTATGACTTGTGATTTGACGAGAACGTAAAAGTTCTCCGCAGAATTACCGTTTTGAACGCGCACTATAAACGATTTGGTCATGTACATTGATTGTATTTTGTTGTACTCGCAGTACTTGCTGCGCACCGTTATGCCAAGTTAAACCGTAATGAACGTGGTAATATTATTATAACTGCAGCAATAGTGAAGTATTTTAGGAATGTCTGGTGGGACGAGACATTTATTTGATTTTACTCTGCTAAAGACAACTGTTTCAAATTTGAGCCTAAGAATTTGGTAAACATTTCTACCAGTGCATTTTAGAGGTATCATTTCAGTTTTTTAGCAGACGCAAAGTGCCGAAAAAGTAAAAATTATTTTTTGCGTGTAAAACATGATTAGAAGTATTTTTATAATCAACAAAAATGTGGTTCACCAAAACGTTTGATAAAACGTAATATATTTTCATACTAGGTACCTATGGACAAAAAGTGATCGAAAACGGGTGTTATTACGAAAGAATCTTGCGTTCTAAAATATGTATAATAATACATAACTATCGGTTAAAAAATAAAAACCGTACCAATATGATATTATACACGTAGGTACAACTAAATTTTTACGTATACA
Organism: Hormaphis cornu; assembly: GCA_017140985.1. Lineage (NCBI taxonomy): Eukaryota > Metazoa > Arthropoda > Insecta > Hemiptera > Hormaphididae > Hormaphis > Hormaphis cornu. The sequence goes on along the minus strand of CM029364.1, from coordinate 9,113,840 downwards.
ACAGTCAGTATCGTATCTACGCATTTTGGTAACCTAACCTACAATACTACACAGTTTTAAGCTTTGTGCGTGCTAATATTTAAACGTATGCGTCGACATAATTCGTTTTCTGAATGTATTTAGGAGAAGAATTTGTGAGAAAAACAATTTTGTCGCTTATACCTATACCTTTTTATGAAAGATAAAAATAAAAAAGACGAGGATTTATGTAAAAACAAATACAATACGACGTGCATTATGCGTCGTAAATCGTGCGATACAGCTGTGGATTAAAATTAAATTCGGATCAAATTTTAGGTCAAATCTGATACGCATTTTGAACGAGAAAAATTGCACTCGAGACATCCATAAACACCCTTCCCATCACGTATAAACACGACACATAGTACACCACGCACACACGACAAACGACAACACTCGATCAATATGTGCGAAAAACAATACGATTTGTTTTTACATTATGACTTTTTTAAACCGATTCGACACTCTCGTTTCTCACGGTTTTATCGATTTTTTTTTCTGTCATACATACGTTTTTTTGCATACTACGTATAATACTCGTATTTTAAATACAGAAAACTAAACATATAAACCGACATTGTACATATCACTAATGCTCTCTTGTAACGTAAAAAAAAAAAATTAAATACATTTGTTGTTTCCGTTGAATCGTTCTTAGGTTAGGATAGGTTTTATTCGTGTAAACTCCGATGGTTAAAAGCGATTTCAGGACTCTATAACTAATGCTGTTTTTGGATACGGGAATTAAAAAAAAAAAAAAATTCTCGTGAACGGAATGAGTTTTTCGCGACATTAATTCTGCTACTGTTCGGACTGGCAAACATATCGCTTCACAACATTCAAAACATTGACACTATACGATTAAAGTGGAAATTCTCATGACAAATCTCGAGTTTAACAACCAGTATAATAACGTTGGGCTCGGCAAGAGTAAGAACCACGCGTCTTGTTTATACATCTCCTGTCGACCCCTTTTCTTCTACCGGTCCGAATATTCTGTCCGTACATACAAGCGCAATGTCGTATATACGTGAAACTGGTTTTTTTTTTTTTTCTTCACTTTATCGTCGTCGGACGACGGTAATAACGACGCACTATTTTTTAAAAGCAAACCCGTAAAAATTTTTTATTTTTTTAATTCACCGTATAAAATATGTCAACGATGTTCGATGGGAGTTACGAGTTCGTCGGATTAATCGACTGGTTCAACAACAGACACCTGCAGCAAAGGGCCGCCGCCGATAAAACAGTGTGTGCACACAGAGTATAAGTATCGACCGGAGCAGAGCAGCGCGAGGTAATCAGAAAAATTTTCGTAATCTCGATCAAGTCTTTCGGGGGCGTACAGTTTATACCACGGCACCTTTTCTCGACGGTAAGTTTACAGAACTCGTCTCTGAATCGTTTCAATAAAAACCGCGAGAATAACATTGTTGACCCGCCTTCCGCGTGTACAGTAATACCGGATGTCGTAATATGACAAGAGTGTTGTAACAGATTTATACCCGATACGAAAACGGTGTTAAACTGCACCTATTATTTCCTAAGAATATCGTGTTAGGCGCGATCCCGAAAGTTCGATAAATATCGAGTACGCGTAGGGAACACGCTAATCGTGAAGGTTTTTTTTTTTCTTATACTCGTACGACTCGACTCGGTGAATTGGATAAGGCGACAGACGCTTTTCCGTATGAACGTTTCTAGTACGCGCCGCGATATCGAAACGATGAGAACTATTGAAAACAGATTTGTCGTCACGAAGTCTGCTGTTTTTTCAGTTTTCGTGAGATTACAACTTTTAGCCGGTTTCTCGAAAAAATGTTCGATTCGGGGAAAAAAAAGCGGTAGGCACAATTCGGAAAATTAGGTTCGTTGGGGAAAACATGCAAGTTATAAAGCGACTGAATCCCTGGATGAAACCTGCCGTTTTGAGTTGTGCAGAGACATAAAAAAATTAACGATTATCACGGGATACATCAACCTACCGCGTTTTACCCTCGAACAAATCACACAATTCCATTTTCGTCCTTAAAACCCATCTGCAGCCTCCGAAAATTTCTGTTTCGACGGAATCTGTTGCACCCGCCTCCCTTTTACCCCGAACGCGGCGAGTCCGTCTCACGATCGGTTTTATACACTATAGTGACAACAGTAGCAACGTTACGGAATATTACACGATTCCCTTTACTCGTAGACATAAACAAACACTGCATTTATTCGTGGAACGGCACACGACCGCGGATAACAAATTAAAAGAGAGACTCCGTTGAGCTCTGGCCGAAATGCGCAAATACGAAACAGAAAAAATGTGGTGACATTTAGTCGACTACGAATCGGACACGTTATGGCAAAGACAGATCCACGGCCAACGCGCGCAGTACAAACTAATACTCCGTCAAACACATCGACGCGTCCAAAACTTCAGAGAAGCCAGGAAAGACGTGCCTGACAACCCCTGTGCGCGAAGCAATCGGGCCATTTTCAAGCCATCAAAACGTAATTTTATGTCTAAAAAAAACGTACAAATATACGATAACTTATAATGTAATACTCTTGTCGAACCTTTTGCACGTACGTAGTTGACCGATGACGACGTTACACACCGACTGCGGCGAGGGATCGTGCCCCTAACAACGGAAAGGTGTATGTTACGGCTTGTTAATGCGTTCATCGTTTACCTGCACACACGCGTGTATTGTACGACGACATAACTGTAGCAGTAATAAATACACGACGAATTGTTGTTTGCACAGGTAGACGATATATCCAGCCTTTCTCCAGCCCTTTTCAACGACATCGTTATGTTACGTATTTTAAACAGCGGATTTTCGGCGTCAGCTCGACACGTGGGGGCGTTCACGGCGAATAATATAGCGATGTTCTCGCCACACAACGATGGTAATACAGGGGGTTATTCAAAACGATTTCTTACACGATTTTATTGTTTAGAACACTATGTCGGCGCGTTAAATTACAGAAAAATATGTCAATCTGTTACTAACTGTACCCATATATGTAATTTGTTCTACGCGAGATTCTTCGATTAACGTCGGTACAGTCGAATTCATTTCGTATATACTACTTCAAGCGACGTATATATATTTTGTAGTTGACTCCGTGGCTGTTCGATTTTTCAACATTGGGCTGACGGCGACGGTGATATCCGCGATCTTTAACGCGCCCCCGAAAAGAAATAATCACCGGCTACTTTCAATCGGACGTACCGTTTTGAACGATCCTGTATTGTTTTACAAATCTGATTGCCACAAAAACGAGGTCGGGCGTCGAGCCGGTAAATAATAATAATTGGGTGTTTTTTTTTTGTAACGTCGGCAAACGAACAGCCGGTATCCGTGGTCAGTATGTATTAACCACAAAAGTAATTTTTATTGTCGAAGAATTACACGGTCATTTCTGTTTCATAAGGGACGGTGCACGTAGAGAACAATATTAGTGAACGCGCGTTATTGAAGTATCGACCCTTCTTAGGTCGAGTGAGCAATAACGCATTTTTCCTGTCGTGTCGTCCTTAAGTCATTACGTATCGAAATATAATATCAAATTTCCAGAAGCGTATAAAAGTGTGTGTTTCAGTGGCTGATCTAGAATTTTTCGTGTTTGAAAAGGGCCACGTTTGAATGAGATATTCTGCACTTTTAATTTTCGGGATCGACCAGGGCTTTACGCCACGATTATTATATCCAACATGTACGTGAAAATAATTGACATTGTTTGCGTGGATTCAAAACGCGAGAGCGAAAAAAAAACCAGCAAAAGCATAACCGAATTCGGTGCGGTGTACTAAACCGATGCGTAGTAAAGTTAAAACTTATTATCGTGCGTGCATTATCATTACTTTTTTAAACACAAAATATACACGAGCCCTGAGAATTCAAAGGCATTCCTACGGCAATTCCATCGACTTAGTCGCGTTTGCTACCAGTATATACGACATATCTACGCAGTACGTTAACATGGTTTGATTTCGAACGCTCGGGACGTTTCAATGACGCGCGGTCGACAAAACGTGTTCGACGAATCCTCGTGGAAAAGAAAACCGATCGTCTTGCGGAATATCAGTTTTGAATACGAGCGTTGGGAAAGAAATGAAATCGAAAAAAAAAATAGAGGCGAGAATTCCAGTCAGGAAATAAATAATACTTCCGCGATGTTGCGAAATTACTATAGGATCACTTTTGAACGCTTTAAAACTACAACGGTTGCATCATTACGTTATGGAGCACGGTCACGAAGAAAAAGCGACTTGCTGGAAAGAAAAATTGTTGGATCCGTAATGAGGACGGGTTATGTGCAGGATAACGAAGAATTCGAAACGCTCTTATATAAGAGTCCAGTGTACACTGGAAACGGTAAAAACAAATGATTACAATGGGCGTAACCGAAGAAAATTCTACCGGGAACTGATGTGGGCAGGACGTAGTGAGGGATGACGTTAGGTGGAGGTGTCATACCGACATCACCGAAGAAGAAGAAGTTTTGAACGTGATGGTCTAACGTAAAACATCGCTCAATATAATATACGCGCGAGTCCGCTGTGGAAAATGTACTTGGCGGGTGACAAAACTATTCTATTTTGCGTTCAAAACGCTTTTTTTTTGTAGCCAGTTACGCCGAAATACGCGTGCACTTTTATCGTACGGGAGATTTTCTGCGAGAGTCTCCCGGAAAAACGATCTTCCGACAGTCTCCGGCAGTGACATTAACAGGCAAACTGGATTTCGTGATCGGAACCGCTTATACGACCCTGATTAAGATTTACACACGCGTATTATACGAACAGTTCCAAATGCGTTCTGTACACGCCAAAGCTAACATTTTACGAGACAGATGGGTGTTAGTGTCCGTACGTTTTGTACTATAGATCGTCCGGCGTACCTTCCGAAAAAACGGGACGTCCCTGCGTCGTCACTGCTGTGAGTGAGCGCGCTCTTCGTCGTAATCCGAACGGCGACCGCTGGAAGACGTCGTTGCACTCGTGTCGACCTCGTCTTCTACCTCTGTGTGACACACACGCCCGACGAAAACGAAACGCTGTTTGTAGAAAATTATTTTTCCGACCGCACTCTTGTGGATTTTGAAAAAAAAACGTCACGACGTGCACGACAGCGGCGGCGCGCAGACACGGCACAACGACAACGACGACGGCGGCGGCGCGCGCGAGAACAAACTGACGGGCGGATGGTTACGAGTTTACCGGCGCAACCGACGCCGACCCCGGCACGGACGCACGCACGCACGCACCTGTTCGGGCGCGAATCGGTTGCGTTGCGTTACGGCCGCGCATTCCTCGGAGGACGCCGCCTGGTACGCGGCAGGAAAAACTCGGACGGTCAGCAGCGGCGCAGTGCAGCTCGTACGGGGCGCGCGGGTGACGCGGGTGTTTAGGGATGTGATTTTCCCGGGATGTGTTTTTCTGCAGTTTTTTATTTTGTGAAAATCCGTCAAAAATAATGACGAGCCGACGACGACCGTACAAAACGAAAATTGAAACAAAGTGACGAACTCGTGTGATGCGACGCGCACGTCCTTCTTGTTGTTCGAGACCCCGGTAGTGTAGCGCGTACAGACTCGTCCTTAGAGTTTATATAACACGTTATCGCTCGTCCGGGGGCGGATGGACCCAACCTCACGTCGTTCTTCGTCCAATGGTTTACGACGCAATCGGGTGTATCTGATATTGAACGCGACAACGCATTCGATGTTACACTTCGAATACGTTCGATTCCGCGCGAGAAATCTCGCGCACGTGTTCGGCTGATTCGTTTCAAACTGAGTTTGCAGAAATCATCTCGTCGGCAGTAATCAAACTTCCCGCGCGATTTATTAGCGATTTCTACCTGTGTAAATTGCCTGCAGCAATCGATACGAATCGCCGAAACGGTATTTTTCAAATCAACCCGATCAATTGATCAAAATTCCGTCGCACTGCGGTCCGGGCGGTATATCACGTCCGGCCCTGAGCGACTACGTAATATTTAACGCGCCCCCGCCCGCTCGAGAGAACAAGGGGCTTACTACGCCGTATACTGTGAGTATTCGCGAACGGAATCGCGTCCACGTGGTTAAAAAAACGGAAAGATTGCAGCGGCGGTGGAGTTTTTGTTTTAAGCAAACGTGTAGATTTATAACGAGCTATAATAGAAACGCCGTTAAAATATAAACGCAAACAATAGTGTAGATCGTGTGCGCGTGGGTAAAATTTTCTTATTCCGTAATACGGGTGTTCCGTTGTGTTGTTACGCTCTTCAAACCCCCGTTGAAAAATACGTCCGAAGCGGCAAAACTTGAGTTTAAGGGTACGGAAATTTTACGAGAAAAAAAAAAAAGCCATTCTCGGGAAAGACGCGACCGGTGTAGATATTTACCGAATAAATAATAAATAATAATAACATAATAAATACTCGCTATCGGCGAGTTGCCCCGGCCACGTTAAAAACGTACTATTTTTCCCGCGATACGTCTTCCGTTCACGCGCGGAACTCTCGAAAACTCTTCCTGCGCCGATCATTGGGCGGCCACCGCGACGCAACGCCCGTGAACACCGGGTTTCTCGACGGCGGCGCTGATAACCGGCGCGTCGTAGCCGCCGGCAGACGGCCACCTCGGACCGGTTATCGCGCGTCCCGTCGTCCGGGCGCACCGCGGCGGTCGACGGCGCGCGGGAGACTGCGACCGGCGCTCCTACCGAGGTCCTCAGCTCCTCTCGCCTCGCCCCCCCCTCGCCGGGTGAACCCACGGCAAAGACGGAAAAAACGAAAAAAAAATCGCACGCGGCCGAGCGTCTGCGCGTAAAAATGCATATTTCGGTATCGGAAAACTGACTGTCGCCGCGTTTTTCTGCGCACGCCCCGTTACTCGGCAAATAGAGAGAAACCCCAAAATCTCAAAACGCGCGTCGACTCTGTCGTATGCCGACCGCTAAATCTGTTTTTTTTTTTTTTGTCCTTCAAAAAATCGTTTTAAGACACGTAATCTTAACGAAGTTCATGTATTAAAAAAGATACCTCGTAAGCCATGCTATTCGTTCCTTGTTTTCTAGGTTGCATTAGTACACGCCGTCATCATTTCGAGCATTTGTGGCCAAAAAGACGCGGCGCTTTATTGTAACAGTTGTGCGATTTTGCTCAAAACCGTAGCTTTTATAACGCTATAGTGCGATAGAAACAATCTGTTTATTTCCCTAAAATAAGAACAATGTTCAACCCTAACATTCAGGGTCTATCGAAAAATACGATTCTTTTTAGATTCTGAGCGTTTTACAATAATGTGTTGGTTTTACAACGTTTTTTTCTCTTTTTTTTTTTGTGATCATAATGTTCTTATATTAAACCTGCACCAATTTTAACTCGTGATTTCTCAAAAGAAAGATAATGGATCCGAGATGGTACTACATTTGAATCGTTTTTTGAAATTTTGATTATTTTCAAAGTTCTGAGGAAAACGGTCCAATTTGTCGAATTGTTCCGATCGACTTAAAACTCATACATTTAGGAGAGTCTTATGAGTGTTCCGCTGAAATTTCAGTCAATTTCGTTAGTTTTTAAGGAAGTTTTGGAACTTTGAAATTGTCATTGTTTTGGCCGGCCGTGTATTTCTTACGGTAGAGACAAATAATTACGGGAAACTTGTTCTTTACGCTTCGATTTAGATTTTTTTTTTCTTTCTATTTTTGTGATCACTTTTTCTAGTAGAAAGAATGCTCCGATTATAATAACGTACGATACCTCAAAAGATAGATAATTGATCCGAGATAGGAACCTAATTTGAAACGTTTTTTAAAATTTTCATTATTTGTTAAGTTCTGAGGAAAAAACGAAAACGGCAAAATTCCCAAAAGTGCTCCGTTTGACTTTAAACGTGTCATTAAAAAGGGTTTACCGAGTTTACTCCTTAGTTTTCAAACGATTTCGATCGTTTTTAAGGGAGTATTAGAACTTTGAAGTTTTTGAATTATTGAATTCTACGCAGTTCCATAAAACCTTTAGTTTTTACGTTTGAAACTTTAATACGATTTAAACAAGATAGTTTTACATGTGTGGTTGAAAAATTTAGAAAACCGGTCAACACAGTTTTGGTTTATAGCCGATTATAAGTTGTTAATTTGTCGTAAGACTCGTCATTCCGGGCGGCCGTCTTACGGGGATAATGAATTATCACGTGTTTGATCTTAATATCCAAAAATAAAGATCGGACAAAGCTGAAACTTTTACACAGTACCAAAATAAAAAAGATACAGATTTGATAAAAGTTTTTCACGTTAAATTTGTTTTTACCACGACGTATACTAGACAGCCGAGCTCGCTGAGAATCGTATTTTCGAAGGCATTTTATTATCGTTGCTTTCAGAAATTAAATAATGCGTTTAAACCACAACCTCCAAACTAGTGGCCCTATTTTTTTTTTTTTACAAAGTTGTAAGTGCTCAACCCAAATCACGCCTACGGTGTGTGAATATAATTTCATACCCGTTTCAAACAATTGTTGTAAAAAAAAAATTAAAATACTCACAGATAATGTGAATCATTTCGATTTTTGCCGACGTTATTGCCTCGAGTGATCAACACGACGGGAGGTGTTTTGCATAAGATTATTGACGCTAACGTGTTCGTTTAAGTAGATATTTGATCTGCATTTCAGCTTGAAGACAAAAAAGAAAACTAATAAAGATAAAAGTATACGGTTTACAAATGTGAGTAGTAGACCTCTCAAACGGGACACACGTGGCACATGTGTGATGTTCAGAAACAATAATGTAGGTAATCCCTCACGCCGGGAGTCCGACGTTTGAATACTCGGATACCGTTTCTAATAATTGAAAACACACTCGTAATATTATCATATTAAACGTTTCGGAATCAGATACAAATATGGCTTATTCACCACAGACTTCTATAATATTATAAAAGTATACAATACTACCCAAGTTACCTAATTACTGTAGTCGATGGTATAGAAGTCTGTGTACACCGATCACGAATATTATTTAAAAATTTTGTTCGCGGTTTTTAAGGAGTCGCGGATAGGCAACTCTTATGACAGAAAAACATTTAATTTATCAAATTTTCAAATGGTTATTTTTAAGCGACGTCTGTCCCGGCTCGTTAAAAACTAGGCGACCGCGTGTACACAAAGTTGTTTTGTCGAGAAAAGAAAAACCCTTCGCAAATTGTAAAAAAAAGTAAAATCACCGCTACACTCTTGCAACCAAATTACCCGTTTAAGCGCCTTAAATTAAATACGCGATTCGAATAATTTGTTCCATAATAACTTTACCTGTAAGTAAAACGAACCATTTGTCCCGTTATTGTTTTTGAAAACGGATTACAAAACCGTTGTCCGTGTAATATTTTTTTTTACATTTTTGAAAATAGTTTTCCAAAGCACAATTATTATTTTTTATACTCGTACATTTTTTTTTTTTTACATTTTTGTCGAGTACCTAATTTACAGAATATTAAAATAAAAATTGCTGATGTGGAATGCAATTTCAGCCTTCATTCTGTATCTGCTTTCATCGTTATTTATTTTGGTCCACGCATTTGGTACCGATGGATTTACCGAGTCGAAATATAATATGCCTGATATGATGTTGGGCAACAGTAAACTGTTTTTTTTCCGTACCTGTTATATATTTCACTTCGCACATTCTGCAACTCCATACGGATTTTCGTAAAGATATTTGATTTAACGAACGCCAACACCTGTTGTGAGCGTTGTGTTCTGTTATGCAGATTCGAGAGCAAGACAAATATGGACATATATTATTCCGGACTACATCGTGTCATGAAATCTCACGTGAAATATAACTTTACGGTCACGGTTCTTATACTTGAGAATTGCTCTTCACGCGGATATGTATATAGGTATTTTATAAAACCTTTGCTTTGTCTCAAATGTAAATAGTAAACTATTTTTTTTTCGAATAGTGTTGGAATTCTGTGTTGGCATTTTTATTACAAAACTTACATTACTAAAAAGTGACGTGCTCAGTTAAAAATTTTATCGTATTCAATGTTATTTCTACGAACAATTTTTGGCTCATTCCTGAATGCTGATTTTAGAGAATCAATACCTACTGTCAAATGATTTGTTTGCACAAAATTTACAATAAGGGGCGTATTAGCGCGATATAGGTACACAGAGTACAATTACCTAACGAGAAATCGCATATATTTAAATAAATTATTGTATTCGCTGAAAAACAATTGTTGTAATAATTAAATGACGAAAATACCCGATTGTAAAATAAACTCAACTGCAGGTTATCAAGTAAATGAAACTAAAATCTAAAAAATTTACTTGTCAACAATTTAAAGTTATACTTTTCGTTGGGTAAGGATAATTTAAATTTTAAGGAATACCTACAGAAGTGTATCTATAGGTAACAATATCGTGAAATGATAAAAGTAATCACGCGAATACGAAGATGTGGCTTCAAGTGTATTGCACAGTAAAAAAAAAAATAAAAATAGTTGTACAATTTAATATTTTAATTTTATAATTCATAGTTTTTTTTTTTTAAATAAATAACATGCATAAAATTTGAACCAGACTTCATGAGCCCGGCTAGCTCAGTCGGTAGAGCACGAGACTCTTAATCTCGGGGTCGTGGGTTCGAGCCCCACGTTGGGCGACCAAATTTTTTTTGTGTGTGTAATTAATTAATTTTTATGTGAAATAAAGACTTTTATTTACTTAACTAAGCACAGTTTGACGTTTTGGTTTCGTATTAATCAAATATATTTATTTCTTGAATGTTGTCATAAAACTATATTAACTTTCTCGACCAAACTTTACAACCGGCATGTACGTAAACGTTACATTAATATTATTAAATGATCCGTTTTTTTTTTTTTTTATTATTATAATAAAATATTATTATCATTCAAAAATAAATAAAATTTTCAATGTCATATTACAAGAAAAAAAAAAAAAAACGAATCGGGAAAGACAATTAAGAATTGCTTACGAAAATAACGATTATAAGTGAGCTCAGCTAAACTATAAAAAAATGTGCGTGACAATAGAATTTAATACAATTTATTATAAGGCACTAGAATTAAAAGTAGTAAAAAGAGTTTAAAATTGTCGGAATTGTTTAGAATATTAATTTGATATCATGAAAAAATAATTTTAAAACTAATATCAAAAAACCTAACGAATACTACGGAGTAATTGAACGTACTGTTCTTAGAATTTTCCTAGATCTGAATCACTTTACAACAGTGCCTAGGCCATTTCATTGTTATAATCAAAACAACACCATTTTCATTACTTTTTTTAAACCTCAGTATTCAGAATCTGCAAGGAGGATTTTTTTGCAATACCTGTATTCAACTATTATTACCGTCCGCAGAATGTGGTATTATACATGTATATAACATAATATGCTCCTACTACGTAAAAAAGAAATAATACTATGTCATAACTAACGTAAAAATTAATAACGCTAAAAAAGTATTGTTATAGTTTTTATTTAACCGAACAATAATAATTGTTGTAACTCGGAATGGGCCGGATCTTAGGAATTACCGGTTCCGGTTCTAGTCCGGTTCCAAAATATTGTCCTTCGGTTCTCGATACCGGCTCTTTTTTAAAAAAACATCTTTGTCGGCAAGAAAGAGTTATTATCGAAAAAGATACTTCAAATATAAATAAAGTTAGTTTTCACGTGTGCTTGTTTAATCAGCTTTGTTAACACGGAAGTATATACGGTTTATGTTTGCCGTAAACAATAAATAAAACTACTGAAAACGAATTACACCAAAAAAACTAAAGTTCATTCATAAAATGCGGTTAATTACGATGTTTTGGATTTCTTTTCTTTCTTTAAAACAAATTGAATCAATATCAGAAGAATTGTTCGACGAAAATCTAAGCGTCTGCAGTAGCGTATCCAGTCCATTTCTTTACGAAGTAACATTGAAAAATGGAAACACTTCCTTCTCCGGTACAGTATACTCTAATTATGATATTATAGACGTATTGAAGACACCGACTATTGGCAAAAAACATGGGTTAAATATACTGACAAACTGTAAGTAAGCAATTCGGACTATTAATAAAATATATCAACTTAATAAATCGTCTAAATAGTTTTATCAAAACGAGGTCAGTATGGATGAAAAAAACGAAGAATACGAAAACAATTTAGAAACATTTTTGAATTATATAAATACTACGGTTGATTATTTTTCATTGTTGATTAATGAAATGATTTACCGCGAATCAGACGTTTCGTTACACAACAATTCGTTTACATTAAAACCACTGTTAACATTATTAATTAAATCTCACTATACACTATCATCAAATAGAAGGGATATCAATACTCACCAAATGTCGAATACTGAAAAGATGCGATTAATTCTTATAGAAGCGATCGAACTTCAAAAATTTTGGTTAATGAATTGTGAAGAAGGATCCGTAAATATCGAAAATACAGAATTATTTAATGGTGTATTGGTTGTATCAACAAATGTAGATGAAAACGTAACTGACAAAAATATCAAAAGTCTGTCACACATAATAAAAGAAACAATGCACTTTGATGAGAGTTCAAAAGGTAGATGTAGAATTGATACTTTATTGAATATAATGGATGTAACTAAGAACAAATCAGTTTTCGAAGAAATCTCAAGTGTAAAAATATGGGCGACAGATGTTTATTATGTAACAAATTGGATATATGGTAAAGCAGATACTACTTGACTACGACATAAATGTACTGTATTGGTGTCACGAAGCGATTTTAATAGCTATCATGAAACTAATTACTCGGAAATTAATATATCTTTTAAAAACGTATCCTAAATTTAACTAATATAGATTTATTATATGCGTATGTTACATACAACATGGGAGATGTTAATTTACACATACCATCATACATAAAGGAAGGTTTTGAGATTTTAAGTTGTACGACAAAAGAAGTCTCCGAACATGGCCCCGTCAAAATTTTTGAACGGAATTGTTAATGTTAAAATAAAAAAAAAGAACGGCGGGAATACACGAAAAACTTTTCTCGTAAGGTTGTTATGTTAGTTCTCGTATTTGATTTTTTACGAGGATTTGCGATTTTAACTATGAGCGGGCTGTAAACAAAAAATCTTCACGTGAGCTGTAAATAGAGACGTTGATGGATCCAGCCATATAAAATTTTAATTACTTGAAACAAAAACGACGAGAAAAAAAATTGCGTTTTTATTATCCGTTTTATACTGTTATTAATGTATATTTTAATTTTCAATAACTTACATACGTAATATTTTAAGGACATTGAACAAGAGTTAACTGATAACGTGAGTCTCAATATATAAAATGTTTATATTGTACTTACTACCTCTTCGATTAATTTACAAAAATCTTAACTGTCTGTGGTGAATAATTATTATGAATACGTTCTCTTTATTGGTACGCTTCCCATCGTAATTCGATTCATACGACGACTTCTGTACATATTATCCGTCTCACATAGTCGAGTCACAATAAATACCAGTTATTATTATCAAAAATTTTTTTAAAATACACGTTATTGATTGAAATTTGTATTAAACTTTTGTTTAAAACTCTTTTTTTTTTTTAAAGAACCTACATAAAAAAATATTTGAAATAATTTTTGTGTAAATTGTGTTCCATATTATCATTATATAGTGCACTTAAGTTTTGGTCTGAATGCGCCGGCCAACGGGTCGGAGGTTCATATCATGTAAATGCGGATCGAATCTCCACGCCCTGATCACCGTTAAGTTGGAAGTAAATTTTTCTAAATTTTTCTAAATTTAAATCAAACTTAACTTGACGCGTCAACTCTTTTTTCATTTAACAGTTATAATTTATAAAAAGTATTGGTTAGAAGAAAAAACCTTTTTTTTTCGGATTTTCTGAATTAAAATAAAAATACGTATCACTTACTTCCGAGATAAGTTCATTTTTATCTGCCAGTTAACTTTTGCTGTAGTGAGTTGAAAAAATTTAAAAAATACCTTTTAACGAGTGTAAAAAAGTGGTTGGTTTGCCGCGCGGCCTCGATTGACTGACGACGTTCTTTTACCCGATTTTCGGGGTGCATATTGATAAACACAATACGTTATGATTTCCGTCCGAATTTAACGCGGTCTCACGTAGTATTTTATTCTTAAAAGACACCCTTTCCGCGGTACACACTATTAGTGCCTAATATTAATATTTACGTGGATTTATTGTAAATCGGCTTGTATCGTCGGGGGCCACCTGGTCCCCGTGAAATACTGCCGCACGACCACCGCCGCCTCCGCGGGGCACCCCTCGACCGATTAATTTATCGGGCGCGGCAATAAAATAGCATAATTTATCGGCCTCCGGGACAAACTTTTGGTTACGAGGGTTTTCGGTACACGCGTAGAATTCGGTCGTAATCATACACGGGTGTATAATACGATACGGTTAGGTGTCTCATGTCGGCGGCGTCGAATTACTTTTTGTCCATATCGAACATTTACAAAACCCGTTTTTTGGGAAACCGTTTTAATGAGTCGCGTTCAATGAGGTTTTTTCAGGGGTTTTTTTTTTTGGGGTTTTTCAGCGAGTCTTGTTAGTTCAGTATGTACGGGCGAGATTTTTCTTAAAATTTTCACACCCAAAACGGACAAAATCCTACGATTTGTCGCTTGTCTTCGGCGTTAAATATCCGTACGATTTCGTCGTGGAACCGGTTGCAGGCGACACACGCCCAACAGTAGGTGTACCAACCACGGTTACCTACAACGGCAATCACTGACGACGAAATGAAGGTACAATCAAAATATCGCTACGGATCATTTGAACGTTTCAGAATCTCCATTGTTATAAATAGTAGATGAGAACGGTTGTCTGTAAGGATAATAATAATACACACGTAACATTATACAAATCGACGGTGATAACCTTTACCGTTATTATATACCGGTTCGTTTAAAATGAAAAAAAATGATCATTTTCATAATGCGCGAATTCTCCGAATCGAGAGAATTCGGGTACACGTACAATTTTGTAAATAAACATAAAAAAAAAAAAACTGTTATAAGTTGAATTGATCGACCGAAATAGGTGTCGTCAGCTAAAAGTTAACCGATTATCAAAAATAATGACTCGCAATGTCAAGGTAAACGCAATGAATACGACTTGAGTCGGTTAAAAAAAAAAACTAATTTTTATACATTTTTTTACACTATAAAGTTCGGCACCCTCGTGCTGTATTATATACGCGTTTCTATAATCGATCGAACGGACACTTGATTTTATTTACAAATTCATAAAAACATTTGTAAAAGGTTATACTATCTATAACGTTCTACATTTGTACAATTTATAAATTATCACGGTCTTGAACGCCACGAGAAATACATTTAAACTTATTTTAGTTTTAAGTGCTTTCAGCGTACTATAACGCGATAATAAAAAAAAAACGGAAAATACAATTAGTACAGTTTTTATTCGTAAGACCAACGTAGAAAAATATCGCACAACTCGTATTATTATTATTATTTTTTTTTTCAACTATGATAATATTATATTGTCGTCATCGTCGCGTCGGAATAACGAAAAACAAAAGAAAGCGTAAAAAAATCGCGTACCCATTGTTTCGTGCTCGCTTGTGTACACACATTGTCAATGCTGGGCAAGTCATCGACATTTTTTAACTCGTTAAGTTTAGTTAATTGAAAAAAACAAAAAGTTGAGTTAAAAGTTAATTTATAAAAAAAATTAAAGTTATCAAATTAAAAGTGAACTAACAAAAAACAACTAATTTCAATTAAAATAAAGATAATAGTCAACATTTTTAATGGTTTAGTACCTATATGTGACATTCTATCCAAAAATTAACTTTTTAAGTCAAAAGTCAACAAAAGAAATAAGTTAACGATAGTTAACTATCTTAATTAAAATTTATTTAATTTTTTAACTTAAATTTCATTTTTAACGAATCAATTCCTTGTTTTCTTTGATAAAAACGTTCAATATTGTCGTGTAAATTATAGTGTACTTATTTATTATCACTATACCACGGTGTAGTCAGACAAATTTTTGCGTCTATAATCACAGACTCGGCACTTTGAGAACGTGTTTTTTTTTTAATTTTATCGGTCTTTCACACCGGAGTCCTCGGGCATAGTGCCACTAGGACAGACACAAGTAATAAATTTAAAGAAAAAGAAAAAGAAAAATTAAATTATTTCGTCCTTAGAGCAGTCCTAACACAATTTGTTGAAGGTTATTATTGCTGCTCTGTAACACTATCGCCCCGCGGGTCAGTGACGTTTCCCAGAAAATTCGCTGATTTTGTTATAACCAAGAGTTAGGGTGAATTATTCTTTAACACGTGTTCATTAATTTTAACCAATAATGTTTTTAAACATGCTATGAATTAAATGATAGTTAATGTATTTATTTTCATATGATCCGCATCGGATTGAAAATCAAATTAATTAGATTTAAACGTAAATAAGTAGAGAATTGGGCAAGTTGATTGTGTTAAATCGTACAATAATAGGTACAAATGTTAAGTTGAAACATTCAAAATCCCTTGTAACAACATTTAACCTTTTAAATTGGTTGTTCCCAGACTTGGTTATAACAATTATAACATAAACATAAGTGTTATTTATACTTACAATATCTTTTGGGTGTTTAATTTTGTTGGTAACGATAACGTTTTACACTTCTTCTATGAAACTCTGAAAATTAATACCACTCAAAGTAACTAAAAATAAGTATGCGTGTGTTACATTAAGCCCGTTTTTAGGACTTTTTATAGTTATTTTTTTTTTTTTTGTATAATAAAATGGACTCGTTGTATGTTTGGTTGCGGTTTACAGGATTTAAAATTTAAAAACTGCTGTGCATAATGTTCGTCTGGGAATAGGTACAAATAGGAAAAAAAAACTTTTTTTTTTCAATCGACCATCATGCCATTCGTATAAATAATTGACTGAATACCCCTTTCCCCGTGCACATCCTGCACGTGAACAATTTATTGAAACCATTAAAAACGGTTTAGTGTTGGTTTCACCGATAAACCGATAAACGTTTGAAGTTGCAATGTAAATATTAATAACAGTTTGAGTTTTTTTTACGTTTACTATCGGCGTAGGTTGTTTTTTTCGATATTTGTCTACGTTATAGGTATAGGTATGGTTTCGCGTAAACGTCAAAACGTAGCAGAATAATTATCGTTTTGTATTCGCGCAATAAATATTTTCAACAAACGAGGGTAAAACTGTGGAAATAGACAATAGTTGTTAAATCATGCACAAAAATACCGGGTAAAAATAACGAATTCTATAGCTGTTGAAGTGTTCCGAAGTATTCGAAAATTTAGGAATTATAAAATTCAATGTTGAATAATTGTTGACAAATGATTGTACGGCTAAAAATGTTTGAAAATCACTCGAGAGAATCTACATTTCTTGTTAGGTACTACTACCGCATGATGAATGTTTTGCACGTTTTAGAACGTTCGATGTTTATTTTTTTTAACTACGCTGACTTTCAAAAAATATGAAAGCAAAAGTTTTTGTCCGGCATAGATTCCCGGTAAACTCAGAATCTAAAACGCGGCTTTTGCTTTTAAGTTTTTTTTTCATTTTCAACAACTATCCGAAACAACAGTCGCTGTAGATACTTACAATAGTCACCAAATTACGTATTTGTTTATGTTTTAATTTATGACACTTATGAAAATAAGTATAACATTTATATTGTATACAAGAGAATAAATTTGATTGGAGTGTGCTGTATAATATTGTTTCCAATAATCAATGCGGAATTCATTATAGAGTTTTTTTTCATCTATTTTCTTAACAATTCAACTATGTTACACTAATATTTTTTGCAAAAACTTATTTTTAATAAAAAAACATTAAAAGTGTTCCGATTTTGTTCAATTACGATGAACGAAATGATTTGAATGTGTTATATTTAATTCACAATACCGTATTACTGTATTTTATTTCTCTCTTTCGTTTCTTCTATTGACAGACTGTACACCAAAAATATTTCCAACTCATATATATATATATATTTATTTATGAAATAACAAATTTGTGAAAGTCGTTTCGCCGTACAGTAAATGGCATCATATTTTTATTTTGCGTTAACCGGGTTCTAGGTTTTTTTTTTTCATTCTTACCGTATAATACTTTATAAGCACATATTATTATTGTACTCTATGGGTCTAGACTTAAGTCTCATACATTTTGTAGTATATGATAATACATCGTTTCTAGATAATACTTCACGAGAGAGCGGAATGATGAGTTTTTATACTTTCAAAATAATTTGTAGAAGACTTTAGATTTTTATATTGTCATAACGCTTTATCGCAGACTCTTGTGTGCCCGTCCAACATTGTACGAAGGACAATACGCTATTCTATCAGCATATTGAGTTTATTACTATACACTGTGTAATACACAGTGTGTATAGGTATACCATATACTACATCCATGAAAGTTTTTGTATTTTGTACGTTATTTTGAACAATTTTTATCCAAAATCCGTCCAATGCGAGTAGTAAAAAACAGACTATTTCAATCACACAGTAACCGTAGCCACTTATGTGTAAATAATAGTCCATAATATGACTTCCATTTCTTGAGATTTTTTCAAGAAAATTGCGATATTTCCTGAGTATTTTTGGGTTTTTGAGGTAAGTCAAAAAATCAATTATAGGTTCAGCAGACATTTTTCGATTTTTTGTTCAAACATTTCGATCGTTTCGTGGATGTTTTTGATCTTATTTTGATCTCTCCAACTATAATCCTTTCTATCTCGAATTTACTGAAGGTAAACGTGTTATTAAGATTATTTTTTCTCTTGACGTTTTCGATGTGTTTTAATCTAGCATAATATACAGAATGTATAAATATATATATATTTGCGTAACATCGCTAAATTATGAATTTTAAACATTGTTCCAGTCGCTTAGTACTTGTATTCTAATTATTAATAATCATACTATTATCATAAAATTATTGTGTCGTTTGAAAGAAAAATTGGGTGAGTAGTGAATCTTGGCTCGTCTGCCACGCACACTGATGCACCGTACCCGTATTCCGAATGCAAGTTTCGAGTGACACGAGCAATAATTGTTTTTCATATAGTCTTTTGTACATCAGCTTCCCGCTGACCTTGTATTTTTGTGGCTCTAATAACCATCATATTCGTACATTTGCTCTAATAGCTAATTAGTATTATTATTGATTGTTTACCTTATATTTTTGTCCGCACCTCGCGGGTACTTTTGTTGGTTAATTTTCATTATAGGTTTAAGGCAACAGCTCTGCCCAGAAGTCTGCGCGCCGACATTGTACGCGAGTTTTAGTTGTAATTTATACTGTTTTTCTCTTAGTTGTTCACCATCTATTGTATTTTTTGTTATTGATTCTAATCCAATTTTATTCTGCTGGACCAGAAGGGCCGTAAACTATTTATAATCCTGTTGAGCCAGAAGGGCTAAAATTATTGTTTATTAGTGTTATTATTTATTATACTGCAATCGTTATCATTCGTATTTGAGTATTTATTTTATATTAGCTATTAAGTGGCCCCAAATTCAGCTCCGATAGTTTGATACTTAAAATACACAAATGTGGCCAGCTTGGCCTGCGTAAAGTGTGCGCACGAAGTATTCAGATGTCCGAGGTGAGCGTGATATCATTTCATGCACTCGGCCCTTACAAGGGGTTTCTTGAATTTTAACGTCTGAGGGGATTTAAAATGGCGTTAAGGGTGAAAAAAAACGCCTAGTAATAACGAAAACTACTATACACGACAGTAACAAACAATCCACCCTAGCTGTTGTCGGGACAGCTAGAAGTTTGTTTGTTTTTTGTATTTCCGTGTCACTAATAAACCGCAAACCACTCGGCCGTCGTGTTCTCACGTGATACAATTTTATGCAGGTACAAGCGTAATTAAATGTACGCAGTTAGTTGTACAATAGTTAGCAGTTTTTTTGTTTTTTTCTCCCCTCGACCACCGACCCACAGCGTTATAATCTCTTCGTACTATACTATATGTTATAAATTATTACGATAATAACACGTTTGAATCGCGACGCGGTGGTAGTGCGAAAGCCAGAGAGAGCAAGAGAGAGATATTGAATGTGTCAACGAGCGTGCAGGTTTAATTTGAGGGTTTTGCGATCTTATCGCCGCCCATCAGTCGCAAACTAACTTACAATTCAGTATACAGTACACTTATAATAAGTACTCTTATAAATGTATGAGACCGACAAATATTATGCCTGCAGGGTAATTGGGGTTCGTTTTTGTTTACAGTATCGTGTAACATACACATAACACCTACACGCCCGCCACCCCTACCGTGCGTGTTCGTGTGCAGTATCACAGGTGTGGACAGCCGGGGCGATTTCGAAACTGGATAATTTCGGAAAAGTATAATGGCAGGCTTAATGTTGAGGTCAGAGGATTTTCGCGTTAAAATTCCACGTTGGGGCGATTGCGGTGATGGTGAGATCTGAAGCTGTTATTTCACAGTCGGATTGATCAAGGTCAAGTACATATTGTTGTATTGTCGCACAGCATCTGTACAATACGAGCTGTATGACTTTGGATTCAGATCCATGTCGCACTCCACGGCATCATTCCAGATCCTAAAACTAATAGTTCACTAACTTAACAGTTAAAAAAAAAAATCCCTTATTAGTTGACATAATTGGGTTTTCTACAACACGAGGAGTTTTTCATAACCAACGATGGCTAACTTATTGAGTTTAAGCAGTGTTAATTAAAAGAAACAGTACAACGTTAACGCTGTCGAAATCACAGCAGCTGACCCTACCTGTCGGGTGCATCCACTACGGAGTGGACGTGTTGATCGAGCACACTCGGGTCGTACACACACACGTGTTTCGCGTCTGTAAGTGACTTCAAAACGAGTTTTAAGTTTTCACGGATTGTGATTAGCGTGTGCACGTGTTCACGACAATTTTAAATGGAGATAAAGGGTTGTGAAAGGATCATTTAAGTGAAAACGTACTTACAATCCTTCTGCTGTATAGCTTTAGCGAGCTCCTACGCACTCAAAGATGAGTTATAGTGTCTGTTTTCATTTTTAGAAACTTAAATACACTATACAACAGTTATATACCGGCTCCGTTGGAAATCGTCTTCTTATTTTGATCGTATACCAGTTAATAACTATTGTCCGTTGTCTGCATAACGATGATCCGCTTTGTCCTCATGATTTCTGCTCTATAGTCCCGAAGACGTGATCCATATTTTACTACATACCTACTTCCCTTCTCGGTATGTCTAATTGACGCACTTGATCGCCTTTATTCTTTATATTTTATTTTTCTCCTGATTCTTTTTTTTTTTTTTTGCTCAATAGAACAAGAGTAAGTGGTTATATAAAAGGACATAACCTCTTAATTTATGGCAAATAGTTTTAGAATAATTGTATTATACTATTTAAAGCAGGATATATTTCGGTGATTTTTAAAAATGTTGCTATGTTATACATTTCTAGTTTTACGTACAAGATCGATAAATCTATAAAGGAGTTGGAAATAAACCGCATGCATCACTTTTTTACTTTTGTTAATATTGTATTTATTCTATGACAGCAGTGAACAGTTTCAAAATTTAAAAAAATTTAAACTAAAATAATAAATTGTAGTAAGTTGTAATACAATATTTATGAATATAACCTGTGCGCAACATCAATATATTATGAAAAATGACATAATGTGGTAGGACTGTTGTCTATTTACAATAATAATAAATAAAAAGATACATATACAAATGTTTGAAACATAATATTAATTATTGTTATAAATTATGGATGAATATAATCAGATTAAAAACTTTCCACTCATAATTTAATATCTACAAGTTTTTACAACTAAAAAAGTTATATTAAAATATTATTAGAATATTATATAATCATAAAATCATAAAATTTTATATTGTAGTCGAAATGGACCGTGACGTAACTGGATTGAAATCCGTGGTGGCAAAAAATTAACAATTACAAGGTAAAAAAGCCGGGATCACTCTGGGTATTTTGACGGAAGAGCGACTACGCTTTGGGTGGGACAATAATTTGAAAGTTGTGGTTCAATCGTAAATATTAAATATCTGAAAGCAATGATAAATCTTTGCCTTTGAAAAAACAAATTTGAGCGAGCTCAGTTATCAAGAAAACGTCCTAGTAAAAAGCATATTTAACAATAAAAATTTTCCAAAAATTCCGAAAGTCGTATCCCAAGAATATAAAGAATGTTAATTTAACTAACGTGTACAAATTTCAAAATCTTTAGGACAATTATTTTAGGAGTTATAACTCTTTCAGAATCTACTGGACGGATATTCGTGAAATTTTTTTTATCAGTTAGCAAATTTTGTTTTACATAAATTCTAAATTTTCAAATCTTTAATAACAAATTTGTTTGAGTTACAAATTGTTTTTCTAAAAATGAGTCAAAGGTATGACCAGTTTCCGACGATTTTCCAAATTTAAAAAACGACTTAAAAAATAAAAAAATTGTGATTATGAATTTTCAAAATTTTTAATAACATAATATGTATTTACATGTCACCAATCTTGTGTTGAAGTTTCAAGATTTTTTTTGAAAAAATACATTTTTCTTTAAACAAAAACCACAAAGAAAATGAAAATGTTTGAAAACTTTAAATTTCATACTTAGCTCAAAAGTTTGTGAAAGCACTTGAAACTTGGAATAAACTTGTGTTTCTAAATATTGCGAATGAGTTTTTTCTTTATATTATAACAGTTGTTATTATTTTTATAATATTGGTTAAAGTAGGTATTGCGGGTCTTTTTATTTTTTACTATATTTTAGGTTAAAAGAATTTTATTGTAGATTCATCTGAGGACGCAAAATTATAATTTTGTTGCTTCCTAAATAAATTTACAGATGGGTAAGTGTCCCCCTTGTCCCCCCGTAATTACGGTCATGGAGATGGCCTACGAATATTGACGATTTTGATGAAATAATCATAGAAGGTTTTTAAATCACGTAACAACATTTCGAAAAGATTTTCAAACTCCTTTTTTGTCAGGAACTTGTTATTTTTATTAAAAGTACGTCCCCAATATCTAGTATCGTTACCCTTTAAATCTAAATTTTCGAACACAACATTATAGTTTTTCTTAAATTCTTCTTGAATTTCCTGAGCATGGTATTTAAATAATTTCAATGAATTGTATACACTAAAAGAACACAAGAAACAATTTTGAATTTTTTTTATTATTATTCTTATTTCCCATGGAAAAAGTTCTATCCAATCTCCGTAAATTTTTAGTTGTAGTGCAATGGACTTGAAATTACTCGTAACTTTCCACAAAAATTTGTGTTCCAATAAAATCTCCTTGACTCGAAGAAATATAACTGCGGCACTGGCTTTAAAAAAAACTTCATAAAGCGAATAGACAACAAGTGGGTTAAAATTTGTAACCGATTCATTAATAATTTCTGAGAGACTTTTTTTCGATCCATTCCAGATAATTTTGATTTTATCTTCATATCTATTAAAAATACACGATTTATCAACAAATGTTTTGTACATGAAATCGACACTAAAAAAAAGCCAATCCTCATCCTTTATACTTTTTTCAAAGTTCAGGTCTTCCATATTAAAATCTTTCAAATTTTGTTTAAAATAATTCTCTATAGATTTATTTATAAAAGCTGTATTTTGAAGTTCTTCAATATTATTACTATAAAACGAAAAAAAATTAGATTTATTAAAAGTACATTTTTTTAATTCATATCTGTACATTTCATTCGTTATCATATTAAGAACTCGCTGGGTTTTATTATAAAATAATTCATTTTGAAAATCTAGCTTACAATTAACTAGAATGATGGATACTTCGTATGCCATTGTTAGAATATCCATATCGTCAGTTTGTTTTTTAACTATAAGAAGGAAATATAGTTTTAATTTTAGAATTATGTCTTGAAGGTCGGTATCATTTGTGTCTTTTTCTCCAGCTCTATCTCCATCAAAATTGTTCAAAAATGTGGACGCTCGATAACAGAGAGAGTAAATACTAGTAACGAATCCACAAGCATTTGCCAATTTTTCAGTATCGGATTTTGGATTTAAAAAATCTATTTTAACCGCCCACGGATTAAAACTGTTATTATAATTTATTAGAAATGGTTTGAAATAGTACCCTATACATGCAAAATTTATATTTTTATTTATAAAAAAATTCAATATTGTAAGAACATTTTCACGGTAATGCGTAATATTATTTTCATCAACATTTTCTTCAGGCAGGGTTAAATTGACAGCAAATGAGATTGCTTTTTCAATTTTTTGGACATTAATGTTCAATTTATTGCCAAGTATAAATGAATACAATTTATGAAATGTTTCAACTATCTTTTTTGGTGCTTTTAACGTATCATGTACACTATTACAAACTTCTACAAATATTTTTTCTATACTTTTGTCATAAATTTCTGAGTTATATTTTATCACATACAATAATTTTCTAATTAATTGTTTAATGATGGTTTCTACAATGATTTCGTGACAATACATCAGTGTTTTCATATCATAGTTAGTAATTGCCAGATTTAATAAATCTGTAATTAATATATTGTGGTTGATTGTAACCTGTACTTGCACATCTGTGATTATTGGAAAAAGTTTTTTGTCCGTTGAAAAACTTATGATATTTAATAAATCATTAACACGACATCTATTCATTGATAGTTCACCATATTGCATTGTTTCTTTAACAATGTGTAACAAGTCTTTTATATCTTGGTTCGTGCTATTTTCATTAACGTTAATTGGTACCAACGCACCGTATAATTGTAAGGATTTTTCGTTTTTTTCAACTTTTTCTTCACAATTCATTAACAAATATCTTTGAAGTTCAATCATTTCAATGTGAAATAAGCGTAAAATTTCTGAATTTGAAATATGAAATGTTCTTATATCTCCCTCTCGTGATGATTGTATGTAATATGTTTTAATTAACAATGTAAACAGTTGTTTGCTAATAAAAAAATTGCTATGTATCGAAAAGTCTGACCGTTTTTTGTAAACAATATCAGCAATCAATACTGAAAATTCTTCAACTATCGTATTAACAAATTTTAAAAATTCTTTTAAGTCATTTTCAAATTCTCGTTTTTTCGCCGTATTGTCGAGTTCTTCAAAACTGTTCTCATTTTGATAAAATACTGTAGACGATTTTATAAATTTATGTATTTTATTTACAATATAAAACGCCAACTTACAGTTTATTAACAGGTTGAATCCGTGCTTTTTGCTCATTATTGCGATCGGTTCCTGCGAATTGCATATGGTATGATCCAAGCACACTTTTCCAATGACGGAAGCATTTTCATTTTTAAGTTCAACTTCCAGAAGAAAAGAATGATTGGTGTTATTGAGACTTACATTCTTCTCGATTGAATTCTCTAGAGTTGTGTCTATTGGTTTCAAACATAGAAATGAAATCCAGACTATTGTAATAACAATCATTTTGACGGAATAATTTGATTTTTTAAGTCGTACAGATATTTAAAGGCCTCTTTATTTTCATTTATATACAACAAACTAAAATAATTAAACCATTTCCGTGTGAGTACACATTACTGATCAAATAAATTTTAGTAATGAGTCATTCTTTACGTAAAAAGTTTTCCTGTTGTTTTAATTTTTATTGTTTTTTCGTTTTTTTGTTGTTTTCCGGTTAGATACTTTGTAATTTTTTTCTATGCGTTCTAATAAAAATAATTATTTCTGAAAACAAGAAAAGTCAATTATTAATCTTGGACTGTGAGACCTTTTTCAACATTATTGAACTTCAAAGTGTTTACTTATTTAATCAAAGCAAGAAGTGGATTAGTGACATTTAATATGTATTAAATACCCAATTATAAAGCTAATAATAATTGACTGTTCGTGGTGGAGGGGAGGAATATAAATATTAATTGAAAATAGATAATTGTTCCGTGCCTACATAGATACACAAAGATATATCAATTGACTACTATTTAAAAGAATTTTATAAACAAATTTATTACGAATAAAAACGTTAAATATTGTGTTCAAAGATTGAGAATCACATTGTTTTAGATCTAAAACATTTTGTGTCATTTTTCGTTCTGACATGACAATGAGATGTTTCGTAATTTAAAAATCATTTTTGACATTGTTAAATGAAAAATTAAATGTTCTAGTGAATAGTCACTATTTACATAAAAAGTTTTCCTGCTGTTTCTTTACAATTTTTGCAATTTGTTTTTATAGAAAAAATACATCTGATTTGAACACTAGAAAAGTAGTGTTTGACAATATGACTTTTAGATTCTGAGCGAAGCGAGGAAGCAATTGATTTTACAAAGATGTGTGTTTTTTATTTTTTTTATTTTTGTATCTATGGCACGTGTAGCTCCTAAGGAATTGCTCCGATCTTCAACAACAGTGCCTCTTTCCGGTAGAGAATTTTATATCCTTGGTGCGTTATTGATCGTGTTTTTAATCGTAAATACATGTTAATGTAGTATAAAATACAATCTTTTAATTTATATGCACCACATTGATTCCGAAACCTGGTGGATTTTGATTATTGATTAGGTATACGAGTTTCGTTTTGAGTAAGGTTTGTACAAACTGTTTTTTTTTTTTTCTGCAGAAGTTTATAATAATCGTAAATTGAAGATATTTACTACTATTTTTTTTTCTTTTCATCTCATACGCAGTTAATAATATTCGTATATTTACTGAAAAATGTAAAAACGTAATTTTGACCGTCTATAAACTTGACGTGACTTGGACCACAGTGGCGGCGGGATTACGTTCGCCGGCTGACTAGAAATGTTCGCCGAAAAACAATGTTATTGCGCGAGACCGGTTCTCCGGCAAAAAAAAAAAAAAAACCGTTAGCGTTGTAATAATGAGTACCAATGATGTTAAATACCTCTCGGGCATTATACCATATTGCCTCTCGGAAATAATTCGAAGAACAGTGCCGTCTTAACTTATAGTGCAGAGTAAGATAAGGAGAAGAAAACGTAAAAAAGTACAATAAAAAAAGCAATGAAAAATTCCCGAGAACGAAGACTACGCGGCTGAATATAAATAATTCGTCGGTATAAATATACGTCGGCAATCTCGCGGCTGGACGAATACTTTTTCCCGAGATAACTGCATGCTGTGGCACAAGAGCACTATCATTGTTTGCAATAATAAAAATAAAAAAACTCAGAGAAAACGAGTCTTGTTATCGCTCTAGCCGAAAAACTGGCGCTTTTTTTCTGTACAGTGAAGTGGCCTCGATATAACCCCGATCATTAATTTCCCACTACTCCAAGACGGAGTTCGAGGCCATCATTTTGGTGGGAATATTTTTTTTAAAGAATTCGATTGATTTTCGAGGTAATATGACGAAAAATTTTTGGCGCCACACGACATAAAATTATTTTGTCTGGTGATGCATTTTCTGGGAAGCAAGAGCTCTTTACGTTTAACGCCAAGGTTAAATTTAATCCAAAAGACTGTGGCAGTAATTTACTTGTGAATTTTTTTCGTTTTTTCATAACTGTTTGGGTTATGTGTCGATAACGAGACGAATAAAAAAATAGCTCCGAATGACTTAACTTCATCACACGTCGCGGTCGATATGATGGAAGGAAACCAATATAATATACAAATGTTGTCGGAAATATTTACTTGGAGATAATCTATTCGCGTTTTTTTGAGACAAAAGAAATTTAAACGTTTAAATTAACGTTTATAAACTTTCTATCCGAGAATAAAACTGAAAAACATTGTTTAGTACATGGCTTACCGAGCTCGATCTGAATTGAAATTTTCAAACGCACACGTTGTCTATTGTTCAACATCAAAACTCAAACATTCAAGACGTTTATCTATCCAAAGTAAAGCCACAATACTACCGAACTTTCCATCTGATTAAAAACTGTACTTCAGACTCAAAATTCGTACACAAGTTTAAAAACGTATATATGTGCTATTCGACAATTTCGCTAGTTATCGTTAGTACCTAAAATTTTATTTTAACTATAGGTACGCATTTATCTAGTTATTCATTTTTTGGCAATAGCTTTTTTGACAATCTATAGATATGCACTGAATAATATTATCTTGGTGTTAAAAATTCAGTGTAGCTCGAAATTCAACTAGAACAATTTGTAAAGCAACAAAATAGGAAGCACTTATATTGTAAATTAGTGTAGTTTGCAACTAGCGCGTGTTTAATCAGCTTTGGTCGCAAAAAAACACACGTAAATACAGTTAAATTAAGTGATAAGGCAATAACATAGGTACTAAAAAGCCAATATCACTAAGTATTAAACGTTCGTTCGTCAAAATAATGTTTATTACGAAAGTTTGGATTTTATTTCTATACTTAAAACCAACTGAATCATATTTAGAAAAACAGATTCCGACGTACACATCGGTCGAAAATGCATCTCATCCATATCTTTATAAAATTCAGCTCAAATATAGAAATGACTTTTTATCCGGATATTTGTGCTCAAACCATACAACTACGAAAATGGCGATCGGACCAACGCACGGTTTAAACGTGTTAATAAATTGTAAGTTTGCATTTTGGACCATAAGTAAAATACAGGAATTAATTAAATCGTCTCCTTTATTTTATCCAAACCAGTTTGATTTCTATGAACACACCGACACTGAACACAACGAAGAGTTTGAAAAAAACTTGGAAAATTTTTTAAACTTTGTACATAAAACGATTGCAGAGTATTCAATATTTATTTACAACATTCTGTACTTTACGTCAGAGGTTAGGGTACACAACATCGCGTTTACTTTAAAATCAATGTTTACGTTATTGATAAAATCGCATTATATATTTTCATTCAAAAAAGGCGATATTAATACTCGCCATATCTCAAATACCGAAATCCTACGACTGATACAGTTAGAAATGATCGAACTTCAACGATTTTATTTAATGCATTGTGAAGAAGTACCGGAAAACAATAATGAAAACGCACAACTGTTGTACGGTTTATTAGTACCTATAAATGTCCATAAAATTGTTATCGAAAATGATGTGAATAGCATGTTTCGCATACTTAATAACTCATTGCATCTTCATTCTATATTTGAAAACGCATGTAAAGTCAGTGATTTATTAAAAGTTGTACGTTTGTCATCAGACATAATAGTTTTCCGAGAAATAGCTGATGTACAAGTAAAAGTTACCAGCGAAGTATATGTATCGATTAGGGATATCATGAATCAGATAGAAACGAACTACGATTTAAATGTACTGTATTGGTTTTACGAAACGATTTGGATAACCATCGTAAAACTAGTCGTTCAAAAAATATTATATATTTTAACACTGGGTACGGATATAAAATATCTTAAAAACGATATTGCTAAGGTATATTATTACACGAGTATACATGATGTACCATTGTACATAAAAAAAGCATTTAATATTTTAAGAAATTTATATAATGATCATAGGGTGACAAATACGGGAAGTATGAATAGTAATGTTAATACTCAGCTAAAGAAATACTTTGATGATCTCAATAGTGATGGATTTAAAACCTTTTTAATCGAAATTAAACTACCCGACGGAGGAGACTTTCAAATGAAAAAATCACAATACTCTGAAAGTGTAACTGTGTTGTTAAAATTTATTGCAAACAACATTGATAACTTTGAGTGCATTAATTACTATTTTAAACCTGTTAAAAATGCTTATTGTAATTATTTCAAACCATTTGCAAACAGTAAGACATTTTTAATACCAAAATCTAGTATTGAAAAATCAAATACTACCTGTGATTTTATCACAAAAATTTACTTTCTCTGTATTCAAGCGTCTACTTTTTTGAATAAATTCGTCAAAAATATATCGGATAAAATAAATGGAACCGTGAGTATAACTGGATTGGAGAAAACTTTACTAAAAATAAAGAATGTTTTCCTTCTTTTAGTAAAAAAAAGAACAGACGATGTGGAAATTTTAATATTGGCATACGATGTATCCGCTATTCTAGTTAACTACAAACTAGATCGTGAAAATGTATATTTTCATGTTAAAAGTCAACGGATTATAAATGTGATACTAAACGAAATGAACAAGTATAAAATAAAAAATTGTGCTCATGCTAATTTAAGTTTGTTGACTTTCGGTAACACATATCTCAATGAAATTTACAATACAAATTCTATTAACGGATCCATTGAATATTATTTTAAAAATTATGTGAGCAACTTCAATTTTGGTGACCTAATATTTGAAACAAGTATTAACGATAACGATTGGCAATTTTTAAGTATCGATTACATTTATAGAACATTTGTTGTAAAATCAAATGTATTCTCTCCGTATGAAGAAAAAATTAAAATTATCTGGAATGGTTCAGTTCAAAGTCTGAATGAAATTTTTAACAATGAATCAGCAATAGTTTTCGATCCACTTATCGTATATTTTCTTTATGAAGTTTATTTTAAATACTGTGCTGCAATTATATTTTTTCGAATTAAGGAGGTTTTATTGACAAACAACTTGAACAAAATTGATAAAAATGTTGAATCTATGAAAAATACACTAAACGTTCACTGGAAGAGTTTTTTTCCATTAGCAATGAGATATATTCTAGATGATATTGAAAACAATTTTCTGCATGTTTCATACAAATATGTAGATTCTACCAAAGGATTAATAAGTGAAATAGAAAAAATTGAGGAAAAATTCAAAACATTAAACATTGTCTATGAAAATTCCGTTTTACGTTCTATTGAATCGAAATCGTGTTTCAATTTCCAGCAGTGCAACAAAAGTTATCAGATGATGTCAGCAGAAAAGTTTGGAATAATTCTCAAAAAATTGTTAGAAAATCTAATGACCGTTTATAAATATTACTTGAAAATCACCCAACAGCGTCCAAATGTCCACAACGACAATGATAAAACGAACGACACAAATGATTGTGAATTGTGTGATGGAACGTAATATGCGGCGCTCAATGATACTCGAGGAGATTATTACCATAAAAAGAAATAAATGAAAATTTGATAAAATTAAAATTAACTGATAAAAGAAATTAATTTTAATCTAAAAATTGCTGTGATATATTCTTGAAAAATTATGCCACTTGTTTGGGAATTTTATTATTCATTAGTTATTAATAATATTAATATTGTGTAATATTTTGGTTTCAATACTCGTGTTACACACTTTCAAATGTAATATATTTTATAATTCATACGTCGAAAAATATTAAAGAAACAAATTTATATTCATATTTTGTAAAAGTTTTCTTTTTATCAAAGAATAATATCAAATAGATCGTATTTTTACTTTTTTTTTTTTTTTTTTGACCCCTAAGTATTTAATTAAAATTTTTTTGCCACGTTTTCAATATTGGCTGTATATGCTCCTGAGAAACTGATCTACTTAATCCATCATTAAACCTAATTTATTCCTAAGTCCAGATTGTATTAGTTCGTTTTTTCTGCAATTCTAATTATATCTTGCTCAATTTTAGTGGTTCTCGTGGCTGTGTTATCCGTATTTGAAGTTATTTTCATCAATTTGAAAGTTACGCGTTTTATCCAAGCTACCTCACATATTCTTAGGTTACGTTTACATTTATATAAAATGTTCGGTTAGTATCACAGATTTAAAATATCACACCTATGGCCTAACAGAATAGATAATCACACCCACGGGGCGGCAAATGAGTTGACATGATTTGCTTTACTTTGCGACCGGTTGTATCTAAAAAGCCTTACTCGTTCACTTCAAAATATCGAGCATCAACACCCTTTTAAAAAGCCCAACGTCGGGCAAAATATTTTGTTGTGTTCAGAAACAATTGTGACTGTAATCGATTCGAGTTGAAAAAGTGGGGAAAAAAAAAACAGAAAATAATTTCTTTACCTACTTAAAGAGATCGCTACAATAACGAGACAAAAATTATAGGTATAGGTCCCATTATAGGTATACGCCAGAAGGTCGTGGCACCGGTTAAAATTAACAGATACATTGTTCGTCGTCTTGCGGAAAAAAAAATGTATTTCAATTCGAACGTTTAAAACGCGAGAAAATAATATAATGATCGACGTGAACTGCAAATACCGTGACAACACCACTCCCCCCGGTAACGACCGAGACAAATTTGAGCACGTAAAACAGTATAGTGAATAAACGACGCAATTTTCTGAATTAGTTTTTATGTTCGCATGAACATAACGTAATATTATTATACGGTTGTGATACATTTACGGTATGGAACCGTCTGCTAAAGGCCGTTGAATAAATCATAAAATCGCTCATGTTGCGACTTAAATATAACGATTTTACGTATTGCGTTCAAACGGAAGCAATACAAATGAATACGACGCAGAATATTATAATTGAAGAATCGTGCTGTACGTAAACATTTTAATTGGTTTTTGTTGTGCGATCGGACTTGCCGCTGTCGATATTCGATGCTTTGGAAAAACACAATTTTTACATTGAAAATTGTGAAAATAAAGTGCACCAATCGTTTCAATTATAATAGGAATAGTTTTACCATCGATTCGAAAAAAAATTTACATTACGATATGGTTGAGTAAATCATAAAACATTTTAGGTAGTCCTTGAGTTTTTAAATAACATCGAGACTGAAATTTCGACTTTAAAACCTGTAGAACACCGTAAAATGACAGCTTAAATCTAAACATATTTATTTAACTCTATCAGCACACACGAATATATGGTCAAGTTCCGGGGTAAAATGATGCTATAAAGCAGTTTTTGAATCGCCGTAAAACTGCAATTATTTCAATTAATAAATGTTAAAATTATTTTGTCGAAATGTTGCTAACGATTATGATAGTTTTCATCTTATTTCCCGATGCGAAAACAACTGACGAATAACAGTTGATCGAAATTGTATCCCTCGAAAACTCGACACGTGATCCTTTTTTTCAAGCGGTTGAATTAAAAAATGGTAACACCTCGGTATCGGAAAAAGTGTTCTCTTACCATACCGCACGCATGTCGGCGATCGGAAAAAATGGTTTAAACGTGTTCACAAACTGTAAGTTAGCATTTTTGACAATAAGTGAAACACGGAAACTCGTTGAGTCGGCTACACAATTTTATTGGAGTCAATTAAAAATGTTTGAATTTGACTACGACAGGCCGAAGCGTGAGTTTGAAAAACTTTTGGAAACATTTTTAAACTACGTGAACACAACGTTCCGTTCATAATTATTGATTTGATTTTTATAACTATTTCCGATATTAACAAAACCATAAAGTTCCAAATTTCAAGAACATGGTTCTAAATAGTTCCAAACAAATTACAAAATATTGGTTTTATTTACGTTACTCCGGGAACAAGTAGGGGTGCTACATGAAGGTGGCCCCCCCAACCGAAAATTGTTTTTTCCTAGAAAGGATTTGAGTTCCAAATTCTAAAAGTCTGGTACCAAATTTAACAATTAAAATCTGAAAGAAAAATTCTGAAGTTCAGAATCTAAAATAGGTATGTATTTGTACATTTCTATGCAAGAATATTATTTTATTGTTGTAAAACAATTTTGTTTATGTCAACTTGAGCTTAAAATTAAACATATTGAACACATTTTAATTTATGAACAATAAGTGTGCGATTTTGTGTATGCTTTATACAATTACACAATTGATTTAATGCTAACCACTTCCTGGTTTATTTTACTGTGATATTTTATGTTCTACAACTACGTTAGAAACAACTATAGCGATAAATTTTGAACCGTTGCACAAATTAAGAAAAATAAAAAACAGAAATTTTCAGTTTAATTGACGTTAAATTATTTATTGCTTCGTTTGTTTACTGTTGTTATCGCTAATATTTTATTAAATTATAAATAAATAATTCCGCTTTCGCGTATTCATCAGAATATTATTCGCGAGAAATTTACAATTTTATGGGTGTACACTTTTTGTGACTTTTTTTCCTGCTAAAACATGTTTACGTTTCTCGTATGTTTTTGTTTGGGTCCTATTGCTTTTTATTTGGATTACAAAAGTAATAAAAATAATCCCGGTTCTTTTTATGTTTCTACGTTCAAATTAAGATTTTAATTTGTAAACGGAGTCGTTACCCGTTTGCCGTAAAACGCTGTTTCATCTCGTAAAAAGCGCAATGTGTGTGCCAGTGACTAAAATTAAAAAAAAGAAAAGAAAAACTCTTAAACACTTTGATAAAAATCACACTTTGTACGCTACTGTACGCAGAAAAAAAAAATCGAGTTGTTTACTTGTGCGTTACCTACGATGTGTTTCTTTGGCCTCACTATACACTCACTACGATTTTTAATTTGTGCGAATATAAACCGCGTCATATTAATGTAATCGTTTCGCCAACTAATTGGATATTTGTAAACGTACATTTTTACGTTTCTGATATTATAAACCTCCAAAACGCGTCAAAATTATATACTGTATTATAATATCGTCTGAATTAAAAAATATTCGATTTTATATTCCGAAGAATGTATTGGTTTTAACACGATGTGTGATTTTTTTTATTTTTTTCTTTAGCACTGTGTAATCACGACAACTGCTTCAATAATGATCCCGATAAAAACCAAATTTAACAATAAACGTGGTCCGAAAATTCCAAAAATCCACGTATAAAGAATATTAATTTAATTAACGTGTGAACGTTTCAAACCATTTGGACCGTAATTTTAGGAGTTCGTGCGAGTCTAGAATCAATTGCATACTAGTGTACGTAATTTCTATGTTATAAATTACTTGCACCGTTTTTCTACACTTTTTTTTTTTGTACGCGTTTGGCATTCGTTGGACGGAAAATTTTGAAATTGTTTTATCAGTTAGCAAATTTTGTTTTATTTAACATATTTAATTTCTTTAATCTCTAATTAAAATTCTTAAACAACAAATTTGTAAGAGTTTCAAATCTTTTTCTAAAAATAAGTCAAAGGCGTGACGAATTTTCAAACATTTTCCAACCTTCAAACAACTACAAAAAAAAAAAAAATCATCACTATGGAATTTTGAACATTTTTAGAATCGCATGTATGTTTTGTTTGAGTGTATACACGTGTTATTAATCTCGCGTTGAATTTTTATAACTTTTTTTCAAAAGCTAAAAGTGTTATCAAACAAAAACCACAAAGAAAATGTAAATTTTCGTAAATTTTAAAGATCTATACTTGTTTCGAAATCCCCCAAAACCTGAACCAAGCCTGTGTTTTTTCTATTTGAATATTGTTTAAATGTTTTAGCTAGTTCTGTTTATTATTTTTGACGTTTGCTGTAACTTTTTACGAGTTCAACTTACTTTTTCGAATCTGAGAACGTTCCAAGTACGATGACTAAGTTTTTCATCAGAGTTATTGAACAACAGTAAAAATCGGAAAGTTCCTCCTCATACCGTTAACAAACAAAGTCGTTCACAGAGAAACTAAAAAAAAACATCATTGTAAAAACAATACGTTTCTTCGACGACGCTCAGAGTCTGATAATAATAAAAAAAAAACGAGCGCGATAAAATATTTTGTAAAACGACTTTGACGTATAAACTGCGTAATCCCTTCGACTCGACCGTGCGCTGCTTTGGTGTAATCCTCATTGTTGTGTGCACAACGGCTGTATAGAGAAATATATTTCGTTATAGAACATTTTATATACGTACAATATGTCATTACGAAACGGCGATCCGACGGGAACGAGGAGAATAACGGCTTTCAAAAAGTGCGTTTCGATGTCCCGCACGTCGTCGACCATAACAGACGGTACACGAAAATGCTTTTTTGGCCAAAGCGAACGTAGGCGGCCGTAGGTTTTTCTCGACCGACCGACTCGCTCGCCGGGTTTTCTCTTCACGGCAGCCGTGTTTAACCAGTATAAACAACGATAATATCGTGCGGAATCACGTGCGTTCGCGATTCGGCCACAGGAACGGTATCCAGGATTTTTTTCGCGGGGTTCTGAAAGAAACTGTTTTACGATTTTACACCGATAACGTAACGTTTAAAATTCATTCGTACCCAGAACGCAGGTACGCGCGACCGTCAAACCACCGGGTTTCGACGGTACGAATGCGGCGGGTCGTCCGCGAACTGAAAACGGATGTTGACACACGCTGTGATGTGAGGTCCACGATTCTACCGTGGCAATGTTTTCCGATCTAATTTGTTTTTTTTTCCCCGCGATTAGCCAACACTGATGTAACGTTTGTTTAACTCGCCTTTTTGGTAAAGCCGTACCAAACATATATGTTATATTATTTACGAATCTCACAAACGCGAATCCGGTCCGAACGTATCGGAAACGGCTGCAGTAAACGTACGGCAATAACAATTATTATTTCCTCGCGTTCTGCACATTTGAGTGCATCGATATAATACGGAGCGTACACTGTATTGCTCAGACGGAGCGTCCAGACACGGATATTGCGCCGATAAAGTCCGCGTGCGTGCTGAGCAAGCGTGGCGCAGCGATAAATTACGGCGTTTTACCAGACGCGAGAAACGGCGGGAAGTCTCGACGGTTTTTCTCGCGCCGAAACGGTCTAGACGGCGCTAAATCCAGCAAAGTTCCTCCTATAAGATCCCCCCCCCCGGCTGGTCACCCGCTGAATTTAGAGTCGCGATCACGGCTTACGCTTTTCGTCGTTTTTCTCAACGGAACCGGTTTATCTATTCTGAACACGTATCGCCGCTAACATTTCTGGCTAATAATGACTTTGAATGGAAATGACTGGAAAACAGTCATTTCCAAGTAAATCGAACGGTGGTTTTAAATATGTTTTCGTATCGAAAATCGGTTTGTTTACGAAAAAGTCACGATTAAGACTGCGAACGGTATTATTTTGTTTGTGATTTCATATTTGTGATTCGCACTGTTAATACTATACTCCGAGACAACAAATTGGCGGACACGGGTACTTCGGGACGGTGGATTGGTTGTTTTTAGTTTGATCCGAACTGCTGCTCTACTGAAACGCGTATTTTTTAATAACTTTTAACCTCTCCAACTTGTAGAGCTTTCTAAGAAAAATATGTAAACGGTTTGATATTTATTCACACCATCTGCTGCCCTGCAATGAAATAAGTTCGATGTAAACCGTATCGTTATAGTATATTTTATAATAATATATCATGTTACATTCACAAAAAGCAACAAAAAATATTTTCAAATCACATGTACAATACAGAAATGCATAAAAAAAAAAATTATAATAGTTTTTATTTACAATATCCAGTTTCTTTAGAAATATTTTATAACTTAACGTTTAACGGTAATAATAGTCATCGAAAAATCGTGTCGCATTGTTTGAAGACACGAAGAACATTCCCATCGATAACGTATACACGAAGAATACACGTAAACACATTTAAATATAGTTATTTTTTTATTCATTTTTTTTTTTTTTTTAATAATACAGGTAATATAATAATAAACATATTGGTTTCAATAGTAAAATACAATAATAATAATAATATTTTACGGTGTCCACAGCAAATTTAATTTTTATTAACATCACCCCTATAATAATATCATACAACAGGCAATTACATATTAAACACGTAAATTGTCGACGTTTAGAAAACAAATTCGGTTGTATAAAATACTTCCACTAATAAATAATATCGAATATTAACTGTCGATCAAACTAAAAGGTAAGCTTTTTTTTTCGATATTTGCGTTGCGGTTACTTTTGTGGCGTCAACACGAACGAATAGTTTTACTCGACAAAATAACGAAACGACTGCTGGAATTTGTCGGGACACAGTTTTGTTCCGGATTTGAAGTTTTGCATTACAATGTCCCGTATTTGAATATTGACCACGTAAATTTCTTTCCTTTCCTCAGTTTTATTTCAAAAACGTTATCACAAATAAACAACTGATAACGTGAGGTATTAATAAGTAAAAATCACGTCATATTTTAGTTGACAGTTTGTCATCGCCCGATCGTAATAATTGTCGTTGGTGCGTTGACGTTCGGACAATTGTCTCTCGTCTCCACTCGCAATCAACGTCGGACGCTTAATTGTTTTTTAACACTTATTCAAAACTCAACAAATTTAATTCATAACAGTAAAAGCGAGTAAAAGTTAGTAGTTAATCGTAATAGGTTGTCCCGGATTCATCCGATCTGGCCACCCTATCCTTGTATATTATAAAAAAAATGTTAACAAATAATAATAATTATAATGCTCGTCGTCCGGGCGAGCGTATAAAACTGTACAACGATTTTGAAAACAAGAAAATAATATAAAATTACCCGACTAAACTGGGGACTTTACCTCAAAAACGACGACTGGTTGGTAATGAAAAATTTAACGCCTTTAGTATCACGGTCGGACATTAACGGGTTCAAAGTAAATAAGGTCGATAATATTGGAAAATAAGTAACATTTGAATTTCACGGTCCACTAGTTCAAGAGAAACGTAACTTTTAGCCATCAACTTGTTTCATATTTGATCCATTTAAAATACATAATACGTAACTCGATCCAAAGAATTTTCGTGAATTCGGGAAATAATTTTTTTTTTTTTTTTGTTTCTGTATTACACACGTGTATGTAATAAGTTTCAGAAAATGCTGTTTCGAACGGTATTATTATATAAGTTTTGCCGAGAGCGACCGCTCGAGAGTTCGATTTCTTCTAAACAAAGATACGTTTTTAATACGGCATGTTGTTTGAGTCAGAAGTTCAGATTTAAAGATTCTGTTTGCGTTGTTACGGAGAACAATTGATGGACCCATGTATAAAATGTTGGTTGAAAAAAAACGTTTCCAAAACTGATCAAGTTATCCGTGTGAACCAAAAAAATTATCTCTTATTTCACCCATTATTTTAGCTCACGTCCAGCTCGTTTAAACACGATCCCGGAGGCAAGCGCAAAAATCCAAAACATCGTTTCACCATTACGATCGAACCGGATAATGAATTTTTTTTTTTCTGTAAATTATTTTTCTTTTTTTTTTTGTTATAAACGTATATTCGGGGTAAAACAGTCCATTTTTCCAGGCCGCAGGAACTGAAAAACCGTTTAGGGCGAAATTATTTCTGCGACGGCGCAAGTGAGTCTGCCCGCTTTGCCGCGAAGTTGCTCCCACGTTTCGTCCGATCCACAACGGCGTCGAAAACTCGCGGTCTCTCGAAATCGGGATGGCAGCCCTCCGTTTCGCGCGGTCGAGCAATTTACGATTTTCGCGGTCACTTAGTTTAAAACTCCGCGACCACTCACCGTCAGCGGAAACTTTATCGGTTTTTTTTTCAAGTCTCGTTTTATACGGTTGCGGTGCTTGAGACGATGGGTTGCAAAAAGTCGCGAATTTTCGACGGATCGGACAGTAGTGCCTACACACACACACACACACACACACACACACTTCGCGGAGGCGCAGGTCCGGGAAACGTTTTTTTTTTTCTTGTTTTCAAAAATCGTTTTCACTTTTGTTTCGACGAAAAGTCGCGTCCGCCTCATCCGGGCGGCTCAGTGACGGGACCGCGTGAGCGCGGCGGCGGCGGCCATGGTCGCGGCCAGCAAAACGACGGCCGCGGCGACCGGCAGCGGGGGCGGACAGCGTGCCGAGCCGGACAGCGCCTCCGCGGCCGTTTCCACGCAGCTGTGAAACCGGCCGTAGTCCAGCTCGGTCAAGGCGCAGTACTGCGTCCGCCTGCACTCCAGACCGCAATCCTTCGGCTTGTGCCGTCTCACCGAGTTGGCCTCGACGTATCTGCGAACACGGCGAAAATTCGTTTTGAAAAACGCGGTTCGTTTCGCGATAAAACCCGAGAGGCCCGATCGGTATTGTATAGTCAAGCCTGTTTTTCGAATCGTTTTCCACACAACGTCAACTCGTGTCCGGTTAAAAATGTCATCCGTTTTTTATCGGTTTTGACTCGAAACGCGGTCTAAACGTCAATAAACGAGTGTCGAGATCTACTCTTTCCGCTGGAGAACCATTACAGAAATGTAAACGGACGTAAAAATCGCTGCAAAAACCGGATGAAATCCTTTGTGACGCGCTCAGAAATCTACAAGAGTCATATTATAATATCGCTGATGACGAATGCACCGCGACTACTATAATACAATATATACTACTAGTACTACACAACAACAATTAGCGCACACGGGTATGTCTACCGAAACGGTGAAATCGTAAATTATTACGATTGTTAGTGAAAACAGTTTTCCTAACAACTTTATTCGGATACGTGGACATTATGTATATAACGGAGCGCTACAAACAATTCCTCCCTTGAGGTGAGTGACGTTAAGAGTAAAAAAAAAAATATTTGGAAACGAATAATAAATCTCGTCCCAGCGCATTATTCGCGTCCGATAACATCACACGGTTTTCCGTTTTTTTTTTTTTCGGTAATATATAATTTAACAACTCATTGGCCGAACGACGTTAACGACGGTAATTTTATTTGCTGGAATCGTTCTAGGCCGATATCGGTTCGAAGTTCCACACCTCTGTGCGTTGTTTGATCGTACACTCGCACGAGGAAAAAGATCACGGTTTATAACAAAATGCGGGTAAAAAAAAAAATGTACGTTTGTGTGCCGATAAAATGTTTATTATTGTTTTATCGAGTTTACCTAATATTTTATATATATATAATAATGTAAAATAAATTCAAAATTGAGTTTGCACATAATTGTTGATTTAATTAAACGATTATTATGAATCGCTTCGATCGCATATAGAATCGCAAAGACGTATGATTTTTTTTTTTAGAATACGTGTAGAGCGATTGACGTACCTATTGATTTTACGTGTCTGGAGAAACGTTTTTTTTTTTTTTCATTAAATTTCTTCCCTGCGCGTTTTCAATATCTTTTCATCGTAGAAACGAACAGATCTTATAGGGGTACAAGCGCCTGGATTCACGAAGAAAATTGAACCCGCGTCCAAACTCGTCCGCTGGGAAAACAAGTCTCTGGACATTGCGCGCTGCAAATTCGAAATTTGTCGGATTTTTTGCCCGGAGTGGAGTGGATGGGTGGTGATGAAAAAATTAATTAATAAATAAAACGGGAGAAAAGTTTTGTCTAACCGTCACGAATATCTTGTTGGGACGTATTTTTCTGGACGATTTTTTTTTTACACTCTGAAAAATGCGGATGTCCGTGAGGAAACGAAATTAAGAGAGAAAAACGATAAAGCGAACATGGTAGTGTTTTTTCCTACGTATTTGTAAAACTCATTGTTAAAGCGATTTTAGTCTTCTTATATTTTATTGATATATTTTTAGGATGGATAATCGTGATAATATCTTATTATAAAATGGTGTATAAATTTTTCCATATGGATTTAGAGCGTAAAATGTATGGTTTCTTAACGCTTTGCCGTGTTAAAAATGTAAAAACTTATTTATAAGCACTTTTTTTTTACATTCAAAGAATAGACTAATAAAATTCGTTGAAATAATTTTTATCATTTTCCTTTGCTCGTGGGTATAACAAATTATACACATTAGAACCTCACAACGCGTATGTGCAGAATTTCTATTGTTCCGAAATTGTCGATTAATTTATTAAAAAAAAAAAAAAAAACCTCAACCTGCTTTTGCAATGTACACACGTTATGTACTTCCGAGTTTCGGGACGGATAAACGGTCACAGGACATTAAGCATAAAGAGGATTATTTTTAAGGTTTTTCTTTTAGAACCGTAAACAATAACCGATTCTCCAAACCCCTAAAGTCGTTACTACATGCTACAGAGCTCATTAATTCAGACGTATATATTTCACCATTTTTCGGTCACTGCGGGCAATGGTGACAAAAACGGATTTTTTTCCCGCTTAAATCTATTTTTTCCACCAATTTTAGTAGAATAAAATTCGAGTATTATAGAATAAAATACATTATAAAGAACAAAGCAATCGTTCATAGAAATTGTTTCATTTGTTTTTAAAAACGTACATTATATTTTATTGATACAGTGGGTACGATAATTTTTTGTTATTCTTTACGTGACAGTACACAAAGTTTTCAAAATTTTAACTTTGCGATTTAAAAAAATAAGACACCTAAGTGTTTACGAGTATTGATAACATAAATAATTTCATTTGGAAATGTTCAAAAATATTGTAATAAAAGTTGTTGTACGGATAACCTTGGTCACCTACTAAATATGATCATTATTATAAGTTAACTTATGAGTTCATTTATTTAAGACTTTTAAATTGATTGTAGTAGTAGTATACCATACTGATAAAATTGTGTGAAAAAAAAAACTAATTAATAGTGATGATCGAGAAATTGTTAATCAAACTAATAATTATTTCGTTAGAACCCATAAAAACAAAAGTAGATGAGTACATTTCTGTCAGAATGATTTATTTCAAAATAGATTTGAAAAATATTAACAAAAACCGAGTCGATGAAAAAGTTAAGTTAAAATTATCGTCAATAACGTTAAATATTTTTGGTAACAGTATAATTTAGTGAACAAAGGTGGTAGAATTTTTTAAAACAAACACGTATCATGAAAAATACATTTGAGAACAGTACCTAATATGATAGAGTGGACTCCATAAGAGGATTAATAAAATAATTGTATTGACTTTTGGCTTTTATTATACTTGAATACGAGATTTTTTTTTAAGCGCTTGGTGACAAATTTTGACGGAAATAACCGTACTTCCGATAAAAATGATTTATTTGTATGGAAATCAAAAAATAAATCAACACCGTGAAAAAACCGTTTAAACGTCACCGCACAACTCACGGCCGTAAATAAATATATTAAATATAAATACGTTTTGAGGAGGCTAATTATTTCAGAGTATTCGCAAAATTCGATTTATCATTTTTGCTCGACCTGCTTATCAAAGATTCGTATCGTATGAACAATATTTTATGAGTGGACGTATGATATTATGTGAATTTTTGCGAATGGGTCTTACAATCCTTTTCGAGACTACAAATGTTTTGACACTGTTTTGAATAATACCCAGCACCCGAATACGATTTCTTTGATTCTCTCTCTCTCTCTCTCACTTTTTCTTTCTCGTATCGATGTTAACACGTAAAAAAAAATCGTTTTGAATAAAAAAACCAACTCAACTCGCATCTACTTTTCAAGTTTTTCCGCCTTTTATCGCCGTTCAACATGCATCGTATAATACCTAATATACGGTTTTCACGTCAGCGACGGATAAATTTTATATAATTGTATTACATGTATTTTAACAAACAGTATAGTATAGTAACAGTATAGTATACGTAAATCGAGAACCGTCTAAAAATGACGATTCTGAAAAAAGAAAAAGCTTAAGAAGTGGATCACAATGTATATTGTTTTAACGTTTTCTTATTACCGGTCGAATTTGGGCGATTCGTCTTCTTGAAACGTTTCCGCGATCGCGTGCAGAGATTTGGCCGTGATCTCGTGCAGTCCGTAGTAATGAGTCAAGTTGTACTCGATCCTCCAGTCGTCCGGGTCACCGTTCACCGACGACTCCAGGTCGATGTAGTACTGAGTGTAGTCCAAAATCTGGTGACAAAAATCGAAAGCAAGCGTAAAACCTGTATCACAGTCATTTTGGCCAGTTTCTCGATTTTTTTCGTTTTTACGATATTTTTCAGGGAGGTTTCTAAAGAGAATGTAAACGTAGTAGGTACTTATTACATAATAAAAAAAAAAGGAAAGAAGGAAAGCGAGAAAGAAAGATAGGAAAAAAAGGGAGTAAATTTTAGGTCGGGTGAGATGTTTTTTGGGATAGCAATTGTGCCTATACAAAAGTCGTACTTATTTTTATTATTAATAATAATATCCTACAGTTGTAGGCCTATGGCTGTGTTTGAGATCGGTCATAATATCATTGAAAACGAACGGATTCGGATTGGTCATGATAGCATTTTGATTTTTCACAGCCAACCTAGGTATCTTTCTAACCGCAAAATAATTACATGATTACAATGCGTGTCGCAAGTACGAGTTTATTGATATAATTACATACAATACATACGTAAATAAGTTTGAATATGTTGAGATTTTTGAGACGTAATCACCCAACTAGAAACTAGTGGGTTTAACACGTGTAAGTCGAAGTTATGGGTTGGTACATTATTTGGAAGTTATAGATAGATGTTAATATTATAATATCCGTAAAAAGTGGACCGCTTACCATAATTACGGTTCTAAACAAGCTTATATATTATTCAACCACGTTGATATTGTACATACATACGGCTCAATTTTTTATCACAATTTCGCGATATTTTAAACATTTTATCTGTGTAGTCCACTATATTGCGTAAAAGTTTAAATTAGCAACACGGATTTTCGAAAGAACTTCCACCACAAAGCACGATTAGCATATGATTCACAGAACGGAGGTCCGTGTTCTACTCTGACGATACGACTTTCGAACTCGTATGAACGTGTCCATAATACGTAGGACGTAGCTACTCCTATCGTCTGGACAAAACACAACGGAAAAATCTTTTTTGAACGTCGTTAAGGTCTCATATTCTGTGTGGCATTT
Source organism: Hormaphis cornu (assembly GCA_017140985.1). NCBI lineage: Eukaryota > Metazoa > Arthropoda > Insecta > Hemiptera > Hormaphididae > Hormaphis > Hormaphis cornu. The sequence continues at coordinate 9,069,266 of CM029364.1, read as the reverse complement.
TTGTAAACAACAACGGTGTTAAAAAAACACGATAAAATTTTATTGTGACAATACAAAATTCGTAAACGTGGAAGATTTTCTCGTAAAATCGTTAAAGTTGTTAATAACTTCATTGGTCTCATATGTCACCGTTTACGCAGGCTAACGACAGAACTTTTCGATAGAACAGTTTAATTTGATTATAGATTTGCTTAAAACTGATGTACTTACGTGGCCCGAATTCGTATTGAACTTGTACAACCTCAGACCTGGGTTGTTGGACACGCCGGGTGACTTGTTGGGCGTCAGCGATGGTGCGACCATCATCCACGACACTGGTTTTTCTACAACAGCAAACGATGGAACAGTAAAATATTTATGCGTCACACAATATACTATAATCAGGGCTCGGATTTTATAACCCTTTAAAATTGAATAGATATAATATTATCTCAAATATAGTTTAATATGCGCTAATAATATGACTCGTTTGTAATTAAAAAACGAAGAAAAATGAAAAAATATCTTTAAAAATCAGAAAATAGCATCAAAATCAAAATAATCACAAAATATGCTGAAATATACAAAATTTTAAACACGAGACCTCTGAACCATAAAAAAATTTAATCTAAATAATTGCTATTTATAAAGGATTCCATTAAAAATTTGCAAACGCTGTGAAATCCCAGCCTTGACAGTAAAATAAAACCAATTTTCATAAAAAAAAAACTAACAAAAATAAGATAATATAACTATTAAATTTTTTTATTAGTGTCAGGTAACAGCGATAAATTGTATTTGTTCACACTACAATACTTTATATGATACATGTTTATTTCATTCAAAATCACTTTCAAAACCCGTTTTATTTTAAAATTAAAATTTTCAAAATCTAGCCTGCAGTTTACTAACACATTGAACGCCATTGTTAGAATAGCCTGTATCATTTTTTTTTACTATCAAGAGAAAAATTGTTTTTATTTTTTGAACAGTTAGAATCGATTCGGCAGCATCCATTTAAACCACTAAGTAATACTTTCAAACTTTTCTATTTAAAACGAAAAATTACGAACAAATTATTAACAGTCCAAACTGTTATTTTATATACGCTATGCGGCGGGCCGTGGAGGACGAGTTCGGCGACCGTTGAAATTCATCTCTAATTGAACAACAACCAGTGCAATAACGTTTTGGTGTTATTATAAAACATTATCGTTATTATAATGAACATCAATATAATATCGCATTTTCGTCGTAATCAAAATAATACACTTTGAAAACGCTAAGGACCGATGTCGTTTGGAGATTCACGTGGACCGAACTTTTTTCCTCCCACATCCACAAACGCACAATGTATTGTAATGAAAATTTGAATGCTTCAAAGCCAAAAACGTTTAAAATTCATCGAATGTTTTTTTACGCTTTTAACGGGGAAATCGTACACACATTTTTTTGGGGGCGGCTTGGGGGCGAGTCGCTAAACGGGATTTTTTTTTCGCTGTACTCACTGGTGTGTTGGTCGTACACGATCCGAAACGTGTCAGAGTGCAGGTGACCGCAAAACTGTCCGACGATGCAATTCGCGAACCTCCGGATCATTTGCAAGTACCTCTCGCTGTATTTGTGTTGAAACGCGGGAGCCTCGTCGGGATCCCTCTCGTTTGCTCCAGGGCACATGTGACTCACCAGATAAACCTGCGAAACCGAAAAGTTGTTCGTGGCCAGGTGAATAATTATATTCTTGTGCGAGCTGAGGATTATTGAGTGGCCACCGCACACAAATATTTCAGGAAAATGTAAGAGTTGCCTAAAGCCAATACAAAAAACACTTACCTAATGTCTGGCCAATCAATGCCCAAATGTATTTTCGTTCAAAAAGTTTACACATTTTCAATTTATAAAACGAATATATAAAAGAAAACGAGCGTGAAAATTGAGTAAAAATCCTATTGAATTCAAACGCATCATAAGCTGTTTGCAGTAAATCGTTTCACCAAGTTTGCGTAGAACGTGTCTGGGTTTCAGCATGTTTAAGAGTTTTATGTTTCTTTAAAGTTACTTTTTCGACGGCGTAATAAAATCATCGGGAGTTTATGCGCAAAGCGTATGCGTATTCAATAATATATTTTTTCATTTTACTAAAATACCATTTTATTCTATACATTTTTAAACGATGAATACTAAGGAAAACACGAATTTAATCTAATTGAAAGTATCCCTAACACGGATACAGAAAAAAAAAAAAAACAAATCCCAACGTAATCAATAGCATTCTTTGCTTTGCCGATAGTCATTAAAGTAACGTAGACGTAAAGTATTGAAAAAAACACTGAAATCTTACAAACTTTATAACGCGAAAACAAAAACGTTCCCTCAAAACTTATTACACAATGTCACTTACCGTTTCTTTATTTTTGACAGACTTGTTTAAGATTTTTTCCAGCCATTCGAGCTGCTCCTCTGGGTCGACGTTTTGACGTCCTTCCGCGGTCGAAAACGCGTTCGAGTTCAGAGCGATTATTCTCAGTTTATTTCCTTTTTGTTCGATTGTGTAGTATCCTCCTGTGAAAAGAACGTGCATATTGCGATTAACGCGTTTATGAGCCAGCTGTCGCATAAATCGTAAACTATTTACAGTGAAAACGAGTGACAATAGGTTCTTTAAAGTAATGTACACACGGATAGTATATATATTTTTGTAATAATAAGACGACAGCAAATTATATCGTCAATATTCTTTTATTTTAGATTGTTTTCGACCTAAAGTGTTTTATATATTTTTCTACGAAAATATTAATCAATGACATCGTCGGTGTGGGGGCTACACGCCTTAGCTGGTACGATTTGGAAAGTTGGAATTGAATTTTTTGAGAGGGTGGATTATAAACGCACTATCAATGGTTACAAATGAAAAGTTTTTACCGACACAATTTTGAGCGTAATTTTACGTTTCAACACAATAATTCGGGTAGTTCTCTTCGTTATCGAATACACATCGAACAGTCTTCAATGATTTTTTCGGTCGGCAACGTACCTTTCTTAAGCCCGAGTTCAACGAAACGAGGATGTATGTATATATTTTACGTAACACCGCGCCTATTTTCGCGGAATATGTAACGACGCACAGAGCCACTTTTCGAGTTTTGACGTTTACGTCGAGTTCGCAAAGCGTTCCGCGCGACGTCCGTTCTGCGCGTCCGCGTGACTCGGGTACGCCGCGGCAGACGCTCGGGACCCGCGTGGGAGGAGAAAAAAAATAATAGTTTACAAGGAACAATCGTTTCGGCGAACGTTTTAATGAAATTCACGCGCGAACGTCGTAGCCGAACCGAATCCCCCGAGGACGCGCCGACGTTTCCTGCCAGAAACGAACCGTCGGGATAACGACGCCGGGTTGTACACACCAATTTCGTTTGTCGGCGATAACACGCGTGCCACAGTAATTTAATCGTTTTGGCTTTTTTATTCCTTTCCCGCCGCCGTTTTTTGCGCTCGCGAAAAACAACGAGCTCAGTGAACGCGCGAAGACCGTACGGGATGAATTTTTCTTCGTTACACAAACGGCGTGCAACGACAGAGTTGTTGAAAACGGAAAAAAAAACAAAAAACTCTGATACCCGAGCGTTGGATTTTTAAAACGTTATTTTCCGAAATCGTATACACGTTATGAACTGTTTCTCTCTACGTTTTCGAATTCGTCGTTGAAAATCCATTATTATGCGCCAGTACAGTTTTCTACTGGGAGTAGTTCCACCGAAAAGTCGGTTTCGTCCGTTCGAACGCTCCGAAAACGGTGGAAATCGCCCAATAAATAATTTTGGATATTTTGTGCGAACCGACAAATAATTTCGTCAGTTTCACCGACGTCGGTTCGCGTTATTCCCGTCTGCAAAACAATTACTACCTACCTACAGTTTAAATTATATTACAGTGTTTTGTGAACGTTTAAAACCTTTCCTCGTAACGAATTTAAAACGTTTTAAGCAGGTTACGCGTGAAAATGAATAATATATATCGCGTATATTATGTTTGCTGATAAGTCGATTAAACGTAAATATAAAAGTCAATATTAAGTTGGGTAGGTACTACAAATTTCGCCTTACACGGTTCGTCGAATAACACCGTAAGTAATTCATGCTTTTACAGTAAAACGTTTTAAGTAAATTATGTTTTTCTAATACTAACGTTCAGCCATTAGAAAAAAAAAAACGCGAGTAATGTGTTGAAGGTCGTCGTTTCCGGTAGTTTGCGAAGTTTTTGAAATCGTTAAAAAAGATAAATCATTAGTTACAATAATCACAATTTGAGCATCTCCTCCGCTGATTGTTCCATCACTCGTTAAAAATCTCTTTTTAAACTCAAGATTAATGCAATCCGTTTAAAAATTAGGATTTTCCATAACGTACAGAAAAATCGTGGTTATTCTTTTACGTTTTTAAAATGGAAATTTTGAAGCGAAAACTGTTAAAAAAAATTAAATATATACAAATTTAGAAAAACGTTTAGTTTCGTTAACTTTGTTTCCTTTACAAAAACTGTCCGATCGAAAAATAATAATTTCCCTCCGTCGTATTTTTCTCATTCGCATTAAATCGTAATAACGATATCTAATGAAATGTGAAAAAACTGGGCCTCTATGTTTCTTGTAACGTACAAAACAATTTACAATAGTAGCACAAATGTGTTTCGTCTATTTGTCGACGAACCGGGTCATATTGGATTTGATGGCGAAAGAACGTTTTGTAAATTCAAAAAACTAAAGCCAAGAAATATTTTTCGGGGGGGCCAATCATAAAAAAAACTACCGTATTATTCATTTTGACATCTAAAATTACTAATCAAATGAAAATAGGGGGGTCGATGAATGAGACATTTTCCCCTAATGAGTTTTTTCAGTTTTGACCGTGTAGGAAAAAATATGTTTTAATTTTACGAAGATTTTTTTTAATATCATTTAATGTAATGAAAATATGTATTTGAGTGGTACTGAAGAAAAGACATCTTAGCGTTAATGCTAATTTATATAAAAAATTGTTTCTGAATTTGTATAGTTTTCAAGTTAAAGACATTGAACCAGAAAAATTTTTAAATGGCCATAACTATACGCCACGATCATTTATTTCCCAATAACTCTTCTGAAAATAGTTTTTTAAATATTTCTCTATTATATATATATATTTAAATATATAGTTTTTTTGTTATACATACTACAATACACCTAGTCATAAAATTCAAAAATGTAGAGACTTCACGGTTTTCGTTTATGGACTATTGGATACATTAAAAATTGGCGAAAAATGATCTATAAAACTTCATTATGCAGTACCTCAGAGCTTGGTAGGAATAGTTTTTTTCCGTTAGCGATTATCTATTATTGTTTAAAAATTTAACACAATACGTTTATAGTTACTAAGCTATCTCCTGGTCCATTCAAAGCAGTGGTCAATTTCGTAGTTTCCAAAAACACTATAGTTAATCAGCAATTTTAATAATGTTTTTCATGTTTAAAAAATTAATGTCTTAATAAAGAAGCCATGTAAATTTAAAAAAAAAATCCACCTCATCCACTCCCGCGACGAAAATCATTTAATCGCCACTGACATTTAATTCCAATAATATTTACTGAAATAACAAAGTGCGGGGTTACGGTCTTCCGAAGAACGATATCGAAAACACATAAGTTGTACGAATATTCCTTTTAAGTGAACTTATACCTAAATACTGCGTAGCGTTGAAGACGCAATCGATTTTGGCCTTTTTTTGAACGGTCAATAATAATAATAATGATAAATGACATGGCTGTATTGAGTATTTTTGTACAATATTGGGCAACACGAATAAACGCGATTTCGCTAAAAGAAAATCCGAAACCGTGGAGTGCGATATGGCATTTGCGGGTTTGAAAAAGTTTCAAGTGTACGGAACATTCAAAAGGTTTTTTGACTTTTCAAAGGCCGGCGCAGAAAAGCAATTAGTCGAGTCGTCCGTCATCGTTCGAAATAGCAAAAAATAAAACGCGTACAGTGTATTTATCAAACGAGTTAGATAAGATAGTTGAACAAAACGTCTACCGTTAGAGTTTGGCGACGTTTTCGGGAAAATTCGCTTTTGCCATTCAAGCTGTTGCAAGCATATATGATCGAGTCAATATAATTTTTATAAATGTAATTTTATGAAATAGTTACAATTCTAACTCTGATCTACCTCGTACGTGTTTGACAATGTGTTTAGTACGGTGCGGTCAGAAACCTTAACTTGAATATGAATGGAATATTATGCAAAGTACATATGACGTGTTGTACCACGTTTACGTAAAAGTGGGTTTTTTACGATCGTGACTGTAGGAACACTACAGTCTGGCGAACAAAATTGAGTCGTTTTAAAAAAAATAGAACGGATTTCCTAACGGGGCCCCGCGTGTTACAATCGTTTACAACTTTTCTGGTATGCAACAAATAACAGCTATGTTTTTTTTTTACGATATACATTATCCTAGTTGATTTTGTTGAAAATGTTACAAGCCGTTTTGAGCTATTTTGTCGATAAAAACGTATACGACAAAATCTGCCCCATCCGTCAATTTTTTCTTTTTTTTTTTTTTTTAAACATTTTTAAAACGTTCATTCGTTTGTCTGCACAACACACAAAATTACAGTTTGTATGTATAATTTTCACACAAGTCGCGTGTACAACGATATCATGACGATTGTAAACGTCACGCGAACGCGAACACAACACGTTTCGCGTACACCCGTAGCGTCTGTCGAAATCGTTATTTATACATATTTTTTTTTTTTTATTTATAATATGACGTGGCGGTGAGATATCATTCGTAAAAAAAGGGCCGTTTTTTCACACCCCTCGCCGTTAAAACGTTTTGATGATTTATAATATTATATATTGTTACTCGTTGTTTATTCGGTAAAATTAATTTTGAACGCGCGACGGGACGGCGTATAACGAGCATATTATAAAATGGCGGTTTTACAGGTTTCGGTCGAAAAAAAAAAAAAAACGGGCGAAAAATTGCGGTATTACTCACTTGGCGAAGCAATTGGATCGGCGTGAAAAATCATCAATTTGCATAATTGGACGAAATAAACGGAAATTATCATACATTATTTATCGTCGGACGAAACAAAATAAATGTGTCCGAGGAGAACGTATAATGCTGTTAATACGACTTATTCTGTCAAAACAATATTCCGAAAAAAACTAAAAGCAAATACGATAAGCCGCGCGTCTCATCCGAGTTTTATAAAGAAACCGTAAAAAAGTTAGAAAACATACGCGTCGCATTTTTTTTTTTTAAAATTTTAATCATTTTTCGGGGACGTGTGCCAAAAACGACAAGAATTCGGTCCGAACGTATTTGAATTTTCACACGTCGTTAGGGCGGATCAAACTAACACACAAACGGTTTTTGGAATAAACTCTTTGACATTTTCCCGCGTTTGGATACATTTAAAATGTTAGGTACCCATAGTTTGAAACGAGTACGAGTGCCAAGCATAAGAGTTTGAAACTTAAAACGCTTTTGGTTTATTACTCGACTCACGGGGCCGTAATTATTTCAATCGATATTGCCTACAGCTGCAGATATAAATAGTAATCTGCAATTTCTAAACAGCTGATGGTCGCCCGAAGCAAAGTCGCTTCTCCGCCACGTTTGTCCCGTCCGAGCTAAAGTTTACCACCTTTTTCAATCATATTCGTTTCGACGTAAAAATTCTTTGAAGTTTGATTTTTATTTTTTCAACACATAAAATCATTAAAAAGTGTATAATACGTATATAGGACGTGAATTCGAACGTAGACTAACGACTCGGTTCACTCGGCTCGAAATTATAAACAATTTTCTCGTGAAACGTGCGGTACTTGTTGTACCTTTAAAATATAATATATATATATTATGTAAATGTATACGTAAACTCAGCGAACAACGACTAGCAAACGAACCAAACGTTTTTTTTGAAACGGTTCGACAAAGTTCAAACGTTTTTCAAATGAATTCTGCAGATTCGCTGCTGCGTTCTCGTATTATAACGTAGTACTAGATCCATCCGAATCGTTGATACTCAACCCTTCACAAACACGCTAATTCTTTCATCTTGTAAACGCGACACCGCTTTGAACGGAAACACGATTATTTGAACGCGCGAAGAATGTCGAAGTGCTCTCGAACTCGACACATGAGAAAATATCAAACGCGTTCCTCAACACTGGTTCGCGTCGTTATTTAAGCACATCGTTATTTTTGTAATGAATATACACTACCTATAAAATAATACGTTATTGTATTGACTGGGTCGGACTGCAGTCGATCGAAACTTTAGAAGTTTTCAAACTTTTCGTCATTATCTTCAACAACATCGTATCGTACGCGAGTGTATAGCGTTAATTGTTTAATATGAGTTTAGTCCGAGGGGTCTAAAATGCTGGATAAAATGTCAATCGAAAAGAGTTCGTACTCTGGGTGTTTTAGATTATTGCAAAATTTTGGCGATTTTTATTTCCAACGTGCCGATTAATCTCTGCAGCGACGAGACGTTTGAATTCGTTGTATAACGTCTATACACTATTGATAGATTTCCTCGTATTTACGAAAAAACTACGAGGGAAACATTTCTCCTGCCGCGTGGAATTGAAATATTTGAGATATTTTTTTTTAATCGATTGTTTTGCAAGTCGCATTTTAGTCGATTTTTTCAACACCAATTAAAAAAAAAAAAAAAAACCATTTGGTTCGCTTACAAATGTCTAATATCACACCCGACAATTTTTACCATGATATTTTCAAATAGAATCGTAGCGCCACGACATTAAAGCGTAATAATATGAAGTAAACAGCAATTTTATATTCAAACAGCATGCAAAAAAAAACAAAAACGAAACATATTCCATCTATCGTCGTTTCGCAGGAGAATATTATTAGTTTATTTTCAATTCAAACGCGTGTGATGTGTGATAAAAGTTGCCTATATTTTGCTCTTTAATTACAGCCGACTCAGAAACCCATATTATTATAATGATTCGACGCGCAATAATCGCGTCGGTGCCTGGCCGTATTCGTTTATTTCAAACAATAATTCTCGTCGCACCTATTTTTTTTTATCCGGCGTCCGTGTTAAAAGCTCATCAACGACTGCTCCGCTTTTTCTATTATAGTCGTCCGCATTTCTGTGTACAAGTTTTCGTTTCTGCATACACGTATACGTTTTAAAATACGTCGGAATTGACGATTTCGACACGTACCCGGAACAAACGAGCCAAGACACGAGCGTTATATGTACAATAACGTTAAAATGTTTTAGATTCTGAGCGAAGCGAGAAAGCTATTGGTTTTACAAAGATGTGTGTTTTTTTTTTTTTTTGTGCCTGTAGCACGTGTAGCTCTCCTAGGGAATCGCTCCGATCCTCAACAACAGTACCACTTTCCGGTAGATAATTTTATATCCTCGGTGCACTATTGATTGTGCTTTTTCGAAATTTTCAATTCCAAAAAAGTTTTTCAGGAAAAACAAAAAAAAAAAATTTAAGAAAAACGGAAAAAAGTACGGAAAACGCGTTTTTGACAAAATCAATTTTGTTAATTGGTCACAACTCCCAAGATAATGATTGGAAAAACTTGATATTTTCACACAATGTTAACATTAGTAACGTACAGAAGTGAGGAAAATTTCAAAACATTTCACACATTTTTCAGCTAAATATAGAACTTTGAAATTTTCAAAAATTTCCAATTTTATTGTCATTTAATTTCAATAAAAACTTAAATTTTCCAGAAAAAGTTTTGAAAATTTAATACAATGTTAACAATTTATATATATAACTGTGTGTAACTAAAAAATTTTAAAAATAAGTCACAATTTTTTTTTATCAATTCTTTTTTCGCACGTGTGTCGACTATTGGACTTCAGTCACAGCGAAAACAACCCGATGACTGTTCGTCCTCTATGGTTGATTTTAGGAAAACATTTTTAACACCGTACATATTTTATGCGTGTTTACCATTTTTCAACCGTTTGTAATTGATCCGTTAAAGCATGGTGGTACTGCGTATATAAACGGAGAAAAACCGTTATTAGTTTTTTATTAAATTTGTTAAACGGAACATTTTCATTCGTATTATATACGTTTATAACACCTAAGAATAATTGATACGTATTACGGAATAATAAAAGTATAATATTGTAACACCATAGTCGATCGATAAGGAACGTTTCATTATTAATTTTGAAAACTATAACATAATGATTAAAAAAAAAAATAATAAGTCGAACTTAGATTGTTTGGGTGCGATGGAGCGTACCCGATTTTCCGGCCCTATATCTGCCTCGGATTTCAGTTAATAAAAAACGATTTGCGACTATTGTAGAAGATTATAATCGCAAACGATGTTGTATATCATATATTTTGTAAGACTATTATAGACGGCAAAATTTTAGGCGTTTTTCCACCTCGTTATTTCGTATGTAAAGTATCACGTCCTATACGTTTCAAAACAATTTATTATATGCGTGTTGATAAAACGTTTCAACCTAAAACGCAAGCATCCATTGTACAGCGTATTTTTAGCGCGAATTGTTTTAATATTTAAGTTTTCGATTTTATTATGAACGTTTATATGGACGTTGAGCACCGGTATACCAAATGAATATTTTATTCCAGACCCACGTGTACGTTTTAAGTCGTAAAACGCGATGCAGACAAGCTGAAAACAACATTGTAGCGTTTAAACCTTGTACGTTCAGCCCTGCACCGTTTTCTTTCAAACTCGTATAAATATTTGTTCAACGCAGGTGAACATCCATCGCTAGGGAATATCGATTAATATTTTTACGTTCAAACGTTCGAGAAAAGTTCCACGTCTAAAAAGTTTTAGCATAAAATGCCTGTAGAAAATTCAAAACCTATGTAAAACGAATGGATTAAAAGAATCAAAGCAGCAGTAGATTTCTTGCCACACGACACAAACAATTCCGACTTGATTATCTCAAAAAATACTATGTTTGAAAATGAGTAAACAATGTGCACGCCTTTATAAATATGTAATTTTTTGTTTAAAAACAGGAATGCAATAGGATCTTCCGTCTACGCCGTGACAACAGAATTATATACCAATTACCGCCCCACGCAGCGTAAATCGGTAAACTTTAATTTTCCAAAAACCACTCCATCGAATATCGATTCCGGAACGATTGGACGATATAAAACTTCGAATAATCAGATTTATCATAGAGAAAATACAAATCCAAGGTTCAACCGTTTTTGCTCTGTCAAATTAATGAAATCACATACCTATACACTCGCCTCCACACAATTCCAACCGGTGATAATTTCAAACTTGAGGTATGTTATCATGATAACCTGAACAGTGAACATCTAAAACTAAAAAATGGCGTTGGTCGTTTAACAAATTGTTATTTGGTAGACACCTTCCCGTTATCTCGTTATAACGTTTTGTCTTGCAGATAACACAAACAAAAGAAGGCAATTTACTTTCGTCTTGGAAAGAAAATAATCCCAGAGTTACGAGAAGAATTTTACCTATGTTATTTTGTAACGTGTAATCACGAGAGTTGTTCGTATTTTAAAACGAAAAAATATGTTTTGTGTTTTTTGTGCCTAAAGGCGAGGGTTTTATCAAAGTGACGCGGACATTTGACGTTATTTTTAAAAACGTAATTTGGTGGGATCGCTCCAGACACCAAAAAAAACTCAACTCCCATAACATTGCAAATCATAAAAAATGCATTGAGCGTAGAAAAACAGCTGCAAAAAAAAAAAAAAGACAAAACAAAAACTAATGTTTAAAAAAAACGATGGGAATAAAACCAATGCGAAATTAATATTAAAACCGAATGCAGAATGCGTCGGTACCGATTTGACATTTTGTTTCAAGTAATTTTCACGACTTATATATTCTGCGTAAAATTTATCGGAAAAAAGTTGTTTTTGTCATAATATTATGTTGGTTGTTTAAAAATATGATAAAGAAATAAAGCTTTATAGGTATGTTTTATCGTGGATAGTTTTAAACTTTAAACACTCAACGAATTATTTAAACAAACTATCCTAAGAAAAACAGTATGATTACTTTTTCCATTATGTTATTATCTGTAAGAATCATTATCGTATAAACGTTCCATAACAGTGATCTGCTCAAAAAAAAAAAATGTTGGATATCTCAACTCACTTTGATATTTCTGGCCTTTTTTCATTTTTTGATATTATATTTACATTTATAAAAATAAAAACATTTAAAACTTAAATATTAAACTAAAAACTTATATGATATAATATCTTTCCAATCATATTAGATATATTATAAAATATATATTACAAAAAACTACAAAAAAAAAAACTTAACAAAGTAAAATTGATAAAACAAACTATAGAATAAGTTACTATACTAAAATATAGTAGATATTTTTGAAAATAATTAAAAAACCTGTTTTAAATTAATAACAATTTTGTTAGCACACTTATTTTTAAACCATATCAAATTATTTTGTTGAAATTTTTATTTGCTTATGATATGATTCGACAAGGAATTTCAAGTGGAATACTATAAACTTTCAAACAAATAAAATTAGTGTCACACTATTTATATTTAATAAAATCGTTGCCAATATAAATTACAATAAAGTATAATTTAGACGAGTAAACTTGAAACACAATTTTTTTTTTACTTTTTATTATTTGGTAAATTCTTCATAAAATGAAAAACATTTTCCAATTAGAAATTGTCTTCAAATTATTTATTAAAATATAAATAAATGTATATTCACAATTATATTAGGTAATTAAACACACACTCATACATATAATATATGTATACAACAAAAAATAAAACAAAACTTTTTTAACTATAACTAATCTTCCGGTCCAAATTTCTAAAAAGTTAGATTAATTTTTCGTCAATAAATAATGAAAAATTTTCAATAACAAAACAATTTTTCGGGAACTATAATTAGAACTTTTGGACTATGAGATATTTGAATAATTTGTTTGTATATTATGCATGCTGAAGATAAGTTTTCACAAGTGCCTTTGATAATCATACATTATATGTTTAGTTATAATAGTTAGAACTTTACTCAATATTATCTTTGTCGTTTATTGACACCCTTAGAAGGTTTTGACTAAATTTCATGTAATACATTGAAAGAAGCTCAAAATTATACAATAAATCATCGAAAATTTCTCTATGTTTTTTTTTCGACGAACGTGAGATTATGCAAAGTGAAACATCGTTACGTAAATAATTTATTTTAAAATAATTAAAGTCAAACTCCATATTGAATATTTTGAAATTTCTCTGAATTCTGTTTGATTCTGTTCGTAGGCGTTTAATTGATATATTTCATGGACATGATGATACACACAACATGTTCTTAATATCGTTCAAAATATTATTAATTTTCACAGGAAAAAGAGATTGCCAATTTCCATACACCGTTAATTGATTTCTTGTGTTTGCCAAATGTCTGGAAATTGTGTGTATTATAATTTTATTTGTATTATTATAACACTAAGTTCTTTAACAATAATACCTCTCGAATTTAAAAAAATATAACTGCAGTACTAAATAAAAAAACTAGTGACTTAGAACACAGTGAATGATTCGGTAACCTGTTACTTATTACACTGTACACACTTTTTTTGGTTTTATGGACATTTACTTGTATGAGTAAATAAAACAGCTAGAAACTTATCATTTCAAAACAAATAATAAAACAAAATAGTATATTTAAATTATAATTTCAAATATATTCAAAATTGTTTTTGAATAGAAAAACATGTCAACCATTGGGAGCTCAATCTATACTCAATAGTTATGAATGTGTTATAAACAATGCCAACCCATTCTTAACCGAAATTATTTAATTTTCCAAAGATTGTCTACATGATAATACTATGTCATGGAAATTCAGAAAAATTGAAAATCAACAATTTCTATATCCTCAACACATTTCGATCAAGTATGTATTAATATTTGAAAGTTCAAAAATGTAGTAAAAAAAATCGTCCCACAATCCAAGATTACCATAATTACTGTTCTTGTATTCAGAAATATTCATTTTTACTTGAACGAATGTAAGCAATTTTAAGGTAACAAGAAAACCGAACAAAAATAAAAATAAAATCAAAGAAAAACGTTTTATGTACTCGTAAATAATGACTGTTTACTAGAACATGTTTAATCAGCTTTGTCTAAACACAGCATTCACAATTTTATTTTATAGTAAATGCAAAAAAAGAAACCTTTAAAAGGCAGTACGACTTGAAATTTCTGATCATTTAGTCAAAATGATTGTTATTACAATAGTCTGGATTTCATTTCTCTGTTTGAAACCAATAGACGCAACTGGAGAGGAGTTGATCGAGCAGAAAGTATGTCTCAATAACACCAATCATCC
>CM029364.1:9018142-9044861 GCA_017140985.1 Hormaphis cornu | reverse complement strand
TTATTTATTTATTATGTATTTAATTATTATTATTATTATAAACGTACTGCAGTCCAACTACATAGGTATAATTATACATTTATCTTGTCATAGACGTTGTGTACTGTTATTATTTATAAATGATATTTAACCAATTATTATAAGTTATTATTTTTGTTAAAATGATTTTAAATTTTAAAATTGTTGCCTGCTATTATGGTATAAAAACAATATTAATAAAGAGTGTGTTGTACCTACGTTATTTAATTCTCAATTTTTTCAAGTTTTATTTCAAAATTATGATTTTGATTCATAATTTATTATGTAGTTTAATATTATTATTATAAACGTACAGCAGTCCTACTACATAATATATATATATATAATTTGTCTTACATAGACGTTGTGTAAAACTACCTATTATTTATAAATAAAATCCAACCAATTAATATAAGTTGTTATTTTAGTTTACGTTGTTTTAAACTATTAAATTGTTGCCTGTTATCATAAAATAAATAGAATATTAACCAAGAGTGTGATGTACGTGATTCAAATTCAAATTTTCTATAGATATACCAATCTTGTACATATATCATTAAAATCCTATATATGATGCAATAATTTATCGAAATAGCCAGGACCGTCTTTAACCCTTTTGAGGCCCTAGGCAGTGGTATTATAAGGCCCCTACGACTTGGGAAGAACACTATTTTATTAAAACAGGTAAATTGTGATCTGGCAGGAGCTAGAGGGCCCCATTGATCGCGGGGCCCTAGGCACGTGCCCAAAGTGCCCAACGGAAAAGAGGTGCGTGGAAATAGCTGAAAATAGTCAAAAATTGTCGAAATTGTTTCCATACTGTCCCTATCCATTTTTCCTTTTTCCTAATGAATTTTGGTTTGTTTTTTTTTTTATCAAATTTTATGGATTACCTATCTATAGAACACTAGGGAGATATTATTTTGAGGTCCTGGAAAATAGGACTATACGTGATACACGAAATCGTATTAAAAAGGTACGCACTATTACCGTGCCTCCAAAATTTAAAAAAATTCTAAAATTGGTCAAACCATAAAAAATTTGGAAAGTTATTTCTGACAAGGAAAGAATAAGAAAAAAACACAAATTTTTCACAATGAAATTTTACAAAAAGAAAAAAGATTACTCGTAATTTAAATGCAATCCAAACCGTAATAGTATTACACTCACAAAATTAGAAAGTGACTTTAAAAAGTTTTAATCAAAATACATAGAAATTTATAATTTATGTATTTCATAAAGTTATTGTTTGGGGAAAATTTTAGTTTTCAATTTAAAACTCGAAACCTGCATACAAATTTAAGAACATAAATCTTTTCGTTTTAACGTGTATGTCAAAAATGTTTACTTCCGGGAAAACAAATTATGTTTGTTACCGACTTTTATATGGATACTATATTTTATATTGTATGTAAAATAAAAATTTTTTTAATAGAATATATTAATTTTTATTATCTTCCGGCCGAGATAGAAGAATCTCCAATCTCTTGGAGAACAGAAGATTTCAAAAAAGGCTTAAAACTTTTCTTAAATTTTATAAATATGTTTGTTGACAAATTTTCAGTATTGATTTCGGATATTGTCACCAAAAAACTGGAAGACTTTAATATAAATAGCAACACTTTTACTTTAGAACAACTGTTTACGTTGTTAATAAAAACGTATTACATACAATCATCTCTAAATAATGATGACAATACTTTTCATATTTTAAGTTTAAAAATCGTACGTTTATTTTATATAGAAATGCTTGAATTTCAAAGATATATGTTAATTAATTGTTAAGAAAATGTTTTAAGTATGGAACATTCACTGAAAAGAGATGAGAATGGCGTGCTCGTGGAAATTAATTTTAATCACTGTGACGCAAATGATGATATTCAACGTCTGTTAGACATTATGAAAAACTCAACGGGGAATGGTGAACTAGTAAACGACGGGTGCAAAGTAGAATACTTATTGAATTTCAACATTATTTACAACGACCAAAATCTATTCGCAGAAATTAAAGATGTGAAAATTTCGGTCACAAAAGTTCACTCTGTATCAATAAAAATTTTGTTGACCTGAAATTCGTTAAAATTCATAGCCTAATTAACGATTTTCCGAATCTACTCGTTTTGATAAAATGAATAAACATTTTAAAGTTCAAAAAAATTGAAAAAAAAACTTTCACAGACCAAAATGATTAAAAAAAAATTTTGAGGTATACCTAACAGAAAAAAGGAAAAACAATAACAACTAAAACAACAGGAAAACTTTATGTAAAGAGTTACTCATTTCTAGAAATTATTTGATCAGTTATGTCAACTTAGAGGGAAACGGTTTAATTATTTTTGTTTCTAATAAAGATATACTCGGCGAATCTTGCATATTTCTCACTGAATAAACTGTTAAGTTCAAGAATGTTATCATGGGCGACAAAGGAAAAAATGTACTTAGCTTACTTACGCCCAATAGTGTCATATGCCTGCGAGACGTGGTCGACAACTCAAATGGAGATGAGGATAAGCTTTTTATCTTCGAGAGGAAAGTGCTGAGAAAAATATACGGCCCTGTAAGAAATGAATTAACTGGAGATTATGAAAGGAGAAAACATACACACTTGGAATCGATATATAGTAAACCAAATATTATATGCTACCAAAAAGCCAAGCGTCTGGAATGGCCGGGTCATGTGTGGCGTGCTGAGGGAAGCATAATTCAAAAAGTACTGATTAATAACCCAACTGGCAAGCGCCCCAGGGGAGCACCTCGTCAACGATGGCGGGATAGAGTCACTACAGATATAAGAATGGTGGACGGAGTAGCAAGCTACGAGAACGCCATTGACCGTGACAGGTGGAGAGGCTTAGTAGAAGCTGCAAAAGGTGCAAAAAACCTTAATGGCTCATAGAGCAAAAAAAAAAAAAAAGGGGAGCACCGGGATCAGTCTAGGTTGCGTGGGTAGTTTAACGGGGTAGTGACTACGCTTTGGGTGGGTCACTAGTTTAGAAGTTGTGGTTTAAACGCTTTATTTAATTTCTGAAAGCAATAATAAATCAATGCCTTCAAATATACGATTCTGAACGAGCTCAGTTGTTTAATATACGTCGTGGTAAAAACAAATTTAACAATAAATACTCTTGTCAAATCTGTAACTTACCGATTTTGGTATTGCGTAAAGGTTTCAGCTTTGTCCAATCTTTAATTTGGATATAATGATCAAAAAAATCTAAATTGATGTGGAAATAATACTTTTCCCGTAACCATTTGTTTCCCCCAAGTTCCATTACTGTCTTAAAAATGATCAAAATAGTTTGGAAAACAAGTAGTTAACTTGTTAAACTCTTTTTAATGACACATATAAATTTCAAGTCAAACGGAGCACTTTTGGGAATTTGGCAGTTTTCGTTTTATAATTCTTAAGTAATAAAATTGTGTAAGTAACAATTTTTTTTCAAAAAATAAATCACAAAAATAACAAATTTCGGCCAATTTTCAGAATTAAAACTATTATAAAAAAAAACTGTGACTTACGATTTTAAAAATTTTTTAGTTACGAACAGTTATGTATGTTTTTAACATTGTGTTAAATTTTCAAAACTTTTTCTGGACAATTTAAGTTGTTATTGAAATTAAATGACAATAAAACGGAAATTTTTGAAAATTTCAAAGTTCTATATTTAGTTCAAAAATTTGTGAAATGTTTTGAAATTTGCCTCACACCTGCACATTACCAATTTTATCATTTTGTGGAAATATCAAGTCTTTTCAATCATTATTTTGGTAGTTATGACCAATAAACAAATTTGATTTGGTCAAAAACAAGTTTTCCGTACTTTTTTCCGTTTTTTCTTAAATTTTTTTTTTTCTTTTTTCTGAATAATTTTTTGGAATTGAAAACTTTGAAAAAACACTATCAATAATGCACCAAGGATATAAAGTTCTCTACTAGAAAGAGGTAGTTTTGTTGAAGAATGGAGCAATTCCCAAGGAGCTACACGTGCCACAGACACAAAAAAAAAAAAAAAAAAAACACACATCTTTTTAAAATCAATATCTTCCTCGTTTCGCTCAGAATCTAAAAGAGAAAATTGGTATTGGCAGAAGTACAATATTTAATTTGATTTGTTCCATTTCATTTATTGTCACATTTAAAATCCGTTCAATTTTTAAAAGAAACCATTTATTTTTAAGATCCATCCTGGTGTTAACCAAAATTGCGGATATTACATATGCCATTGCTAAAATATTCACATGGTCTGTTTTTTTTAGCCATATGAAAGAAAACATATTTCAGAAGAAAGAAGATAATTTTTTGATACCATCTAGAGAAATTGATTCCAATGGTTTTAAATGTAAAAAAAAATCCAAATTATTTTACAGAATAGCATTTTGACTTATGTAGTTCTTTATACTTTATATGTAGAACTGACTCGTGTTGCCTATTTATTAAGTACTTTTAGTTTTCGTTTCCCACCAACAAAATTTCTTATGTGTTGACAAAGCTGACTAAACATGTACTATAAACATTGCTATGTATTTCTATGTTGTTGTTTTTAAATTTTTCTATTTGAATTTCAAAACACAGTTTTAATTTTGAAGATTTAACAAAAAATAAAATAATATTCATTTATTTTATAAAATTAAAATTCTACAAATTATATTAGTACAAAAATTATTTATACTTTTCTTTTAACTTCATTAAAAAAAAAAAAAAAAGTGAATACAATTTCATATCTAAGCTATATAACTACAAAAATTTATTCAACATTTGAGTTGAACTATTTGACAAACCCAATCATTTAAGTTGTTTCAAACAATTTTATGTAATAAGGATTTTTTTATTTTTTTGGGTCTTAAGTCTCAATAAACTAGGCGCGTAAATTTAACGGTTTTATTTAATTTCTAGAACTATTTTTTTTTTTTTTTTTAATGTTAAGTTTCAAACGTTGTTTTAGCAAAATATCTCATGTGAAATGTTCCATTTAACTATGACAATTTTCGTTTCCTTAGCTAACCTTATTGACGATGATACAATGTTTACCTTTGTTTTACGTCATTCATTCAATCAAAGTGAACCTATACACGTTTATATTCGTTTAAATCTACTACCTATTTGATTACTATGCGCTGATATTAAGATTATGATAATAATTAATATTTTTTCACCTTTTTATAAATTGTCGTTATTATTACCTGCAATCCAACGATGGTTGTAATCTACATAGTAATTTGTCAAATCGTATATTTATAAGGATGTCAGAACGTCGACACCGAGAAACGGTTCAAACGGTTGGAAAAAATTAAAATGGAACACGCTCCGCTTCAGTTTATCAGTCGAGTTTTCTCCAGGCGTTTGCATCGTTTAATTATTCGTTTTTGTTTGCCCTTAGAGGCCGTTTTGTTTGCGCCGGACAGAATTCCTCTTAATTATAATTTGATAGACTCCGTGCTTCACTCGACCGAATTATCGGTAGTCGTCCTAATGCGTTAGGTCTTAAGGAGGAGTACCCAATCTTTTTTTATGCTTATACCGTTTGGCTGAGTATATCTTTAGTTAACAATATAGGTTTACGATAACCCGAAAAATATTTTAAAAATGTTCACTTAATTTAGTAGTCAGTTGCCTACTTCAATATAAAAGTCGAAATTTTGCATTTGAAGTTCTAATGTTGTGCTTATAATTTTAATTCAAAGTTAGTTGAACAAATATGAAAACAACTACCTTAATTATTACAAATTTAATACAACTTATTGATAATGATTAATGAACAATATTTTTAAATGATAATAAATCATAAAATACCAATTTAGTTTTAATTGGGGAAACGCATCTGTTGCATTTAGAGCTTGCATTTAGGACACGACTTTAAAAGAAATAATGTTTAACGATTTTGTGAATAATATCAACACAAAGTGAATAGCTACAATAGTTCAACACTAAACAATAACCTCAAACACTACCCTGTACACATTTATGTGTGCGTGTGTGTATTTGTATTCTGTACTGAGATATAAACGTGATAACGTCCAAAACGCTCGTATATCTAATTATGCACAACAAATTATAATTGTTTTCCAGAACTATCCATCGACTGAAGAAGTTCGTTCGCCTCGCGAGCTCACATATTATAATGTAACGCGCATTATACATTACGATTATAACTTATTTATTATACTTATTATAGGTATAATCGTATATTCACGAACCACATTATAGAATATTATCTAATTTGTGTATAGAATAATGTTTTGGTCGGAAATCGAGCACTACCATACTCTACTCGGAATCGGCGGAGCCGAGAGATACTACGTTATACTCGAATACCACCGTATCGTAAGTGTGCTGTGTTTCGTGTAAATTAATATTATCGTTACGTTTCGGTCTATACAGAATAATATACAGAGTGTTCCAAGTCAGTAACGTCCAAGCTTAGAAAGTATTGAAAATAGGAAAAATATTTTCGTAGTTTAATTTTTTGTGTTCTACAATAATAATTATTATAAAATATAAAATTTGGTTTGTTTGTACATTGGCGTTTGAGTTTTTTACAACAACACTACAATCCAGAGAGGTCCAAAGTTTTTCTATAATTACTACAATTTCAGTTTGCGAATAATATATTTGTTCCAAAAATAGTCAAAGGTATGACCAATTTTCAAACAAATTTCCAACTTGTAACTACTAAATAATAAAAATTGTGACCGCGGATTTTGTATAAATAAACCTTGTAAAAAATTTTCAAAACTTTTTGTGAAAAATCAAATTTTTCATCGAGCAAAAATTTAAAAAAAAAAATTTAATTTTCGAAAATTGTTGAAATTTGTATCAGACCTGTATCTCATCAATTAAAATATTATGTGAATGTTTCAGATTATTTTGATCACTATTGTGGAAGTTATGGACCAAAATATAAATAGATTATGTCAAAAATAAGTTTGCCGTAATTTTTCCTAAATGTTTGCTTAGTTTTTTAATTTTATTTTGCTACGACCCCTCAAGTACTATCTGTGTCCATATACCTAGCATTAGAAGTACTGACTCTAAAATTCGTAGAGTTATTATAGAAGATATAAACATATAGTAATAAAAATAAAAAATAAATAATAAACACACATCGTGGGAAAATCTTCGTTACACTCAGATTCAATCAAATTTTGAGTGCTCAGTCCTTCAGAACCAAGCCTATAATAGTTATTCAGTTGATGTGTGAGATATCATTATTTTTGCTCGAGTGTTGTTGGTTTTATATATATATATATATATATATATATATAGTTCATGAATTATTTATGTTAAACTGAATAAACATCGTTAAAAACATTGTTTATCAATGCTTTTAGAAAACAACTATATTTTTTTATTTTTTATTTTTTTATTTCATGGTCGATACATATTATATTGCAGATCACAACAGTGGACGGTAAGCGCGTTCAAATTTCATCCGTAAAGTTTTATCTGAGATGATCCGAAGAAAAAAAAAATAATTAGTTGCAAAATCATAATGGTCGCAAGCTAACGTTAGTATAGCTAACGTCAATATCAAACCGACTTAAAAAATTCATTATTATTTACATTTACAATGCCAGATTGAAAGAATAGTTAGCTCCGAGGCAGAAATTTCATTAAAAATATGTAAAATATATGTAAATATTTTTTCATTTTTTAACTAAGAATAATTTATTATTATTTGAGATAAAGCTGCATAAAAATGATTCGCAGTTCAGCTATTCAGTTTATCATTTTTTCTACTTACTAAAACGATAAATGTTTACGATAGTATATTGATTCAAGCCACATAAGAATGTTAAATTCTATAACTGGTGAATAAACAGTTGTTTTTTTTTTTTTAATACTTATTAGACCGATAATAAACGGTGTCGTTGAAGATCATCACGCTCGTATAACGTAAAATGTTGAAATATTATTCCGATGTGTACGTGACGAGAAAAAACTATGTTCAAAGAGAACTTTTAGAAATTTAATCAAACGATATCGATACGAACGGTTTTAGTTGAACAGAATATAATTAACTGATTATAATCGTTATCGAATTAAACACACATGAGGGACGGGTCTACAGCTAGTGTAGGCTTAGATTTCCCTTTATCGATCCGATTTTAACCGTTTTATGAACGCGTCACATGTACTGAGTTATGCGTTCGAAATTGTTTCAGTCGCGTAATAATAATAATAATAACAACAACAACAACAAAGTCGTGCAGGAATTTCAGTCATTCCTGTATCGTATTTCGGCCGTTTGCAGAATTCGAATACTATTATGACCATTAATATATTATTACATTTATTATATATTGTTTGAATCGACGGCAAACGCGTACGCGTATAGAGCGATTAATAATAACAATAATTCCACTCTAATATGGTTCGCTGTAAAATCGCGGGGAAAGCTTTTCCTGTGGGTTTACCTTCGGCTGAGAAAGTTAACGATTTTTCAAATTAAAATTTTTTAATCCAGTCGTCATTTTCGAGTTGACGAATAAATCCAGGTAAGTTATATTACATATCTTTAAATTAACTGAAGTTAATTCTATTTTATTATAAAAAAAATTTAAGAAAGTGAATTATTCATCACCCACGTTAACTATACTAACCGCCAACATAATATGATACGTTCGGTATAGGTACAAAGATTATTTGTTCCGACATCAAAAACAGATACGAAACACATATTTAATCGATTGAAACGACTATAAACATTGCGCAACGTATAAATCACGAAAAAATAAGTTACTCGTGTTCAATTCGAGTTAATTCAAAACTAGAAATGTTCTGTCAAGTTGAAGAGTATACAAATCGTCAGTGACTTGTTATGTTCATTCTCATGAGCCAAATGTTATGTGACTCGCGGGGTGTTGTCGGAACGATTAGGAAACATGTGAAAGAGGACGGGAATAGCAAAAAATAAAATAAATAAATGACAGAAAATAATGCGAAAACTAACGTTGTCGGAAAACGAAACGTGCGACGTCAAATTTCTCGTGTTTTACTGTTGAGGATTGACAAATTGACGGATATGATTCACGCTAACCTGCAGACAAGCCACGCGATTTCATATTAGCAGACGTGTGAGATGACGCGAAAACGACGATAAAAATGGTGAGATTCGTTCGCAATTTTTTATTTTTTTTCGACATCTTTGTTATACCCATTTGACAGAAATAAAAAAAAAACAAAATGTGTTATGAGAAAACCTGTAAACGCAGAACAAAGTAGAACAAATCGGATTCAAAATACATTCGTGCACACAAGTATCGCAACCTTCGTGTTTGATGAAAAACGTCTCGAGCCAACAACCAATATATCCAAACGTTAGTTAAACGTCCTAACTGCAAATTGAGTCGTATGTTTAAACTGCGGGTTTTCGTTAACATTTTAAGCTGCTTTTAGGCTTCTAACGTGCGCGAAAACTATGTATTTATAACGACAATATATACATTTTTACAGTTCGTTTTTCCCTAGACATATTTTGTCGAAATTCGAACAGTTAATTAGGAAGTCCACCGCGACCGCGTATACTCGTGGATCGTCTCAGTTATTGTTTCCCACGTAACCGTTGTGCGCGATTATTTTTCTGCGTGGCCGTCGCTCGAGACGCTATAATGTCAACGCGCCTACGACGAGGAGCGTACAGTACTTTTTAAATTTTATTTTACTACACTGTGTTAATATATATATACGAATATGTATGTACGAGGACGCCCGAGGAAAAGATGGATGGATGTGGTCGAGGAAGATCAAATAAGGATATAGGGGTAAATGATTGGAGAAGTATAATCCACGATCGAGAGAAGTGGCGTGAAGTTGTGATGGCGGCAAAAACCCTTGTAGAGCGGATAAAGCCAGAAGGAGAAGAAGAAGGTGTTCGAGACGTCCACAGGTCGCGAGAACACGACCGATGTTTCTGACATAATAAAACAAAATTTGAAGTACAAACGCATGTATGTTTATACGTACAAAACATATTAACGTTATTTTATACACTACCCCGAACGAATAGTTGAGCACGTCGTACTGTTATCATATATACTAGTATACGAGCCGGCGGCACGTGACTTTCGCGTGGTGGTGCGCTGTAGCAATTTTTCACACTTAAGGGGCCACTGTATTTTAGACATAAAACACGTCGGCGGGCGAGTCCCGTCGCAGTACGTCCGAGCGGCGTGGACGACCGACATAAATTATGAAAACGGATTTTAATTGAGAAATATCGTGATGTCTTCGTACCGTATAATCTCACGTGGGAATTTTTCAAATTATTATTAATTTTTTTTTTTAAATTAACACTTTGTCCTCACCCGTCTCAGGGAAAAACGTCAACAAACACGTTCAGCGAGTAACCGTTAAAATCGCGTCGTACAATATTATGCTAATCCGTTTATTCGGGCTGAACTCACGAAAAGAGAGAGAGACGGACGCATGTGGGTGACGTGTGGAGCAAAAACAATGTATTGTTCCGATTGTACATAAAAAGTATTATACCTACGTGCGATAAAACGCATCCGTTTCTACAACGAAACCCGTAAATTTGTCGATTATTCACTATCGCGTCGACATCTGTCTCATTATGATCTCTTACAATAGCGACGGTGGCAATTATTAAAATCAACAACTTCGTGGCCTGCACGTATACGTTTCTGGCGCTATAAACAAAATACGAATCGGCAACATTCCGGGTGATTAATCTCAACCGCGGTTAACGCAGCTGATTTGCGGTTTTCCGCGTGAACCGTGCTCGCGGTCATCGCGGCCCGGCCGCGTTTCACTGCGGAGGACCGCGGTCCGAACCGCGGCGGCCAACGACCGCGCGACATAAAAATTAATTTCAAGCGTCATTTGGCCGACTGATTTTCCCTTAAACATCGTCGATGTTGAATGGTGAAGCGATTACCGTTGTAATCGGTAATTTATTGTTGAGAGAAGCGTTTTTTTTTTCCCCCCCAAGATTTATGTAACGATTTATCGCGCTACAATGCGGTCGCGAGAGCAAACGTTTTCAAAGTCGCTCGACGACGTTCTCGCTCGCGGCGGACCGCGAGCATACGCCGTGACGGTGTCGCGAACACGCGACCGTACGCAATTTATCGAGTTCGGTTTTGGTCGGATAAGAGGTAATGATTTTAAAAGACCAAAGACACCGACAAATTACTCGGCCCACTCGCAAAGTGTGTTTTGGGTGAAAATACAAAAAAGAGTCGGACGTTTCTAGGCCAAGCGGGTATTTTCGATGGGTTAGCAGCAGTCGGTTCGCACCGTTTCGGAACGTTCGGTTGTTATATTTGTGAACAATGTTATAGTGTTATATGAACGATTGCTAATGAAAACAGCGATTCTTATCGGTGTACTCTATGAATAATAAATTTGGGACGGAGAAAATTTCGAATTTATTTCAGTAGAGTACACACGTAAATGAAACAATGCGCAGGGTTTGTCAAACGCACCGTGTAACGTGGGTTATTTATGAAATGAAAATCTACGCGAACAAAAAAAGCCGCAGAGAGTGGAGAAATCACTCATTTAGGTGGCTCTAAGGTTTGGTGTTTTCCGATGAATGCAAATCAAGGTAAACAATCGTATTTTTACGTCTTCGTGTAGGTTATTGTTCGTTACATACCGTGGATCGGAAGTTAAATTTACGCATACGGATCGACTGAAACCGCTTTTGGAGTGTTTTGGTGTTGGAGGGCTTAGCGGTGCACGAACGGTTTCGAATTTATAGTAAGCCTTAGTTAAAAAATTACAGTACCTGTATAGAAGGGGTTTACAAGTAGTGGGTCATGATCCGTTATCGGAAATCACAATGATCTGGCGTTGGCTGTGGTCTTAATAACGGTTCGATCGGAGCAGATAAAATTTCGTCGTACGTTTTACGACATTCGAATGAACAGCGAAAAGTTAAGAGACGTAAATATTTATTTCATTTTATACACTGTTATGTTACGAATGGTTCCGAAAAAAAAAAAAAACCAGTGATTAGATGTGGTGATCGAATCGAGTAGATTCAAAACAAATTGCCTCAATGCTAAAAATACGGTACACGAACAAATAACGATTGCATTCGGAGATTATCGCCTCGTCTCATCCGCCAACGAAATATTGTAGATTTCGATTTATTTTTTGAAAAAAAAAAACAGTTATCGACGTGATAATTATTATTATTATTATTATATGTAATAATACTCGTTTCACCGACCTCTGTTGAACGTCTGTATGGCGTCCGTGGGCAGCCACTGTCTCCAGTAGTGTCCCAGGTCGGTGTACGTGACCGTCTGTCCGGTCAGTGCGCCGGGGTCGTCGTGGCCCAGCACCGGAAACACGAACTGGCTGCTGAACGTGCGCGTGAGCAGATTGGTGACGTTCTGGACGGCCGTCACCCGGGCGGACGGGTCCGTGACGCCGGACGACACGCTGTCCCTGCGCATCGTTATTAGAACAATAATAGTGATGAAATGAAATGGAAATGTTTGACTTCTTAACAATATATTATCTCAATAAAACAACCTACGAGTTTGAAACGCACTTCAAACGAGTACGGTAAAATAGGGGGGGTACAGCCGATTGCGCCAAAAACTGTTTTCAAACTTTTTACCGAACGTAAACATTGCTATTCGAACTAGGTATTTTGTTTTCGACAAAAATATATCGCAGGTTTTAATTGTATTTTTTACGCTAATACACGATTTTGTCTTATGCATTAGTAAATAATAGAACCAAAAAAAAAAAACCGTGCCAAAAAAAAAAATCGGTAAAATCCATACGTATTTCTACTGCACTATTATGTTATATAGGCTCTCTTTGTTTAGTTTTTACTACGTTTTCTTTTTCTGGAGATTTTTATGACGCTGAAAGTGGTATACTTTGCACCGTTATAAATCAATATCTGTAATATGTTATTCTAACGGACAATGGTGCGACCGTCACGCTGCTCGCAACGTATACGACTTTGCACCAACCACTAATTGTTATTTAAAAAAAAAAAACGCGTAAAACTAAAACAAACAAATTCGAAAACTCTTAAAAAATGTCATTATTCTAACGTATCTAATGATACCGAATGTATATATGTATTCGTATCAAAAGAAAATGATTAAGCATGGTGTTCAGAGTTGAAAAACACGAAACCTGGTGCAAAGTATTCTCAAATTTTTACGGTAGTTTTATTGATTCAAAAACGTCAGTCGGATCGGTTTGACGCACCCGATGGTTCAGTCAGATTTTTCCAACGCAAAGCATAAAAATAATCAAAACCTACTCTGTTTGTCCCACCTTGCCGGTCGAATATGTCAATAAAAATACTATAATTATACACAGTAGTAGTTATAAATACCTAGTATGACCCGCGTAGGCGGTATTAAATTCGTAGGTAGGTACTATAATTTCACGGCTGCAGCGTAAACGACGAGATCTGCGGTCGCGGGCGGTACCGTGTGTTCGTAGAAAATAAGCCGCGCAACGAAGAGAAAATAAAAAAACATACAGAACACGCAGCGAGCCACACATTAAATAATAATTGTAATATATTGTTCACATTTTGTTTTTTACCGAAATCGTGTCGGAGGCTATCGCGCTCAATTTTTTCCGCCAGAACGCTTCTGTTTTTTTTCTTTTCTTTTTTTTTTTTTTTTCTGTACGGCTGCCAAGATAAACAACGATACTCTATAGCGCGTCTTTTAGTGGCACAAAAAAAAAAAATGGTTTATTTTTTATTCTAGTGGCACGCACTATACTATACTCAGTATGTTTTTTTTATATTTTCACTGTGATTGTTTGCGCGCCGCAAACTAATAGAATACAGACCGACTTTATTGAAATAAATTTACGAAATGTTTAGCTTTTTACACGGTTTCTTCGTCGCGGGTGCTTTCGTCAGCTAAAACCGGACTGCGGTACGATTTTCTATACTGTTTTAATAAGGAATATTGTCCGTGGATTTTTTTCTCTTTGACAAAAGAATCTCACTATATACAGATCATTCGCTACGAAAAACGTCGTTTAGCGTTTTAAGAGAACGTGAAACGTTTAATAGCTCGGTTTTCGCGTAGAGAGCCGCGTTTCTCGCCGAGAAAACCCGTTTAATATTCTAAACTGCATTGTGATTCCGATTAGACACGATCGTTTATAGCGTTGAGCAGATACGTTTAACGAACCCGACGGTGTTAATTTTGTCGGATTATTCCGAACGGAAACGCAAAGCATAAAAATTATCAAATCCTAATGTTTCAAACGACACAGATGACGGAAAACAACGTGAATTCACCAAAAGTTAACCGAGTAAAATCTTTCGTTGGACAACTTTTTGTTTCCGATTATTGGATTTTTTAATTTTACTTTTAAACAGCGGGTATTCTACATTTCTGCGATAAATTAACGGGCTGCAACGGTTGAATTTCTTCGGCTGAAAATGAAATGAAGAAAAACAAAGGGAGTAAATTCTGTGTACGGAAAGAAAGGTAGTAAATTTGAGGTCAGTCGAGAATATGTTTGGCCGTGTGAAAAAAAACAAAAACCTCAAAAAACATACGGTTTCAATATAAATTTTTACATTCCCGAATTCGCCGATGTAACCGTCTGATGGTATGTAAAAGTTTCAGCATATTCCTATAATTATTGTGGAAGTTCATCTACAAATCTAAATCGGTTATGTCAAAAACACGTTTACCGTAATTTTTGCTGAGTTATTTGATTTTCACTTAATTTTGGGGACGTTTAAGTTTGCGATACCTTTAAGTACCATCTGTGTCCATATAAATATTATTATTAGAGTTACTGACGTTAGAAATTGAAGCATTATTGAAAAAGTTATCGTGATTACATAGTGGAAAGGAAAAAGATAAAAAATTAAAAATAAAAACACACATCATGTGAAAATCAATATATTCTTCGTTTCACTCAGAATCCAAAATTTTATTCACCAAAAAGTAGGTACAAATTTTCTAGATTACATGTGTAAGGCTCGGTTATTATATTGATTTAAATTATTTTAACTAGTAAAAATCAACAGCAATAAAGCAACAGCAATAAATAAGTTTTTAAGATAGTACACAGTGACTTAAGGCCAATAAATGTAGAAAAACGTTTAATCAGCTTTGTCAACAAAACAAACGAAATTTCGCATAGTGATGAAGGACAAATAAACGTACCTGCCTATTAAAACCCATAGCACTAGATGTTCAAATTCATACGTCAAAATGTTGTTCGCTTTGATACTTTATGTTTTGTTTTTAAATTTCAAGCCAACACAATCGATTTTAAATGAACTCCTTAAAAATAACACGGACGTAACAGTCTCAAAAAATCCGTTCCTTCATGAAGTCAAGCTAAATAATGGGCACACGTCAACCACTGTACACGTTTGGTCGTATCATTCTGAAAGTAAATCGCAGACACCGACAATCGGCAAAACGTATGGTTTAATCGTGTTAACAAATTGTAAGTTGGCTTTTTTCATTAAAAGTAAATTTAAACAACTCTTTGACAATTCTAATCTATATCGAATGGAGTTCAGGGTATACGAAAAATTTGTCGATTTAAGAAATAATCAAAATTTTGAAACTCGTCTGAACTCATTTTTGACATATATTGATGCTACGGTCAAAGAAATTTCAGCATTGATTTACAAAATTCTTTACTGCAAAAACAGCGATTACAACGTTTCGGTACACAACGATTCGTTTGCTATAAAACAACTATTCACATTATTAATAAAATCGTATTATATATCATCATCGATACAAAATGCTAGTAATGCTCAACACGCCATGTCAAACATTAAAATCCTACAGTTAATTTTGACAGAAATGGTTGAACTTCAAAAATTTAAGTTAATGAATTGTGTCAACTTTCCCGATACACATAGATTTTCAACACGCGTGAAAAAGGTTTCCGACACTGAAATCGAAAATCTTTTGTTCACGATAAGAAAAATAACGCTAGAAGCGAACGATTTTAGTAATGGAATATGTGGCGTCGATAGTTTAGTGCATATCATCGGTATTTCTATGAATAAGGAACTTTTCGATGATATTGCTAGTGTACAAGCAAAAGCTACAAACGATAAATATGTTTCAATTAAAGATATCGTTAAACGAATACAAATCGACTATGATATAAATGTTATTTATTGGTTGCATGAAGCGACTTTGCAAGCCGTCATGAAATTAATTTGTATAAGAATAATAAATCTTTTAAAAGCTGTAAGTGCTAACTTAAAAATAGTTGCAAGTATTATAGCTCAAGTGTTTGATAGAATCCAAGAGAATAGTTCAGCAACGCCATTATACATAAGACTTGGATTCAATTTGTTAAATGATATACAAAAAATAATTCAGAATCAAGATTATACGTGTAAAATAAAAGACGTCAATGTGCTACGAGAAAACATAATATTATACTACAACACACTTGACTATAATAACAGTTCTGATTCTCTAGCACCATTTATTAATGTGAAACTACCTGATCATGTTTTCAAAGAAAAAGATGTAGATAAAAACCATGATAGTCTTGTGGTCTTATTACAATTTGTAAAAGATAGTATTAGCAAGTTTGAATGCATTGAATACTTTTTTAAACCTGTACGAAACCAATATGACAAATACTATAAACCGCTGGGAGTCAGTAAAGAATTTTTAATTCCGAAATCGGACCCTAAAATTTTAGAAGATGCCTGTAATTTTATGACAAACGTTTACTTTCTCTGGTGTGAAGCGTTCAACTTGTTCAACGATTACGTCAAAAAAGGATCCATTGAAAACAATACTAAATTAGCGGAACCGATTCTCAAAATAAAAAACATTTACCTCCTTATTGTCAAAAATAACACGGACAACTTGGAATTTTTGACAATGGCGTACGAACTATCCGTCATTTTAGTTAACTGTGATCTATATCACAGTGAAAAAGAATCATGGTTTGATTTTAAACTGCGTCAGGTTTTAAACGTAATATTGAATGCATTAAACAGATATGCCATTAAATATTGTACTAAAACTGATCCATATAGTTTTTTGTGGTTTACCAAAACTAACGTTGATCAAATTAAGGATACAGTACTAAAAAACAAACCTAATGATATTATGTTTGAAAATATTGTAAACAACTTCAATTCTAAAAACCTGGGCTTCAAAAAGATGATTAACAATGAAGATTGGCAATTTTTCAGTGTCAAGTACATTTATGAAACATTTATTGAAAAATCTGAAGTTGGTTCATCATATTATGAAAAACGAATACAAATTATATGGAACGGTGAGAACCAAAGTCTAAAAAACATATTTATAAATGAATCCCATATGGTTATAAACCCACTTATAGTCAATTCGCTTCACGATGTTTATTTTAAATTTATTGCTGCAGTTTTCTATTTACGAATTAAAGAAGTATTATTCGCATCATTCACAAATACAAAAAAAAACTCATATTTAAAAAACATGTATAACAAAGTAAATAGCTATAACTGGCAAGATCTGTTTCCAGAGACAATAAAAGATATATTATACAATTTAGACAGCAGTTTTTTATATCTCCATGATAAAAATATAGAGCAATTCGATGTAAAAGAAGAAACAACAAATGTTGACAACAAATTCAAAAAAATTAATATTGTGTTTGGAGATTTCAATTCAACTAATGTTCAATCAAATTCACATGTTCCTAATCTCAAAGATATTGCAAAAATTCTCGATAATATGTTACACGATGTGAAAACCTTTTTTAATGGATATTACTTGAAACTCGTCCGTGGTTTAGATCACAATACTATTGATAAAGAACCACTTTATTCTGATAAAACATAACATGTAACTTTAAGGTACATTTGAAAGTTTATAACCAGCAAATAACAAATGTAACCATTTCTTTGATAATTGTTTGGCCAACTTAAATTCATACAGATTAATTTAATTCTAAAATATCTTTATAATCTAGAATATTGCAATTATTTATTCACAAAAATGTACACATTTTTCTAACAAAACTTCAACGGAACATTTATTATCATTGATTTGTACTTCAAAAAATTTAAAAAATACTGTGTGCTTTAATTATTGTGTTATTTATGATATAATAAGTATTAATTATATTTAAAACTTATGCATAATAATATTACGAATGGGTGTAATTATTGAAATAAATATTTTTTCTTGATACCTTTGTTCAACGTTTTTAAATATTATTATTTTCATTTAAAAATGATGACGGTAATAAAATATGATAAATTGATATTAATGTTCTTTAAGTCATAGAAATTTGAAAACTAATATGATCAATGTATGATACTTATACGAGCACTATATATACCGATAACTGAATAAAATGTTCACGTAAAAAGAATATGACATGCATTTAGAATATTTAAATGTTTAGTTATTGGCTTATTTTTAGAAAATTCAATTTTCTTATAGTAATATTCGTAATACTAAAAACTAAAGCTGATAAATTAATTGATTAAAAAGGTACAAAAATTTCTTTTTTTTCTATTTTATTCGTTATCAATCAAACCGTAAAAACGTTCTCTTGAAGAATTTAGTAAAACTGTGCAAGAAGCAAATGAAAATCAAAAATGTGTAATGAATCGTTCATTTTCATATATTTACGTTCTCGATTTGGATCAAAAACGGCGGAAATCTCGAGAATTCAAAATTTACAAAAATCTACAGTAGGTTTATTAAAGGGTAATTTAAACTTTATGGCACACACCATAAAGTACAGTAAGTCTCAATACAGCCAGGTACTTAAGCAAAGTACGCTAAGTTATGTTTTATATCATTAATATTAAACGAAATTTAGAACAGATGTATCTATTTAAGAAAAAAAAAATTAAATACTAGTTCGAAGAAAGTGTTTTAACATATCCTAATAAATATAGCAAACGTACAATATTTATGGTTTGTGTGATTTTTTACCAAAAATTTAAGAGTCATATTTTTTTTTTTATGCCCATTAATTTATACTACCAGGTAGCTACCGATATAAAAAATTAATTAATGTAATGAGTATTTTCAAAATCTTAAGAGATTACTGTTGCTGTTATTAAATTATAATAACAATATTTGCCGATGTTTTTTATCACAGCATTACGAGAATCAATCTCGGCCGCCCCAAACACTTTTCTAAAATTATATTAATATTAATAGTATGTAAGAATACCGATTTTTGAAATGAATTATTTTTTTTTAACTCACTATTAAGCCACTTTAGAAAAGTATTTAGTTTTAGTTGTAAACAAATGACTATAATATGCTAATAAGAATCTGCTATCAAAACAAAATCATTCTTCCGTAATACCTGCAATTTAGGCTTGTTTAAGTACTATCAAATAACTTTTTACTTCACACCCGAGTGAGAAGTTATCCACTCCTATGTATAAGAAGTCATGCATTTTACATTTTAAGGTATTATCACGTGTACCTACTGTATAATAAACGCCATGAATGAACATCGGGTGCCTAGATCGACGTCGAGTGACCTTTGTCAAGGTGTAAAATTTAATTGAGTTACTAAAAATTTGATAATTATAATTTGACTCGAAATGTTTTTAACATTTTGCGCGTCGGTTTCACGTAAACCGTTATAAAATCCATAAAATGATAGAATTGTTCACCGGGGATTACATTCTCAGAACACCTAAAACTTGTTTGTATATGCTTTTATATTTACATCGAAGCGTTTCATCTATACGCGGGATCGCGTGAATACATAATGTTATGTTGAAAATATTACGTTTTGCGGGATAATGAGGTACTCATATCATTTGTATGCAAAATCTTACTTATTTAAATTAAGAATTGTCGGAGTTATACTCTTTAGTTGCAATTTTCGTTTTTTCTATTTAAACAAAAATATATGTTTTCAAACATATGGATAAAAAAAAAAAAAAACCATTCAAAATTTGATTTACAACTGTATATGAAATCAAAAATGTTTCGCCGATTCACTACGTCATATAGGTAGATCGTGCACTGATTTATGTGACACAAAACTGAAGCCCCATATTAAAATGTTATGCCGTCGAGAAATCAAATTTTCACTATAAATCAAACGTTTATAGTAATAAAACGACGGTGTTATCAATTCATGCGATTAGTTGATTTGTTGAAAAACAGTTTTCTGTAAATCCTACATAGCGAAGTTGAAGTAGGTAAAACTGTTGTAAGTTATTACGGAATGAGGCGTTACAAATTGATTTGGACAGAATATAATATATGCTAGCCAAACGTAGGAACACGTCACGTATTATTTTCTTGCATGTTACTCATACGTAAAATACTATGGATTGAAAAAATCGGAAAAATAAAAAAGTTTCCGTACAAACTGCGTAGGCGGAGATTAGGTGGTGGGTAGGAGATCTAAGTTCCCAAAAACAGTGGAGTCTGTCGCCAAAATAATTGTTTACCCTACATACTGTAATAGTTGTACAACCCTATGCTATAAAAAAATATTTAATAGCCCACCAAAAATTCAATCAAGTCTCAGCCTATGATAAGCTAACTGACGTACATTATAATATCTTAGTAAAATTCAAATATTTTACATCATGTGAAGCAAAGTATTATTGTATACTTAAGTTGCATACTTTACGTGACGCGTTGATGATATACATTTTTATAATTTCTTTTTTAGCAAAAAATTTCGAATAACCGAAAAATTATTGTGAGTATGTATAAATATTTGTTTCTTTCTAATTATTATAAATCATTTATATTTTTCTTCAATTTCGATTAAATGTTGGAAAAACCAACACCGTACGGCGAAAACGAACTGAAATCAAAAACAAATAATAATATGAGCAACTGCTTTAAAAATGAAAAATTGCAAAAAAAATAGATAACAAAGTAAAAAAAAAAAATTGTTGTTACCGGATTTTAAATTTTTTTAAAACAATTTACGATTGTATAAAAATACACTTGCAATCGCTTATGAAAACTTGAAGTTTTTAAATGTTTAATTAAGGACTTTAAATTCTCCCATTAATTTTTCATTAAAATGATAACTGATAATAGTTTCACAGTTATTTGAGGTTTTTATTATATTTCACTGGGATTTCGTAAAAATCTATCACGAACATTTTCTGTATTCTTCTAACCTAGCGAATCTTCTGTTATTTGAAGCACTTTGAAAAATTTAGTCTTTTTTTGTTTATTTTACCGTGACTTAATAATTTAACGAACGTTCATAACACTACCGTTAAAGATCTATCTGGGGCAAATTACAAATCTTTTGACTTTTAAAGGACAAAACTATGTTTACCTAACAGAAGATCTTAGTTTTATCTATACTTAACAAATTCGGACGGCACATCTTTCTTGACGATTACACGACTAATCGCCATTTGTTAATTGCAAACGACAAAAGTGTGCGTAGTCGTTTGCTATAAAGGCGATGTGTTTGTTAAACGAGATATTGTCAACGTGACGTTGTTGTAGTTGTCACAAATATGTGTCTACGGTAACATTTTGTGGGCCACGAGGAAAAATTTCTATTCAAATTTAAAAAATATTAAAACTAAACATTCTTTAAAGAGACGTGGTATATAATAGAAACCATGTAAATGGTACCCAAATCGATTGAAAAAAAATTATTATTTAACATTTGCTTACTCGGCAGGAAACCATCGTAATTAATTACCTATACCCAGGGTTTGTTGTTACCCAGATAAGTATGCGTCATATTGTACATTTGTCATCAATAATTTATATGGGTATCCGATATATTTATTCATATTTTGTGGAAATATTTACAACACACAATAAATAATGTATTTTACCACTCTTTTTTTAATACTTTATAAAGTTGTAATGTGTTCATCATGGAAAAAACGCTTTCAATATCTGTGTTTTGTTCCTTTTAAACTCAATTTCATGTGGAAATTGATATTTTATACTATTGTATATACCTATGATACGTCAAATCTATAAGCCTTCTAAAACTTGACTCTATTGGTAGCAATAAAAAAACTAAATAACAAACCATCTTAGTTAACAATTAGTTTTTGGCGAATACACTTAAACTATGTATTTAATTTAATTCTTGTGACTTTTATTTGTCCTTCATACTTTAAAATGTTTCCTTTATTGTTTGCCATGCCGGGTAAACAAAAACTTGTAAATATATAGTCACTTTATTTATTACCACTGTGGTTGTTTGGCGAATATTTACTCCCTCAGTTATCAAGCGTCCACTATTCTTTACGAAATCGACCCACAGAGTTCGGCCGAAGAGAAACATGAAATCATATCTGAATTGGAGGAATCATGATAAAACAATTTTTCCTTCTTCTAATTAAAAACGATAGGGAAAACGTAAATATTTCTACGCTGGCTTATGAAATTTCCGCCATTCCAGTCAACTTACGCCTATATTTTCAAGATAAATGGTTACACTTTAAAGTCCAACGAGTTTTAAGTGTAATTATCAATGAAATTAACCTGTACAGACTCAAACATTGTTCCGTATATAAGTTAAATGAATTTTTGTTTTATAACACCATTTTAAACAAAACGATTCAAGAAACGAGTTCCATAGAAGAGTTGGTCAAAAAATATTTAACGGAATATTATGCGAGTAACGCTCAAAAAGATGAGTGTAAATTTGACGTTAGTATCAAAGCGGAGGACTGGCAATATCTTATCGTCGATCATATTCATAAGACATTCGTTAAAAAATGTAGCATTCTCTTCTTCTACTATAAGATTGATTGAGACTTTTGAAGATACGTCGTTACAATTTCGAAATGATCAAAGTAAGTAAACGCAAAAACGAGTAGGCACCTAGGTAAATACGTAAAAAAATGTAAGTGCTATCACATTTTGCTTCACTGTCGATTCGTGTGCTCGTTTCATTCGTTTATACCGCGTGTCCTATTAATTTACTGAATTAAAATCAGAAAAAGAAGAAAAACCATATAGTCCGAGAGCAGAGCTCATCAGAACACTGGCGAACACGGTAGGGCGAGCTTTAGAGCACCAAACCCATCACGTTAAGTATAAAGTACTTTGAGATCTGTGTGCGAATACCCCGCCGACCACTGTTCCCGCGGTGTCCGCCACTGAAGTACAAAATATAATATACTAACTCACCCGGACCACAGCACGAATTCGATGTTGTCGCCGTGCTTCTCTTTCATCGCTTTCACCGCGGATTGCACCAGCGACCACGGCGAGTCGCACCCGTAATCGCCCAGTCTGCCACCGGTCGGCGTACCGGGCCGTTCCATG
Source organism: Hormaphis cornu (assembly GCA_017140985.1). NCBI lineage: Eukaryota > Metazoa > Arthropoda > Insecta > Hemiptera > Hormaphididae > Hormaphis > Hormaphis cornu. The sequence goes on along the minus strand of CM029364.1, from coordinate 9,021,623 downwards.
TCCAACTGACGTCGGTCCGGGTCGGCGGCCGTCCGCTTGCAATCTGGAAGAAATAAAAAAAAAAAAACGAGGGCACCGGTTTAGTTTAGTCAGTACACCTGTCGCTGGGTGTAGAAAAATGATGCACGTAAAATTCACAGCATTCAAAAGTCGTCAGTAATGATATTGTGCCTAAATACATACGTATAAATGCCTTTAAAAACGCGAACATTTTTGATGAGAGACGAGTGTTTTTTTATTCTCGCGTTGTTTGAAACGTTTTTTTTATTATTATTATTATTATTATTAACCACGGGCAATCAAATGACCATACTGACTTTTCGGATGTAAAAAATAAAAAGAAAAATACAGACTCGTCGAATAATTATACCTGTACGTTATTTAGTCGGAGATGTAGAATAGATATAACGTAAAACAATAAAACACGATCAATGCGCTTATCGAACTTCTTCGGACACCGCAGCAGCTCCCGCGGTTCTTTACGTTTATTATTTGACAACGCGAAGAAGCGGCGAAATCGGTTTCTCAGCTCGTTGCCAAATTTTTTTTTTTTAGATTCGGGCGATTATTGTGCTCGCATCGTTTAAATTTATCGTTTGACCGTGCCCGTTTTTAACGAAGAATGCTCGTTGTTTGTGTTTAACCGCGGACAACACTTATTGTATTATACTCAAACTTAACACTGTATCGGTAAAAAATCATCGAACGATGATTGTATTACGTCGAATAATTTAAAAAACGATTTTTTTAACAGGTACCTACCATGCGTTTCGAGCGTGTAGATCGATCCCTGTAAAGCGTTTCGCAGTTTCTCGTTTTCGAAACGTTTCAGTACTGCAAATTTATAGTCGTTATTAAAGTCGACAAACGGCTGTTTATCGGTTTCGCAGCGTAGACGGCTCTGGGCAAAATAAAACCGCTAAAAACGTCGAAATAGGTTTTTCGACTGTATTCGACACCGCGAACCGAAACCGTTTATCGCGCGAACGTCACGTAGGTACACGATAACAGGGTGCGTTCAATAACGGTATTAAATAAAATCTTACGACGCGAGCTAAACGATCAAGATAATATCGTGACTCTGATTATTTGCGAACCGAGCATAATAATATTTTTAATTTCATACGTTTCTGCCATGCAGTGGTGTTGAATTTTTTTTCCCGGAAATCCTTAGAAAATCCTCGAACGTCCCGTGTAAAAATAATTGTTCGCGACAATGATTCCCGACACCGATTACGGGCAGTAACATTCGTCTCGTACGGCTATTTGTTGTCACCCACAATGAAAATAATTTACGCCAGTACAGACGACGAACATTATTTATCACTACATTACGGGTGGTGGGTGATTCCTTGCCGTCCGTCGAGTGTTCCGTCCGATTACGAATTTAACTGACCGGGATATAATTAATATACATCATATACACAATAAGTAACCGAGCGGATATAAAACCTATCGCAACCACGGTTATGGTAACGGTTGCCCGACGGGGTATAAGAAAGTGGTGTATTCATAGTTGGTCCTATGATAAAATAGTTATTCTGTAGCGCTTATAGACCGTAGTGGACTATTTTTTAAATTTTATGTGCAAAGATTATATTATTATCGCGATCGCAATATAGTGTACCGTACGCAGAACGTATATCATAATACATCATTATAGATTACTATGAAGTGTAATAAATTGTTTGAATAAAAACCGCGTCTGCGGGTTTTGGTTGTCAACTCCGAATGAAACACAAAAAAATTGTGCGCGGTGCTTTTTTTGTTTTGTTTTTTTTTAATATTTTTCATTCGAGCTGCCTCTGCGTTTTCACAAACGAATTACGTAATTCTCGTAACAATTAATGTATAGTTTAATTAACATTGTTCGCTCACCGTGTACGCTATACAATAATAGATAGGACTGTGATGCGCATTTTTTGGTTTTTACCGGCCGCCGAGCGTTCCTTAAAACGGTCGAAACGATAGAAAAAAATCGTATTAAATACGCTTTGATATACGAACTGCTCGCTTTTGATCTGCCGTGTGTTACGTGCGCGGGTGATAAAAGTTAAATTACATCGAATGAGCAGTGAGAACAGTAAAAAAGGGCGAGCACAGGAAAAAAAAAACTGGAAAACGTTTTTTGATGAAATACGGTAGGAGAACAAACACTGTTTGCAAACCCTTTTAGATGAACCGGAGACATGATTTTTATAGAGAAGAAATTAACACGCGTTTTTTCTCGACTATTCCGCACGTCCTAACAAACCGTGTAAAAAATAATGCTAACAACAGCTTAACAGTTTAACATAGTAATAGAATAACATAATATTATAGAATTTAGTTTTGAATACGTACAATCCGAGGCCGGGAATTTACTCGTTAACAGTTAAAATTAAGTAAAAACGTTGATCTTAATTAACTCGTTGGATTAATAAGTTAATCTCTTTTTTTTTATTATTTAAATTGTTTAAAACTTTGAGCCAATCAGTAATAATTTAAACGCTTTTATTTGAGCTTTTTTTTCAGAAAATTTCAAAAGGGAGAAATGTTTTGAAAAACAGAAAGCGTCGTACTAAGGCTTGAAACCGTGGGAATTACGGTCATGAACTTTTATATTTTTATTTTGTTTTGACGCTTGTCTTTCAATGCGATAAATTTAAAAATTTACTTTTAGCTTAACTCGACGTTTTGTTTTCCAACTGACTCTACTTAGGTCGTGAAAGAATTTTTTAACTTTCCCAGCCTCGCGTGTTATCATGCCGTGTAAACTCACTTTGCGTGTAATCGGCCGTCGCTTCGTAGTTCGCGTCATAGTGCACGTCGGTGATGTGCCAAAAGTACCCTGAAACAAAAAAAAAAAAACAAAAATGAAAAGATGAACAATTTCCATCCGCGTGGTGGCAAAAGTTTCCTGACGCGCGATCCTTAGGGATGGACCCGGCACCGTCGCCGGGAAGGGTCGTAGGGTGCGATTTCCCGCGAAAGAGGGCGCGGAAAAATATTAAAGCGAACTGAAAAATTAAAACTACCCCAGGTGTACGCGAGCAGGGGCACCGAAGCGACGCTACCCATACATGGAATGACCGTGACGATGAGAGAATTTCGGGCACACATTGATAGTTTTTGAAAAAAAAAAACATATTTATTTGACCGGTTATTTGTACGGCGCAAGAATGGTCGAACTAAGGAGAAAAAGTTGTTTTAGGAAATTTTAATAGATTTACGGGTTAGTTTCACGATGCCTCAAATGATTATTGGGCGATAGCAAAACCAAATCCAATTTTAAACGCAGGTACACTATTTAAAAATAGCGTGCAATATGGGTAGTACAAGGAATTATCACAAGTTTTTAATATATTCAACGCTATTTACTTAGTAGAAATCAGATTTTATCAATGAAAAACAAAATTAATATTTCAAAACACTTTTATTTACGAAAATATATAGCATTAAAATTTAAAGTATGATGGTCATATTAAATAAAAAAAAAAAA
>CM029364.1:8970027-9018132 GCA_017140985.1 Hormaphis cornu | reverse complement strand
TTTAAAGAAAATTTGAAACAAATTTGTTACGATTCTTCATATATTTATAAAATAACCATGACTACTTCGTATGTGAAAAATACTTCAGAAGAACTGCAGAACAAAATTAATATTCTGACTTGAGGCACTTAAGTTTTATCTGTTACTACTGGAAAAATGTATCTGTTTTTGTTTGGTTTTAAATTTTCAAGGTTAAAGAGGGCTGAGCATGTCTTTAGCCTCATCACATTAAAAACTCGTTATCTCGGGAAGGGATAGAGCACAACTGAAGGAATGAATAGCACGAAGAACCACAACGGGAGCATTAAAAAAAATGGTATAAGTTTTATAAAAAATTTTCAAAATGGGCGGGCAGAGCATGTCTTCAGCCCCCCCCCCCCAATATTAAAAACTCGATATCTTGGAAAGGGATAGAGCACAACTATAGGGATGAAAAGCACAAAAAAGCACAACGGGAGCACAAAAAATGAAAGGGATTTTGTTAAAAAATTCCATGGTGGGCGGGCCAGGGACATGGACCTCATATTGTAACTATACAATATTATACATACTATTACCCGAGTTTAGATGTATGTTTATTAATTTTGGTCAAATGAAAGTTTTGTTTGCATATGAAAATGTAGATGGATTGAGCAGCTAATTCAGTAATTGTTATCGCACACATAACTTTATAATTTAAACTTAATTTTTCTCATTTTTATGGTGTTTGTAAATATTAAATGCTTCGTGGAATGCTCATAAAATATGTCAAAAAAAGTGTTTTCATGGAATTTTAGAACCATTGTACAACGATATATTAGTAATATAATATTTACCGATTTAAAGAAATATGCGCTGATAACATTTTCGAATTAAGGAAAAAAATTTTTATGTCAACATTATAATATGGATTCGACATTTCAAAAATATGTTTAACACAAGCTTTGATATATTTTTATCAATCCATTATAGATTTACTATTTTTATGAACGATTTTATGCATTGCTCCAAACGCAAACATTTACAATAAATTCACACCGAATATTTTTTACAAAAAGTACGAGATACGTACGAATTAAATATGTATATTATATTGTACTATTCAGAGCGATTGTTTAAAAATTAATTGAATTTAAAAAAAAGGCAAACAAACAATTTTGTTCGTTTGTTAAGACTGAAAACGTTATGTACAAATATACCTAATGTGTTTCCAACTTTCCACGGCCCTCCCAGCTGTCTTTGTGCCGAAAAATAATTAAATTATAATACCTAAAGTGAACGACGAAGTTAAAAGTATAAAATATATATAAATTTAAAAAATCCAAAAGTAGTTTTTTTTCCATATTATAATAGAAATCTCTGACAAGTAAACAAACTCTATTTCGAAATCAAATTTAATTTTGTCGTTTTGATAAATCCCGTGTATGACGGTAAACTAAAATAAACGTCACAGATATCATCAGCTGTCCAACCATCATGACAAACAATTGAAATTGCTTTGATATCTCGTACAATTGACAAAAAATAAATAAAATTCAAATTCAAATAAAAATGTATTTAAATCCAATCGACTTAACTAGTATACAATTTATTGTTATAATAGATATATTACATTACTTATGAAAATTAAATTTTCGTATTTCTTAACTGATCTAAATTTTTTTTTTTTTTTTCTCATGGAGGTCAATCACTTTTTTATGTTAATCTAATATCGATCAAAAATAATTATTTTGTGATTACTGATATTACTCGATAATATTGTAATATACTCGTAATATTTGTAAAGCAACATGCCAGGTTGGTTGACAAATAGCTACAATTTTTTTTTTCTTTAAGAGTTGAAAATTACGATTTTTTTTTAGCTGAGTTATAAGTTAAATTGGTTTTTTTTTTTTTGTTAACTGCTAACTTTTAATAACATAAACTTTTGTTAAATAAACCTTAGGTACAAAAATGAATTATTTTATAATTGACCCGTCCAAATTTGATGCATAATATTATAACGTACTATAACAGTAGTATCTTTTACTCGTTTATACGTATTGTTTACGCCGTTTAAGTGGTAATTATATATTGTACATTTTAACTATCCTTTTATATTTAAAGAAGAAAATTAAAATGAAGTAAACAATCAACAAGGACTCGTCTACCACGTTCGGAGTCCCTATTTTTACAGATTAAATTATCAAATTTTTAGAACTTGGAGAATTGTCAATTTTGAACTCGAGACAAACTTTTCTCGGGAAATCGATTCCCGAGTTGCCGGTGAATGATCCAGACGAAATACCACGAACACACGACTGCTGTGAAACAGTTGGTGCGCTTTATGAGTCACAAAGTTTGTAACGTTTTTCGTATAAAAAAACGCTCATAAAAAACAAAAAAAAGTAAGCGAATGAAAAACGTAAAGTATAATACATGTTTACGATAAAAAAGAGACTGCAGTACCCCGAGACGTTTATTCATTACGAGAGTTTTTTAAGTTTGAGACAACTATATATTGATTAAAATTAAGTGTATATTCCCGAGTACGTTCTAAAAATTTAACAATACTTAAAAAAAAAAAAAAATTATAAATTTAAATTGAATTCCATAAAAACGCGTTTTACGAGAAATGCATTCGGTACCTAGCAAATATAATAATGGAAAATCACGATCGTTGTCTACTGCCTGGAGCATTGTTGTACTCGTATTGTTCGTACGTGTTTCCTGATTGCCGTTGAGACTTCAGTACTTATGTTTACAGTTTGTACACAACATGGAGTTATTACGAAATTCAGTCAACAAACAATAAATGTTGAAATTCCCTTCTACGGGTTTTAGATTCCGAGTGTGGCAACGAATGTCTCGATAGTAAAATTGTGTTTTTGAAAGATTTTTGTAACAACAGAATAATAATGATAGGCTCATACTTTATTTGATGAGTGTTTGAAAAACTTTCTTATATTTGAAAACGTCAAAATTTCTACGAGCTTCTCGAATAATTTGGAAATTCCACACACGATTTAAATTGGTAAAACTGTTTTGTCATTACAATTTGAACGGATTTTGACCACTTTTGGTTTTTATGAAAATATCGAACATTAAGTTTTGAAACAGTTGAATTTCCATAAAACCTTTTGTTTTTGGTTTAAAATTTCGAAGCGTAAACCTAAAAATATTATTTTTTTCATGTTGCTAAAGATTTAGAAAGTTTGTAATACAAATATTTTGACGATAATTCAAATATAATTTATTTTTTTATTTACTTTTACTGCCATGATTCCTTCGTAAATTAAAAAAAAAAAAAAAATCTAGTTGAATTGTTTATAAATAATTTTAAAATGAGTAATGTTCAAACGTCTTGACCCATTTTCGTGCCAAATTAAGATCTTTGAAAGATTAAAGTTTTTAAAATTTGACTAGCAGAGCTCACTCAAACTCATTTTTATTTGTATTCAATTGTTTTCCTTTTGTTGTTGCTATGCTGATGTAAAACATTTATAAAAATATATTTTTTTCTAGATTCAAATTTAATTTACAATATTTTTTTTTTTTTTTTTTTGTAGGTACTCTAATTCTCAAAGAACATTAATTTATCAGTGTATAATACAAAGTATACGAACACATTTTGCATACTTTAATATAATACTGCAGCATATATAAAGTAAAAACGTCTAAATTTTTTTTGGTGATTGATTTTTAATCATTGTTTGATGGTCATTCATGGCCAAGATAAGTATAAATAGAAATAAAAATTTAGTAAACTAATCAGAGTGGTAAATTATGAAATGGTACAATTTATCGGAAAAAAAAAAAAAAATTAAAAAAAAAAAAAATTGAATCTATTTAGACAATATACATTATTTTGAACTAATTTATAGACGAAGGAAAACATGAAAAATTTACTGTAAAATAATATCTAAAACAAACATAAAATACTTAAAGCTTTGAAGTAATTTTTCAAATAACTCATGAACATTTTTTTTTTAATATTTTGAAATAGTATAATAAAATTTAATTATGATTGTTCGACACAGAACAATGGAAAAACTGAACAAAACCATTTTTTTTTTTTTTTTTTTTTTTAATTGTAAAAACATAAATGTTATATTTTAACATTTGTCACTAAGCTTAACCTTTTTGTTGCTTAGAAATAATTATAATACGTAAACGTAAAATTATGCTTCAAACTTTTTTTTTTTTCAATCTTTTTCGGATAGTTTCTAATTCAATTATCCGTAATCCGCTGTATACGGAACAGTGTATGCTATAAATAAAATTTGATCAACGTAGTGAGTGAGAAAAGCAAAATTTAATTTATCATTTGTAATGACATTAAAACATTTTCATCATCTGATTCACCTCACTGCAGGATAGCCAACAGTGCAAAATTCACCAGAAAAATTTAATTAAACAAAAGTTTTTTTTCTGGTAATTTTAATTAAAAACAAAATACAAAACTTTCGAACATTATTATTTTTTAACAGATCGTTTAGCAATTTGTTGAAAAAATGTGCGTGTAAATATATGGTATAAAAGTGGTCACATAAACGGCGATAATTATTATTACAGCGAATGTATATTTTGATGTGTAAGAGCTTACAAAACGAAAAACATTGTTAATAGTTTATAAACATTAATATTTTTATTTTGAACGCAAACCAATATTTTAATTAGATTTTTTTTTAAGTACTTCTGAAACTGACAAAAAATATAGTCGTTTCACTCAATAAAATTGACACATACGATAGTATAAAACACTGCGTTTATCACGATAAACAGAAGTATTTTCAAATTCAATATTTTTAAAAAAAATATGCGTACCCACTGAATTATTTCAAAGCTTTTTATACGATTCTTTTTCAACTAATGCAAAACTGATTACATTTTGAATTTATTTAAAGAGCATGTTTTAATTAATTTGCTTTCAAAACCAATTTTTGACGTATTGATATATTTATATTTTTGTTTAAATATCACAATATTCATAAAAAAAGATACCTTTAACATTTTTATCAATACTTGTGTGAGTTATTAAATAAATACTTTTTTTATCCTAAATCAACGTACGTAAATTTTAATAAAAAATATTTACAAGTTATTTGTGATATTGCCATAATTATAATGCAAACAAAAGCATTGAAAAATATGTATAAAACATTTAATTATAAAAATACCGTTTTAATGTTTGTAAATTAATAATAATTGTAGAAAGCGTGCGATAAATACAGATAAACCATGTTTATTGTTTTTGAGTAGTGTCACTCATAAAAGAAATTATAAAAATTTTGCTAAAAAAAAAAAAAACACTCTTCTCATTAAGTAATTATACAAATAATTAAACAAATATGACGAAATCAAAAAAAAAAAAATTCATGCAGTTATAAAGAAATGATTTCTTACAAACTCCAGTGAACTGCAATATTTTTTTTTTTTTCTATCATATTGAATTAGCTTTTCAATTATCTTATTATAACGTATTATACATAACCATGGGATTCAAATACTTAGCATATTTATTGACGTTTCCACGTTCTGTACGGTGATCTATGATTTTTTTATATTTTACTTTTTATATTTAATTTTTGTAGCGCTCGCTTATAGGTAATAACGAAAAAATAATTCTTAAAAGTAACAGACGTTTTAAATACGTTATTTACAGTAATTAACTGTGCTAAGTGTCCTTTATGAATTATTGTACGTCTATATTATACTATTTGAACGTAAGACGTAATACATCTTTTACTACGAAGCATTCGTTTTTCAGCTATCTTTCATTTTTGAGAAATAAAACATGTTTATAACATAGTCGTTAAACATAATACTGTCCGATTTCGTGTTTCATCGTCATTTAATTATTACGTCATAATGTGCTGTAGTAGTATTATTTCACGATTCTGAGGCGAAACAAGAATACTCGAAAATAGACTAATTACTGCAGTGAGGAGAACAGTGGGAAATGAAAAGGTCTTCATAATTATTGTACAGTTCAGAATTGTGTTTTGGATAGGTATTACAAGGCAGCTTAGAAGTTTTTCCGCATAGCGCGTATTCAGTGAAAAATGGTATCGTCGTTACAGTATTTTAGATATCTTTAGGTATACTTTATAGATTTTTTTTATTGTAAGGGGCTTCAAAAAAAGATTTCCCCGGGCATCCGAAATCGCGGCCCTGATAATATGTGTTTGAAACATAACGACGTCGATTGTACCTATTAATTATTATTTTATTTTATGACGACCAAGCCTAACGGCCAAAATACAACGTAAAATATCGTATTAATATTCCATTAATAACCGTAAACCCTGTGGTATATAAATACCGTGATAAACAACACGTATTATGATCGCGTTTTACTTCGTGTATTATATAGCTTCTCGCAAACCGCACGGGTCATTCGAATTCTTTCATTAATGCCCGAACACGTTTTTATGACGTTTTGTCGGTCGTTTTACCGTGTGATAATAGACACGCGAGCGGCAAAGAGAATAAAATGTATAAAAATCAAAAAACCTATATAATACGGTTTTGTTGCGAAAAGATCTCGCAGTTGCGATTGAAACGAATACGACCGAAAAACAACGACAGTTATTATTTAATTTTTTCACGGTATTTTTGGATTTAAAATCTTTGAACATGAATACGGAGGATACGATACAGCGAACGCGTTCAAATGCTATTGAGTGATACTTTTACACGTTGGGCACAACAACAATGAATGTATTGGTTTTACATCGATGTTTTATTTTTGGTTTTCCTGTGATCAAAAGTTCTTGTAGAAAACCTACACCAATTTCAACGCATGATACCTTAAAAGACAGATAGTGGATCCCAGATGGTACTTTTTTTGAAGCGTTTGTTTGAAATTGTGATTATTTTTAAAATTCTGAGGAAAACAAAAAACGGGCCAATTTTTTGAGTTGCTCCGATCGACTTGATACTTATATATGTCATTTATAGGAGTGTATTATAAAAAACAAAAACCGTTAAATTCCCAAAAGTGCTCCCTTCGACATAAAATTTAAATGTGACATTAAAAAAAGGTTTAACGAGTTTACTGCTTAGATTTTAATCGATTTTGATCAATTCTTTTTTGAGTTATACCCCAAAAACTACAAAACAAATTGAGATTTTTACATCGAAAAGTTTGGTAAAGTTTAAATTTTTGTTTTTAAAACTTTGGAATTCGAAACATTTGTTTTGTATTTTGATTGATTTTTCTAGTTATCTGCCGAAAACGACAAAAATTGAAAAGATCGATTATTTTTTTTGTTTTCGGGTGGATGGACCGATCTGATTAGTTCGCATAATAGCACAAAAAAGTTTGGGAACTTGATACAAATTGGATTTCGTATGAAACAATTTTTAAAATTTAGTGAGTTTATTGTTTGGTAACCTTCGATTTCATACCATTCTGCATCTCACCTCGGAATCGAAGCAGGAATAGATAGCCAAGTATACCTAGCCGCTGTAAACAAAACGATAGCACGAAATTTCACGTTTTCGAGTGCTAAATACTACACACTATGTATAGTAAATACGTCTCGGGACGATCGGAGTGCGTCGACGAAAAAAAAAGAGGGTGAAAAAAAAAAAAGAGTAAAACGAACGCACTCGAAACTTTCCGGTCATTATTTGCCGCGTAATAGCCCGTTTATTCACGGGAAACGATGGCGCGTATTATTATTATGGCCGGATGTGAAATATACGTCCGGAGTTGTTCCGATGTCAGTTCGCGATACGTGTGTGGATTACACATTACCATATTATTACAATATTCGCGTTTATATATACATGTATCGAGTCATCCACGAAAAACGACGCACAAGAAAAAGGGCGAAAAAGAGAAAAAGACGTCCGGGTTCAGTGTCGATGGTGCGTGTGTAGCGAGGCGCCTCGGCTGACCGTTAAAATCCTATGTTTCTCGCGAACGGTTTTAATTCAAAATCAAAAATTGTCCACGCAATCGCTTGTGATTCCCGGGGCGAGTACAAGAAACGTTTTAGAACTATTATCGTTATTCGTTTCCAGACACCGCGGATATACGCAGATATTATTAGAAAAACCGAGTTCCGATATAAACGGATTCATTATGATGAATTATGCGAAGTACGGCGTGAATCGAACGAGTACATTTTTTTGTAAAAAGAACGAGAAACTCAACGAATTTTTTTTTTTCTTTAAAATACGAAAACTATTATATTTTCGTTCCATTTTAGATGAGCATTTATTCTTGTATAAAACTACGTAGCGGCAAAATTGGAGGAAAATTACAGAAAAAACTATGCCTACAGCAGAATGTTTTTGATTTCTGAATAATGCATTCTTAAAAACACTCAACAAACAAATTATTACCATTATTTTACATCGCTATTGTTAATAATATTATGTTCTTTACACAAATTTTCAAAGATCAATCAATACGTGGGTTTCGCCACGCGTTTCTTCCAACGGACAACTATACTCGAACCAAACACATTATTAACATTAAAACTAAAAAAAAAAAAAAATAGAAATGTCCTTCTAACGTTTTCTTCCGACTGCTCATCAAATGGCGTATTATTTTATTACAATATAAGTATGTTTATCATTAAAACTGTACCCGACCACGATAAATCGATGATATTTTTATTCCATCCATTAACCTCTGACCGTTATAATATACGTTAATCGGTATTTTAGTTTTCGACCTTTTTTTACATCCAACCGAATCTTTGGGTTTGTTCAATGTTTTTTTCTAACACGCGTGTTTGCAGAGATTTATTCCTCTATTCTTTTTTTTTTTTTTTTTTAGTTTTACTTTATTTTTTTTTCCTCTCCGTCAGACGACCACTATTCTTTTGTAAATAATTCCAATCTTATCAATACAATATGGCCAAAAGGTCCGCCGAGAGTACCGTGGAAACCATAAATCACCATCAAGTGGCCGGCGAAAGGTTTGTTTTTCGTTTTTGTTGCCTGACACAGTGACGCATTTAGGTACTCCGATTAAAAACTTTTACACTGTATAAAACGCTTCATTCTGTTAATGTTTTAACTTATACTCTTGCGTTGTTTATATTTTGTTACAAAATTAATTTTTTAGCATACTGTACAATGTACGTTTTGCAAATTGGCCATAGCACGTTACTGTAAATAAAAAATTTAAATAGCCGGGATCACTCTAGGTTGCGTGGGTATATGAAGATGAAATGTTTAACGGGAGAAACACAAAAAAATCAGCGATTTTTTGGGTGGAGTAGGCCACTACTATGGTCACTGTTCTGAGTGGGTCAGTATTCCGGATCGTATACATGAACCGTTGGAAAAATTTGAAAAAATATGTTAAACAGTATTTCGCGATTGAGTACCAACTGAAAAAAGTGGTTCCTATTTCGTCCGTAAGTCAGTTTCATAACAGTCTGTGAAAATGTCAAGTCGTTCTGAGCGTTTTTTAAATTTTTATAAAACACATTTATTGTTTCAGAATAATTTCATAAGTTTTACGCGAATCCGTGGGTTAGAGTATAATTAATATTATATGAGTAAGACAAAAATGATAAATATGGGAAGTGCGCGAGCCCTTTGTGACCCTCCGTTAAATACGTGCTATTAGTACCCAAAATGAATTTTGATTTATCCAACCTCCTGGCCAAATTATCGTCACACTATTCATTGAACAAAACAAATCGCCCGGCAAATAACAACGATAACGTATTGTTATTATAACGTTACAAGAAAAGAGCACAACATACCGTGTACCTACTTCAGGATGCGTCGTGATAATTCTGAAATTGACAAATTTTTGTATTTGCAAATAATAACGACATAATATAGTACTTCACGTGGCTGACAGAGTGTATTTTATAACTCGCAATATAATTCACCGACGAAAAATGCATACCTATATACGGCGCACGGTAAAGGGATTTTCCGCGTCTGCTTTTATTATAAAATATTTCCTCGGGTGAAGAGAGCGTTAAGATTTGTGTCATCGTTGTGCCGGTTTCTTTTGAAAATGCGGTTGTTATGGATAACATTATACGTATATTGTATACATATAGGATAGGCATATTACACGGGAGATATTTCGATGCTCAGCTAGTCGGAAAAAACAAAAATAGCAAAATTTTCTAAACGCCCAAAAAAAAAAAAAATTATACCAATAATAATAATTACATCAAATTTTGAGACTATCTTTCAAAAATTGTATTTGTTCGGCACACGTGTCTTAGGCCTTAATATTTCTGTTTCCCGGAAATCCACTATATTAATCTTTATCGCAATATGTGTTTCGAAACCAAAATTGAATTTTTTAATCTGTTCTTTTTCTCCCCCCCCCCCCTAAAAAAAATATAAATATAATAAAAGAGGTTACTGAAATTTTTCTCAAACCAGGGAGTTAATTATTATACAAATAAAACACTCGCGGGTGTAAAAAGGAATACCTAACATCCTATGTGCCCAACGAATTTCATCAGAGTATTTAATTTTAAGTCAAAAAGGCTTGAAGGTATTATTGCAGGTCTTAAATTTTCTCAGCACAAGTCTTACTGACGTGTAGTATACGATATCGCTGTTTGAAAATAAAAAAAAAACCTTCCATTTCTTTCGCCTTCGTTTAATTACTGTCCTGCAGTTTGCCATCAACGTGAAAACGTTTAATAGAATGGCTTTCTTTCTCTCGAAAAATGAAACCGTTTGCACGTATCGAAGATTGAGAACTAAAATTAAACGTCAATTGGAGACGTCGCTTCAAACGGCGAAAGCTCTGTTATCGTGCAGGCGTTGAGAGTCTCAAATAAAATAAAAATATCGTGGTGTATTCATTATAAAATATAGTAAATTTCGTAACCAAAACCGAGAAACGAAGGGAGACTGCGGAGAGAACAAAAACGATGGTCGAAAATAATAATTATGTCAACGTCACGTCGACGGATGGGTAACGCGAGGACGAGACCGAACGGATTTTGAGAAGAGGATGGGACAAATAATATTTTAATAAAGTTTTTGTCACAACAACCTCACAGTGTCGACGGAGTGAAGGGACGGGCTGTGAAGGGAAAAGGATTTGAAAAATGGAGAAAATCGTGACAAAAAAAGGGAGAGAAAAGCGGGATCAAAATCGTATCCACCCTCGATCCGCAAGAGTTTTAAAAGAAAAATATAAACAGAACTATATATTATACTAAGTATTAGGTTTGCACAACAACTTTTGAACCGTTGACCGCTAGTCCAAAGAAATGACTGACTCCAAAGCGTAGTCGATTCTACTACTAGGCCGATTTCTTTGAAATTTTCGTATACTTCTAGAAATTTTTGTTCTACATAACATATTAAATTTCAAAATTCTTAAATAATAAAATTGTGTAAGCTACAATTTTTTTTCAAAAAAAAAAAAAAACACAAAATGACAAATTTCGGCCAATTTTCAGAATTAAAACGACTAAGTATAAAAAAAATTTGTGACATACGATTTTTAAAATTTTTTAGTTACGAATAGTTGTTAATATTGTACTAAATTTCCATATCGTTTTCTGGAAAATTTAAGTTTTTATTGAAATTAAATAACAATAAAATTAGAAATTTTTGAAATTTCAAAGTTCTATATTTAGCTCAAAAATTTGTGAAATGTTTTGAAATTTGTCTCACGCCTGTACATTACTAATGTTAACATTGTGTGAAAGTATCAAGTCTTTCTAATTATTATTTTGGGAGTTATGACCAATTAACAAAATTGATTTTGTCAAAATTGCGTTTTCTGTATTTTTTTTCGTTTTTTCTTAAACTTTTTTTTTGTTTTTCCTAAAAAAATTTTTTGGAATTGAAAATTTCGAAAAAACACGATCTATAATGTACCAAGGATATAAAATTCTCTACCGGAAAGTGGTACTGTTGTTGAAGATCGGAGCAATTTCCTAGGAGCTACACGTGACACGGACACAAAAATAAAAAATAAAAAACACACATCTTTGTAAAATCAATAGCTTCCTCGCTTCGCTCAGAATCTAAAAGATCGCTAAATTCTTAACAAAACATAAAACATCACATTCGGCTTACCTATTCTCGACGAAACGGCGTTGACGGCTATTACACAGACGATAAATGCGGAAAACAGCATCACATAGCCCGTAAAACCGCCTACAGGGGTCGCATTTTAACTCCTCCTGTAAACAGACGGAAACAATAAAATTATTTAAATAACTGCCAGTTCGGCGCAATAAAATATCTGCGAACAGCCTATTACACCGCCCGAAACGGTGATAAACAAATAAATAAAAAGCCATACTTTTATGAGGCCTTCAGCGCGGCGCGTTTAACGTTCTTGTCGAGTTAAACAAAAAAAAAAAAAAACAAAAAAAACATTATTACTAACAAACTGCAATTGTAAATTGTTTAAATACTTTTTGGAATATTTTTATTAATAATACAGCTGTGGTCCGTGATCGGAGGGTAGTGTAGAGAATGCTCCCTTTTTTCATTTCCGTAAAAAAAAAAAAAAAAAAACTGTAAAATTCACTCTTCATTTTATTTGTGGGTGGATTCAAGTTTAAAAACAAACGCTACGTACATTCGGGGGAACGTGTTGAGGAATTTTTATTATAAAACCATATATTCATTGATATAAATCCCGTCGGTACGTTGTTCACAATAATACATATTGAAAAGCAATTCATATTTATTACTTTCTAGTAAGAGGAAGCGAAAGTTATTATATTATAATGTTATGTTATGAACGAACTTTCAATTTAATTTTCATTAACATCAACATTTGGACGCGAAAATAGAAATCGTAGCACATTTGTTCAATTTATTGAAATAGTGATAAACCATATCATTAATTTTGAAAACTAAATCACGACAAAAAAAAAAAAAACTTATATTTTTTGTTTCCAAAATATTTTTGGAAACCAAAAAAAACACAATATAACGACCGTTTGGAAACTATTCGACAGCCCTAATGTTTTTTTATCAGAAAATAATTGAACACAGAGTAAGATAAGTTTTTAACCTAGAATATACCGATTGTTCTACCGTGCAAAATATGTTTTCCTCTTCGGTTTTTCACCGACACGTTGTGATTCGAACCCTTCAGACGTCAATATATTATATTATTTTTTTGAAGTCGGGATTCCTTTTTAAATTTGATATAGTGACGGTTGAGTCTGGACGAGTTTTTTTAGAGCATCGGACATGAAAGATCCATTCATCAACAGCTAATACCACCCGCGCACCCTTCTTCAGAATCTGTTCCTACGGTCTCTGTCTCGCCGACAGTATACAATAACACAATATAAAATAGGCACTACATTATTATTTTTTTTCCAAGTTTTTTGAGCGACTCGCTCGTTTTAATGATACCTAAAGCATACAACAGCTGTTTTCCCCCTTCGAAAATATGTCTATTACTGGAAAAACTCTCACGCCTCGTGGGTTTGTATTTTATTTCTTACATTCTTTGTGATTAGAAATAAAAAGTATACAACTTGCATGGACTTGGGACGTTCAAATTCCTTTTTTTTATTTATTAATCTTTTGGAGGATTTCAAGCGATAGAGTTGAATAAATTGATCCGCTCTGTGGTAAGTTTTCTTCTTTCCCGCGTATGTGGACAATATCTTCACGTTGTTCATATTAATTTCAAACCTTTGTATTTATGGTTTTTTCCCGTCGATTTTAGTTGTCGAAGTGGTATGAATACAAATAATTTTGCTCATAATATTATGTTGTTTTCTATTCAAATCAGACGCGGATCCAGAATTTAAATTTGGGGGGAGTCATATTGCTTAGCGTAAGGTATTGATTGTACAAAAAAAAAAAAAATAAAAAATACTCATTGATAATAATTGTTAAAAAGACAACAGGAAAAGAAAACTATAACATTTTTTATTAATCATAAACTATACAATTAAAAACGTAAACCGTAATAAAATAACATTGGTCGAATTCATTGGCCATTTCAGTAATAAACCAGCTATTGTATAATTTAATATGACAATAATTTTATTTTATAGTTTATTACCAAAAACAAAGTTATAGAATGTTTTAAATTGTTCGCGACAGTTCTTTTTGTTTAAAAATATCCTATTATTTTTTCGGTCCTTAAGCTATTTTTTTTCAATACAGAAAGAAAAAAAAATTTATTACCAGCTGATTTTTATCTTAATTGAATACATATTATGAGTATAATATTTTTTCTGAAGAGTGATGAGACTCTCTGAGCATTTTCGAAAACTTTTTTCCAATTTGTTTGATTAAGTATTCTGAATAGTGAATACGTAATAAAAGTTTATTTTTACCAGATTGCTTTTTATACGTAACATATATTTATAGGATCGGATAAACGCTAGGTCCAATGTGAAACGCGAACATAGTACGAACAACGTATCGGTCGGCTTTCAGAAAAAACGAGCATTTTTAAATTAAAATCTTGGAAGTCTAATACGAAAATCATTCTACATAATAAATATATTCAGGAGGATTTTTTTATGATTATTATACTTATACACAAATACATCTACTTGCACTTTGTGAAGACATTAAAACTTAATCAAAAACTACATCAACACACTTCTTTACAACTAAAATACATTATCAAAAAACTATATTTTTGTGAATTCGGTGAGTAATCATTTGTGCGTGAAAAACTAATTCCTACCCATAGAGAGATCGTTGTTTGTTAAGCGTTGTACCTACTTAAATAAATTGTTTTTATCCGAAAACCATTTTCGCTTTTAAATTGGATACCTATTTTGGTAACTGGATTTGAAGCTGGAATCGGAAATTCTACGTATGTAGAAGTCTAGTTTGATGTTTTTAAATGGTCTCTTTCATTATATAATATGGCCTTTTCATTTGGGAAGTATCACGCGTTCTCGTAGAAGCTCCGCTCGTACAGCATTTAATTTAAACGATTTTCTTCCGCGTTTCGTCGTTTCTTCCCATTAGGGTGAAAAATATGAAAAAATGTCCCTTTGTCCCACCGGTGAATGCGAATTTTTTCAGTGAACAATATTTCTATATTATAAAAATACTAATAAAGCGAAACGCCCATTGCACGCTACGGGACGCCCCTAATATACATACAACCCGTCCGGATGGTATTGTTTACATACATTTGCATAACTTATGCGCGTCCGGACGATTTCGGCACCGCACGAAATTCGTTTTCGCGTAATTTATAGGCTCCGATAACTGAAACGCACGAAAACGTGTGTTCGACGTCATCGATGACGACCGCGGTGTGTTGTTTTGCAACCTCAATGTTCCAAATCAGTTTAATACAATACAAATATAATATATGTTTTTTATTTTCGACATTTGTCGAGATAATAACATGTATTGACTAGAGTTGTCTCCAGAATTATTCGGTACACACTTCGGTAAAATGAAAAATAGGTACTTAATTTGTGTATGGGTATGTTGATTTGATAATACGTTTTGTTTTTGAACGAACGCGACGGCATGAAACATTAATATTAGCAAAAAAACTCAATTATTGTATTAATGTTATGACAATTTAAAAAACTTTTGTTTGTAGACATTTTTACTTCAATTCGAAGCTGTTTCGCCGCTCCACAGGTTTATACAAAAATTATATAAACGCTCATCTGAAAAGGAACAAAAAATATAATAGTATTTATTCATATTTTATAAAAAAATAAAAATTCGTTTAATTCGTCGTTATTCCTATAGAAGAAGATACACGTCAAATTCACGACATCCTTCATATAATATCACAAGCGTGCTTAAAGAGAGGGGTAATCATCTCAGTTTATATAATTATTCATATTATTTGTTATTCTCATATATCTTTATGTATCTTCACATATATGTATCTGAGCTGAATAAATTATTATTATTATTAATATCATTATGAATCTGTTCGTGAAATCAGTTTATTTTGAAACTCGATTTTTCTAATCTGTATAACCGCGGTTACTGGGAACAAAAAAATGGTTCTAAAACCTTTCTTGTACTTGTCAACCGATACATTCCATAGAAATCATAGATGATGCGCGAAAAATTTTTGATTTTGAATTGAAACCGTTTGCGAAAAATATAGGACTTTAGCGGTCAGTCGAGGCGCCTCACTACGCCTTCGACACTGAATCCGGGGTTTTTTTCCTTTTTTTTGCCCTTTTTTTTGTGCGTCATTTTTCGTAGATGACTTGTATAAATATATTTAAATTTTTTTCGCGTTCGTTTAAACGCGAAAATTCTAATAATATGGTAATGCGTAATCCACACACGTATCGCGAACTGACATCGGAACAACTCCGGACGTATATTTCACATGTGGCGATAATAATAATATGCGCCATCGTTTCGCGTGAATAAATGGGCGATTACGCGGCAAACAACGATCGGGAAGTTTTGAGTGCGTTCGTTTTAATTTTTTTCCTCTCTCGCTTTTTCCGTCGACGCACTCCAATCGTCCAGAGACATATTAATATAATATGTAATATTTAGTCCTTAAATACGCTAAATTCCGCGCGATCGTTTTGTTTATAGTATATCTAGCTATCTGTTTCAACTTCGATTCCGAGGGGACGTTGTGATACCGGTGACGGATTTTCGTATACTTTTCAGCTGATAAAAGTACTCATAAATTTTGATATTGCGTTCGCGACGGTGGACCCATCTGTCCAAAAAAAAAAAAAAAAAAAAAATTAAATTACCGCCAAAAAAATAATAAAAAACCGGTAGGTATGTTAATTCGTCGATACCGACATTTGAGGGTAAGCAACAGAACGACGTGATAATTATCGACGAGTTTTTTACGTGCGGTCAAACGGTCGCACTATCCGGTAAGATGTTGAATAATTCAAAGTATGAAATCGGTGGTTTTTGCATAGGGTCTTTTCAAGCATGCGAAGCAGAACGCGAACGAACAAACGTTAAAAGCCAAAATCACTCATGGTCTAGTGGGTAGTTTGACGGACTATACGCTCAGAATCTGTATAATCCGAAAAAAGAGCATATACCCTCGAGGTCGAGGTATTTTTTGATAAGATTACTTGTTTGAGAATATTATCTCCGGTAACAATCTCTTTAATAACCTTATCTGGTCATAAAATGAAAAAAAATAATTTTCTGTTTTAAGTGAAATAATTAATTGTTGTAATAAATTATTCGTCACAAACGGAAGTTATGTACAAAAAATAAAAATCTCTTTTAACACAAAATTTAACTATTTAAATGTGTTTTATTTTTAGAACCTACCTAACTTTTTTACTTGGGGTTTAAACCGTCTTCATGTTTGTAGACAAAGCCGATTAAACATGCCACATTTAAAAGTCTTTTCATAGGTACATAAAATGTATTTTCTGTTGTTGCTTTGAAATTTGTTAATGTCAAAATACTTGATACAACGACTATTGAGAATAAGAAAATGACATTATTGTATTCTTTCAGTTTATTATTTTTATAATATAAATTAAATCTTTTAAAGTGCCAATTTTGATTTTACAAATGTTTTTTCAGGAGAAATGATCCCAAAACTTTGTTTTTCAGCAAACTTAAATGCAAAATGTACCCAATCAAATTGAATTAAAAATATATATTTTTCTCCAAAAAATCTATGTCCTCAATATTAATGTCGTCAAAACTAATATAATTACTATAAGAATATAATATTACGTAGGTACTTTAAAGTTTACCCAATAATGTAGAAAATAGTTAAATACAGATTATATATACAAGCCATTGATAGAAAAGACATAGATATCCAATCCATCCCGAATTATTATTGTTAGTATTATAAATTATTATCTCTGAAATAAACGAACACTGGGCCCCACTGAGAAGTTTCTTAGCTTTATGATATTTTTAGAAAAGAGTATTGCTTTCACAGGCAGTTTTTTAACATCGCGTTTGAGATTTTACTTATTCCGGGGATTTGCGTTTAGGAAGTTTTTTAATATTGAGTGATTATATTAAACCGGGTGTAATGATTTAAACGTTTACAGGAGAAAAAATTTCTACCACTTTAACGTCTGTGTTGAACAATTCCTTAGAAGTTATGAGTGACAAAAAACACAAAAGATTTAATAAAAAAATACACATCTTAGTAAAATGAATATTTTATTCCTCGCTTCACTTAGATTCTAAAACACAATAACCCAGTGATTGTACGATATTTTTTGTTCCCTTTTTGTCTTCGTTTATTCAAAAAATATTTTGAACATATTTCATGAAAAATAAAAACTAACCATTTTAAAGTTAGCGCGTATTATTTATTAAGCACCATATATAATATAAAAACAAATAAAGAAAAATAATCTACTATTTTAAGTATACATTTTATTATTTTTCAGAGTGATATTTATTTTAAGACGATAAATAATGTTTGTAAGTTCTTTTTCCGGCATTTATATTATTCTCAGAGAAATATTAACTAGTTAAGTAAAGAACTTTAAAATGTTCGAAAATGTCCTTTTTTTTCGTGGTTTTGGTTCGATAGTAAATTTTATTTTTTACAGAAAGTTTTGAAACTTAAACAAAGGGTTTAAACAAGTATGTACATAAGAAAATAAAAAATTTTGAAAAATCTAAAGTCACAATTTTTTTTTTATTTGTCATTTAAGTTGGAAAAAGATTGAAAATTTGTCATACTTTTGACTTATTTTTATTCTTAAATTTGGTTCTTACCAGGACGTATACTAGACAACAGCTGAGCTCGATCAGAATCGTCTTTTCCAGTGACTCTGGTTTTTTTTTATTAAATTGTAAATAAAAATTATTTTGTTAAAATTTTTAATTCTTCCACGTTTTAAGTTGTAAATATTATTCTACAATATTTGTTGTTTGTATTTTGTACTAAAATAGTTACGACAATTTTGTTTTAATGAGGGGATATTGTAGTTTAAATCGCTAAGTATAATATATAAAAGCTAAATGAACTGGTTTTTTGGTTAACAAAGGTCGACAAAACGTAGACGTTTAATCGTTAGATCAAGACAAATTTATCTAAAGTTACATTTTAAGATGAATAATTTTATTGTGGCGAGTAGTTTAATGACTATTGCTATGTTGCTGTTAAACAATGGTATTGTAAGAGGTAAACTTTTCAAATATTTTCAATACTGAATTAATTTTATTTCTAAAATACTTTTGGTAAATTAACAAAAATTTGTTTTTAACGTGTTTATTATATTATATACAAAAAAAAAAAAAATTAATAAATAAATAAATAATAATTTTTAAATCATTCTGATATCACAATACTTTTTCATGAGAAAACATTTAATGTCAATTAAATTAGGTAGATAGTAAAAAAAGTTAGGACTTTGTCATAAATTCTCCATAAGTATTGCATAAAGTCTAACTTACTATATTTTGGTTTTGAAACTAAAGAAAAAACGTTCCTATTTATAAAAATAATTATTCCTAGTAAAATGCCAGCACCAATAAACATGAAAAATATATTTGTCTTTAGTAATATCATTAAGCTGTTTATAATAATTGTATTCCAAAGAAATATTGTGGAGCTTGTATTAAAATAATATTTTATAGTAATAAGTAGTGGTTTGTAAAAGCTTAATTTTTGTGGCGGGGTAATAATTTGTTTATATTAAACCCATTAGATTTAATGTACTATTTTATAATAAAAATAGTAAAATTAAGTATTAATCTTAAATTTTCTACACTAAACAAATGTTTTATTTTTATCAGGGTACTCATTTACTACTAAAATACAAGAATCAATAAACAGTAAGTGTACTATAAAAGTGATAATTACAAAAAAAAACTCGTTATATATGTATAAATTAAACTAGGATTCACAAGCCGTCACTAGTTCGGAAAGTGTAAATTGCGTTAGGTATATTTACTTATAATAATTTATTATTGGTATAGAAAAAACCTTTTCAAAGTTGACTAAGAGACCAATTAAGCAAGGCTTAGCAAATATTAAATTTTTAAACTATTATATGTTGGTTAATAAGCGGATGTTATTATATATAATCAAAATTGTTATAAAAAACTTTTGGAAAAGATTTAATATAATAAATTAATTTATTTATAATTTAATTAATAACTGATCGTAATTTTTGTAATCAGATTAAAGTTAAGGTTTTAGTGTTTTATTATACTATGAAGTTATTATAACCTCTTGTGCAGCAAAATTGTTATCTTAACCAGCTACACTTATTATAGTGGGTTTATGTTTCTTCTTTTTTTAGAATGTTCATAGAGAAGCGAGGACATAATTGATATTATAAAAATGTTAGTTTTTTGTGTGTTTGTTACGTAAAAAAAAAAAAATAAATAATTCCTAAGAAAATCATCCAACCTTGACGAGTAGATGTATATATTAGTAACCAAACATCTATATTAGTTCAAATTCGAGATAAATATTTTTTGAAAAAAAAGCGTGAATAGATTTCAACAAAATATTGAAAATAGATAAATCAAAATTTTTTTTTTTTAAGTCTATTTCAACAACTAGGAAGTAATAATATTTTATTATAGCCGTTGTGTGTGTGTGTAATTTATCATAGCGAAATTTTGAATAAACATATTTAATTAATTTTTTATTCTGTTATCCGTTCGGTAAACGATTTGTTATACTCTTGGTATTATATTAAATTTACATGAAATGTTTAGTATACAAAC
This sequence comes from Hormaphis cornu, assembly GCA_017140985.1. Taxonomy (NCBI): domain Eukaryota; kingdom Metazoa; phylum Arthropoda; class Insecta; order Hemiptera; family Hormaphididae; genus Hormaphis; species Hormaphis cornu. The sequence goes on along the minus strand of CM029364.1, from coordinate 8,997,573 downwards.
TTAAATAGGTACTTGAATCATAAATTATTTTTCTTTTTCTCAGAATGTCATGGTAAGCCTACATTATATTTTTTAAAAATAAATATTTACTCTATTGCAATAGTTACTATGCGATATTTACATGTATTAAAAAAAAAAAACCAAAAATCAAATTTAAAATAATTTTTTTTTTTTTGTATCGTACTATAATGTTTTCAACAATGGAGTCTTAAGTCAGGTCCAACGATTCCGTTTAAATATATAAAATTTACAGATTTAGTATAAGTATGGACATAACAAAAAGATATGATAATAAGATTCACTGAAAGATAAATAATATGTTGTAAGATTTGAAAACCTGTTTTGAATAATTTAAATTAAATACCATACGTTTTTTGTGCTATAAAGTGCACTGATTAGATCAACACAAACAATCGTATTTGATGATGTTCCGATTTTCGTCGTTTTCAGCAGAAATAATCAAAATATTCAAAAATGTTTCTAATAAAATATATTTTATTAGAAAAAGTAAAGTGATTACACATGTCGTAATTACAAGCGTTTTTCTGAAATTGTTCAAAAACATTTTTGGTTTTTTGGTCATATCTCCAAAATAAAAAAAACAGCTTCAATTGAAGTCCAATCTAAGTCCACTTTCTAAACTCTTTAGTGTTATGACATTTTTCAAATGAGCCGTAAAAGTGTTCACATCTCATCCAATACTTTTGCACACCACTACTTTTAGACGAGCACGTCGGATGGCACTCTATTTTTTTTTTTTTTTTTTTGTGGACAAGTTCTTGCCTTATGTGTATTATGTGCTCCCGAAAATTGTTGTGTTGAAATTTTCAGGCCTAATAGGGTTCTGTGGTAAATTTATAAACATATGGTCACACTGGCTTTCCGGTATTTACATTTCGAAGTAGATATGTGATAATACATAATTGTAAGCTATTCATATTTAATTATTAAAATATAACGGTCTTACAAGTAGTCGACAAATTGAGAAAATGTATTTCATGGATTGATGAATGAAATTAGACACATTTTGAGTTTTGGCATTAATTGTGCAACTATTTCTTTGGGGAGATGTTAGATTTTTAGCGGTAGATGTTTTACTAGAACTGCCAAAGTTTGAGTCATTATAAATATAACTAACTTCATTTATACTTCAGAAGTTGTATAGCATATGTAGGTTACCATCGTATGGCCGAATCTCACTGATTACCAATCTCGTGGATATACGTATCGTAAACACCAAAGATTTGGTGAAAATTTTGATTATTTCCAATAGTTATTCAATCAGCTAATACAAAATTGGTATGACAATGTTTTAAAGACGCCAAAGCAATTAACAATCATTGTTTCAAAATATATAGTTGTTTTGTCAATACTATTTTTTTTTACACTTAAAAAACTTCTTGGCAATTTTTGTCTTGAATAATAAATCATTTTTGTTACCAATTTAACCAGAGGTCTGAAGTTTTAATGTCGGTAAACAATAAACAAAACAAACTGTGATGAATCATGTATCATTTTTTATGTGTTTTTTTTTCACAATAAATTGAAGAAAACAAATAACAGAAATGTTTTTGTCTTTAAGCTTGTAATACATTTTCATAAATCGTCTGTATAGGTAGGTAAAGTATTTTTCATGATAAAAAATTTGAAATTTTCTTTGCATCATGAACACCTCAAGATTACTTCGAAAATTTGAGAAAATCAAACATACTTTAATAATTTTGTATTTAAATACTTCATGACAATTCAAATAACAACCTGTTAAAAGGTACTGTACGAATGGTTCTTTTTATTTTTTTCTTGCTTACGAAATTTTTTTGAAAAATTAACTCTTAGAAAATTCAAAAAATTTTTTGAATAAGATATGATTTATTTCCTATCTGTTTTGTGATTTAAACCGCATCAATCAGATAGCTTCTTTCACCCAAAAACACATAGTACTTTTAGAAGATTAATTTGGTTACTGTAACTATTTGTAGATCGTTAAAGAGATTTTGCCAAAAACGAACGTTTCTCCAAAATGATCAGTTTTATACTAAGAGAATCTTATGTTTTTTTGATAACTGTAACTCATACTATGTACTGAAAAAAAATCAAAAAAAGAATATCAAATTTACTATTCGATGAACATCGGCTATTAGTAAGTAGGTATGAGTCTAAAAATCGAAACATTACAGAAGAAATTATCAAGGTCATAAGGTTTACAGAAGTAAAAAATAAAAGCCGGAATCACTCTAGGTCACGTGGGTAGTTTAATTTAATATCTGAAAGCAATGATAAATCATTTTCTTTGAAAAATCGATTCTGAGCGACACTTATAAATGGTAAAAACCAAATTTAACGAAATCATGATAAAACTATTTTATCAATAATTTTTTTTTTTACCGTTTCAGTATCTACTTGGCAGATTTTTTTAAACTTTTTTTAGTCAAATAACATATTTTTTTTACATACCAGATTTAATTTAAAATCTTAAATAACACATTTGTGTGATTTACAAATTTATTTTCTAAATATTAGTCAAAATTTTGATGAATTTTCAACAATTATTTCATACACCTATCAAAAAATTACTGATATTAATAACTGGAACATTTTAATACTCTTAAAGTTGTACACAGAAAAATACGATAAATTTTATGCTGCGCTCAGAACCTAAAAAAATATTCATCGTGTTAAATCAATACATGTTTCGTTTCACTCAGAACTTTATAGGTAATGCAAAGACAGCATTATTTGCATTTATTTAAATTATTGGCTTGTGATTTAAAGTTAATAAGTTTACTTTTCGAATGAAAGATCTGAAAAACTATTCAGAACTAGATTTAAAAAGTAGGTAGATACTAAATATTGATTCTGTCGTTAATATTTATAGTACATGTGTATTTATTTATTGATTTAGACGGACGGTTGCCCAATTACAATACAAATTTTAAAAAGAAAAATAATTTTACGTATTTAACATTAAAAGTTACTTAAAATTACACTATAAACTTATAATAGGATACACATTTTACAAATTATTATACTTATTAAACATTAGTATAGTTAATTAAAATTATAATACTAATTTAAAATATTATATAAAAATTTTAACTTACAAATAGAAAATATATTAACATTATACATGATTATATCAATATCAAATAGTATTAGTAAACAGTATAAAATTTTATACAGTGTATACTTAAATGCATATATTAATTTTTAACAAAATTATTTTTTTTAAATTCTAACAAACATAATAATGGTGAATTTGGTTCAAACAATTTTTCAGATGATAACGAAATTTTGTATGGGGCCGGTGTGTATGATATTTATACGCTTTTTTTTTCAACTGTGCCATATTTTTCGTTTAAACCTTTTCTATAAACCTACTTTTTATTTAATTAACTACGTTTGTTTTTTTTACAGACAGAAAACATTCTGAATTAAAGTATCAACTTGGTATGCTTACCTTACTATCTAAATAGTTCTTGACATTAAAATACAATATTTTTTAGACATATTTACTATAGAACCGAGAGTAGAAATGCTCTGACACTTAAATAAGGTATCACATAAATAGAAGTAAATTGAGGTTAGACTGTACTTAATTTTAAAAATATTAACATTTTCACACGCAAATAAAATTGGTAAAGTACATAACTGGAGTTATTTGATAAAAAGTTCTAAAAGAGTTCGAGAGCACGCAAACACACAAATATATAGATGGTTAGATATTTCAACGTGATGATTTCGATTCGTGTCAAAAAGACGCAGTAAACTTGGCAAACGACGATTTTTGAGCATTCGGAAATTTGGCGCACGTAATTTTGACTAGATTGAATTTCAACTCCAGAAAAATATCAAAACAAAAATTATAAAGGAGGAATTTTGAAGAAATATTGTTTATATATTATGTATCTGTAAATAATACTGATGTTGAAAAGTCAGAAATTCCAAATTTGTAATAATAAGAACTAGTGATGGTCATCAAAACCCGATTCACCGAGGTATTTTGGATAATGTTTGGCAACGTTGAAGCGTTTACGCGGAATTGTATACACCATACGTTACAAATATGTAAATTTTTTATTTTGTTTTTCGGAAACGTACTGGAAACAAGTATAAAACGTGAAATTGTGTTAAACCAGTATGAACACTGATGTTATTAAAAAATATAGTTATAAAGGAATAACTGATATTTTATTCAAATTAAAATCAGATATACGTCGAGAATTTAAAAATTTTTTAACTGATTGGTTCAAAACATACTAAATTTCGCTACTTGCATACTGTACACATACATTTTTTATCACCATAAAAATTCCTTATTACAATAAATAATTACATATTTTACGATGTATGCAAAGTTTACAAATGTGGTTTTTTTTATTTCTGAATAGAGCAAAACTTAGGTTTCTTTTACTTTTTTTTGAGAAAAGTTGGTAAGATTTACAATGCATTTAAATTATGTTGTCATTTGTGAAAATAAATTCATTAATTTATATATGTCAATTTCATATTTACAAGTAAAAATTATTATAACTTGTATAAGACAATATTTAAATTTAAAGAAATATTATGATGAAAACGCTCATAATATTAATTATATTATCATATTATCATGTTTTAGACGCAGTCTATACTTAACACAATAACACATAATATTATCATTCTACGTTTTTCAAGTTTTAAGAGTATTTCTGTGAAAAAAATTATTACAACAATTTTGAATTATTTATTTTTTGAATAAGATGTATTTTATTATTAGTTTGATTTATGTATTGAATACCGAATTCACTTCATACAAATTACGCATATATACAATTTAATGAAAATCTATTGAAAAGAACAATTTTTAATAATAGAAATTAATAACCTCTTAAGTGTGCAATAAAAATTACTGTGCATTTATTTTCCTAGAACAGATAATATTTTTGAAAATATATTTTGCACTATTATAATATAAGATAGTAGTTTCATTTTTATTATTTTTATTTAAATTTCAGGAGAAAGGGATGGAATAACACACTGTATTTTTGATAGTGAGTTGCTATATTTATTTATTTATTTATTTATTTATTCTTGTATGAACGGACTCTAAGTCATATTGTATTAAATAAAAGTTCACATATATGTGTTGCGTACAATATAATAGAATAAGATTTATTGTAAAATATAAAAACTAAAAATTATATAAAAAATTGTTTTTGAAAAACAATATTTGTTTTATAATAATGTATTTATAACTTTTGTTTCATAATTTGTATTAAAACATTTAAAGAATAATAAGAAATGAATGTGTATAAAACACATCCAGTAAAAAATAATCGATGTATAATCATACAAGGCCGATGACACGAATATGTGTTTTATATATCTATGATTTGATGTTTTTACGTGCATTATACATAGGAACTAAATATTCATTAAATTATATACTATACTGGTAGGTATTTATAAGTGTCGATAGGTTTATGTTTTAATAATTACATTTATAACCAGATGTCACTCTCAGATTGTTTATTTTTTTTTTACTCAACTGTCATTTTTCACAATAGTTTGTACAAGTAAGTTTATACGACGATAATGTTCACAAATAATTATGTATAATTCAGCATTAATTATCATTAAAAATGTTTAAATTTGAATTCTAATTTAGTTTTTCAACGTGAATTTTAATAATTTAATCGCGCAATATAAAATCTTAATTTGATACAAACTTTATACTATAAATTATTATTATTTTTATACATACTATACTATCAAATTTGAGATTATATTTAATTGTTTTGAAGTTTAATATTATTTTATAATGTCAATTTAAAAAGGTGGTTTTCTATTATAAATTGTTACAGGACAATTACAAAAGGCTCGTTTACATTGTTAGTAATTATTAAACCTATTCTTTACATATTTTTTAATAGGCTCTACTGAATTTTCAAACTCGCCTTTCCCAGGAATCAGTTTCGATCAAGTATAACGGCCAAAATAGTTTAACTAGTGGGTATATTTTGTTTATACACGTTCGTGTGCCGTGTTCCAACCGATAAGTGTAATAAACAAAAGTGTTCTTAATTTTCCAATTAAATCGTTTTTAAATATAATTATTACTTACTTTTTAGATTAAGATCGTTATCAACACCAAAAATTACTTGGATTTCCGTAACACTACGTGATAATAACCGATAAATTATGATCGAGTAACTTTTTTTACATTAAAATTGATTTAAATTATCTCTTGTAAATTGAGTATACTTGAATTGATTAAGTATACTAAAGGCCTAAATCAAGTGTAAGCAAATTACCTAAATATAATGTTGTGAATTTGGGTGATGGAGTCATTATGGTAACATCAATATTGCAATACGTTTTATCTACATAGTAAATTGTAATGTTTTGCCACAAAGTTCTTTTCCTAGAGCTAGATGATAAAACTATTGTGAAATAATGTAATGATTTAAATAACATTAAAAATATAGCTTTATTACAAACGTTTTACGTTTAAAACTATGGCAAACGTGTTTTCGCCAATATCGATTTAATTTTTTGGAAATTACTTGCAAAATATTTATTAAAATAATCTAACATATGTACTCACAACATAAATATACAAGATATAATTAAATATATAACACGATTAGAATCACAAGGTCTGTTAGGAAATTTCAAACGATTCAAGTATTGTTGATCTAAATATATTGTTGAAAATGTTCATTTTTTTATTTACTTTTTTATTTTTAATGCAAATTAAATTAAATTTGTTATTATAATTTTTGAAACTTTAATACAATAGGTTGCTCACATATAAATCCATTTGTTACTAGAACATTTTCAAAATCGTTAGTCAAAATTTTTTACGTGTATTCGTCTATTTTTTGAATACAGATTTGTAACAATTAGGATTTTATCACCTATGATTAGAAAATTATAAATGTTATGTCAAATTTAAATGTCTATTTTAATCCAAAAATTTCAAAATAGTCCGCACATTAATGTCTGATAGCACAAAAAAAAAAACTATGTATTGATAACACGGTATAATATTGATTATACAACAACGAAATTATACGCACTATACTATACTATATATGATACTTCAAATGTATTCATTCCTCAAAAAGTTTTCCAAATACCTAATTTAAAAATTGTAACACTTAATTCTTTTTTTGAGTGGGCACGACTCTTGGAATTTTCAAAATATTTTTTTAGAAATATTCTTAGTAGAACATTGAATTACTCCATGGTATTTTATATTTTTCATTGGGTTTTTTAGTATTGTTTAAAAAATAATTTTTCATCATGGTAAAATTAATATTTCAAACAAAGGTGGCAATATTAATCTGTTAACACTGGTTTTAATAACTATAGTGCTATACCGAAGAATTATTAGAGATTATATTATTACGGCTTAGTTTTTACGGGTAAACTGAGCTCACTCAGAATCGTTATTTTCGCAAGCAATTTACATATATCCAATAATATGATACACAACTTCTTATAAAATGACCCACTACAGATTCGTACTCACCACTCCATCAAAATTATCACGCGACCTAGTTATTTTCGTTTTTTTTTTCAATCTTCAAACATTGTTTTACAAATAAAAAAAAGTAAAGTAAAAATAAAGTATAAAATTACATAAAAGAACGGAACGATTTAATATATTTTGTACTTGTATGTTTAGACATTGATCCACAAAATATTACTCCAAAAAGGATTGAATTCCGAAATTCACATAATGGGAAAACAAGTACTTACAATCATTATAAAAAATATTTAGTTTTAAAACAGTGGTTCATGAAAAACAAAATATTTTAGAATAATTATAGTTAATTTTGAATAAAAATTATTTTTAAAGAATACATTCTGTAAATTTTTTTATCATATCATAAAAAAACTTACCCTCTCCAAATAAAAAAAAAAAAACCACCCAATATAAATATCATTCCTTTCACCCGTACTCTATCAATCAGAATTTCGTTTACATAAACGCTATGCATCACACTGACAAATAAAATATACACAACTTTGTTAATTCAAAAGTTTCCGCGTTTTCCTCAGAATATTATACCAAATAAATTTGTTCTTTTTTGTGTGATCAAATACATTCTACCTCATTTCTAAATTTTTCATATCTTACCTTTAACATAACAACGTTTCTTTTGTATCTATTTTTCAATTATTTTTTTTATTTCTCATTCAACTAAATCGTTGTCGTGTTTCTTCGTTTTAGTTTATTTATAAACAAAAATTCGTTTTTTTTTTCTTGTTTTTAATTATCTTCTTCTTCTTCAACTACAGTAAAATATAGTAAAGTTACCTAATCCTATTAAACACCTTTCATAATCATATAATAGCTAACGCGGTTCTTTATCGGCCGGAATCGTATATTTTTTATCATAGATTGGGTGACAAGATTTTCTCACAGTTATTAGGTTTCTATTTAATATGATTTCCAACAATTCCAAATTTGTAAATTAATCAGTGCAAACGATTTGTCTTGGATCGTTATAAAAGCAAAAAGAAATTATATAATTTGAAAGATAATTAATAAAACAAATACACTAGAGTCTCCAACCACACAACGAGTTAAGTGATTTTATGTAACTGAAATTTACTTTTTTTTATTGTTCTTTTTCATTTCCCTCTCTATATAACAACCATTTTGAAAAAAAAAAAAAAAACATTAAAACTATTTAATTGTACGACCGTCCTTTCCGTTTATTTTATAAAATGGTCAAAATTTTACGCTTTTAATTTCCATCACCGGAATTTATTTTAGGCACTAGTTTTACTCTTTTAAAACCTTTATCTATCTCTTTTTATGTCTTTACAATCATCTACTATTGTTTTCTAGACGTTATAGCAGATAAAATATATTATAAAGGTAATTTCATTTTGTCTTCTTTCAGTATATCGTAACGAGGTGAAACCCATTTTGCTTACAAAAAACGACATAGGACAACTTGGATTTTTGAATTTTCATTCTTAAAAATTTGTCTAGAAACCTGTAGTTATTTAGTTCACAAAAAAAAAAAAAAAATCACTAAGTCAAATACTTTGGTTAAATAGAAGAACAAAATACTCTTGGAAAAAATTCAACAAAATTCTGTTGTTCTTCTTATGTAAAACATTTATCATTTTGGAGCAACTCATTTTCATTGGCTCACAAATGGAACGATACAAAACATTGATCCACTAATTCTAATATGTTTTCTACATTATAGTTTTTTTTTATAAATCACGTCGTAGATATAGCCTTTACAAAAGAGGTTCTTTGAAAGTACTATAATATATGTACTGGATCACATTATGAGAGTTATGAGCCATTTTATCAATTTTATAAGCAATATAAATTATTATGCTACTTATTTATATTGTTATATATCTGCTCGTTTAAAACAAATGTTTTACTGTTTACACAATCTTCAACACTGTCATGTAATTTTCTGCGTCTAATGAATCATTGATGTTATAATAACTCTACTTATCTAACGTTTTCACGTATCTTAAGGGTTTTCAAGAATATACGCCAATTATGTTTTGTCTAAGAGATTCCAGAAGGGTTAGTAAAATTTGTCATATATGTTAAATTTAATAATTACTATGCATGTAAGTTTAGTTTGAATAATTACTTAGTATTTTTTTTTTTTTTTTTTTTTTTTTTTTTTTTCATTAAATTATTTTCATAAAACAAATCTGAACAAATTTCTGAAAAGAATACGCAGATATACCTTTTTTTAACCCATAATCAAACTCTCCTTAATCAAACAATTTACAAATAATTTAATTATTAAAAGTTGTTATACTTAATATTATCATAAAAAGTGTATTACATAATAACACGGGCAATCTGACCAAAATCTGATATTGTGTTAACTTGTTTACTTATTATTAAATTTTATTTTCGTAAAAACTAAAATCGTACATAATCTGAAATAATTAGAACTTTGAAATTTTCTAAATTTTTATTGTAGTTTCTGTTTGATGAAAAATTTAGTTTTCCACACAAAGTTTTGAGAATTTAATACAAGGTTTCCAACATGTAAATACATATGCTTCTAAATCTCAACATTTTTTCATTTAGTTGTTTTAAGTTAAAACATTTTCGAAAATTGGTAATACCTTTAAATATTTTTGGAAAAAAACTCATGACACACATTAATTTTTTACCTATGATTTGAAAATTATACATGTTATGTAAAACAAAATTTTCTATCTGAATAAAAATATTTCAAAAAATTTCGACCAGTAGATTTTGAAAGTGTATACAAAAAAGTATTGAAAAACGGAGTCATTTGATTATAATAGTGAAATTATGCACCGATGGTATTTGATACTAGACACGTAGTAACTTAAAATAATGGTCCAAATGGTTTAAATTTTCACACGTTATTTAAATTCATATACTATACTTTGTGGTTTATTTCTTATTATTTCTATGTTTCCTCTAATTCTATATTCGAGTTACTGAGCTAACTTAATGACGTTATTTTCGTAAGCAATTTTTAATTACCTACAGATTAATATAAAACTTTTATATTAACCTTCCATAACAGTGACCATCAAAATACTCACACGACCTAGAGTGATTCCGACATTTTTTGTTTTTCTTAGCCCATCAATATAATAATTATCATCAACGTCATGGTTTACTTTGCATTCTAACATTAAAATAGTATTTTATATTTTTATTGTGTTTGAAAAAAGCTATTTTACTACAACTATAAACAGAATAATAATAATATCTCATCGTAGAGTGTATACTTCCTACTTCATAATTATTATTGAACTAGGATACAATGGTACTGAGTTAAAAATGAATGAATTGTAAAATGACATACATACGACTACAAAATGAATAGTTTATTAAACTATACAAACAAATTAGGTATTTATGGTAAAAAAAACTCCGTTGCGGGACTTCAAATGATGTTCGTTTTTTTTTTTTTTTTTTTTTTTTTATATCTGCAGATTACTTATTAAATGGAATTACATTTTGTGTAATTGGAAGTAAATAAATTATTCTGATAAACAATTTAGTCTAATACGAAAAAAATTCAATACTCTCTAATTCATTACTTAATTTGTTTTATTGTTTTAAAACCTTTTTTCATTCAAGCTTGTACAGGTAAATTATATAACTATTTAACATTATTTATTCAATATGTTTTAGATTCTTAGCGAATCGAGAATGCTGTTTATTTTAAAACGGTTTATTTTTTCCACGCATTACTTTTAGAGAATTTCTCTGATCTATATGGTTTATATACATATTGTAATATCCCAATTTATACCATTGGTACTTTATATGTGATGTTTTATCTAAATTTTCAAATCCAAAATAAAAGTACCTTGATTACAAAAAACATTCCAAAACATTGATCTTCCCAAAGAAGTGACCAACTTTAAAGCGTAGTTGTTAAACGTTATTGTATGATTTGTATATTGATGTATGATTTGTGAATGAAAAACAACGAGTTAAAGCTTTAAAATAGTAGGGGAAATTAAACCAGTAGCTACAAGATTAATATGAAATTGTTACGCCTTTTTTGAATAAAACTCTTATGGAATTGATAATTTTGTTAAATTGTTAAGAAAATTTTACCAAAGATATAAGTTGGGTTTTCAGAAGACGTATCGACAGTTAAGATTTCGGCGATTCCCTTAGAGCTATGTGTGAAACATACACGCGAATAAAAAAATAAAAATAAATATAAAACTTTGTGAAATTAATACGGCCCTCTCAACTATCAGAATCTAAAATCTTTACATAAAATATTGTTTATAGGTAGATCAGTTTTAAAGTAAACGATTAAATAACATTTTTTCTCCTCAAACCGGCAAATATTTTTCGTTCATTTTATTCTGATCGCCAATATAACATTGCAGTAATAAAGTTGTGTGAAAAAAATAGTAATAATATTAAGGCTTATGCGGAAAGACAGTTTCAGTATAAAGTAAAATAAATTCTCGACTGGAGTTTATCATTTCCTAGTTTTTCTGCACGATACAAAAAAATTTTTCTATTCCTAAAATGTTTGGTTCCTTTGTCCTTTTGGTTTTTTTTACACTTTCAAAAATTATTAGTTTACATGTTTACTTTTTATTTAAATTATTAATAGTTACAAAATATCATAAAGATTTTAAAAAAAAAAAGGATTACCTGTTTAAGCTAAATAGTGAACTTCCTATTTAATGCCGATTGTGAATTTGGCTTAAGAAAACTCGCTTAGAACTATAATGTTTTGTAATATGTATATTAATCAATGCTTATAAATTTTATTAAAATATTCAACTGAATTTTCCTACCCAGAAATATGGTACTTCTTTTTTCTCCAAGTTAATTATTTTTTTCACAGATGTTTTAGAAAAATATGGTTTTACTTTAGGTAAGTAACACCAAAACCGCATCCACATAATATATTTATAATCTATTGTTTATTAGAAAACGGCAGTTTTACTTTAACTCAAAGCTTTAAAACAATTTATTTAATTGTCTATACCTTTATAAAACGTAATATTATAACAAATGAAATATACTATATAACTCTTTAATGATTTTGATGTTTAGAAACGTCTGGACACAAAAAAAATCACCTTGAACTCAAATCTTCTAGTAAAATATTTTATATTTATAATTATATGATGTTGTTTTGTTCAAAATATAATTTGTATCAATTAAAAACATATTTTTAAAATCTCATAATACTCATAGTACTCACAGACGGTATTTAAGCAAAGTTATTTCACACGAACTCAAAATGTCAATACAATACCAATGCAATAATTTACATTAAAATTAAAACATAAAAGTAATGAATATTGAGAATATTTTGTCTTATTCAATTATGGTTTTAGGCAAAAAAAAGGAGGATTTGGAATACAATCGTAAGTGTTATTTAAATATATTTTTGAGAATATTGTTTTTAAATTTGTAAAACGGTATCTTATTTTATTTTATTGTATACCTATTACTGAGGAGTTTTTAAGGAAAAAATTTTAGGATTACTTTTTACGCAAAACACATTTCAAAAAGCTAGAACCACCCTAGGTCACGTGGGTAGTTTGATGCTGTGGGTCAGTATTTTAGAAGGTTTATATGGAAGTTGAATACTTAATAATATTCTGTAAGCAATTAAAAATTGTTTACAAAAATAACGATTTAGAGTGAGCTCAGTGGCTCAAATAGGAAAATAGAGAATAGAAAAATAAATAAAGTTTGCTTTAAATTTTCAAAACTTTTTCTTGAAAATTTTAAATTAAAATTAATCAAAATTTACAAAAAAAATAAATTCAAAATTTCAAAGTTTTATACGTAGCTAAAAATCATTTGAAATCTCGGGAAACTTTAACGATACTTGTATCATACCTATTTTATATTTTGTGAAAATTTCAGCTCATTTAAACAATTATTTTGGATGGTAGATGGTATACCCAAAATAATTAAAATCTTTTCAATGTATACCTACAAAAAGTTTTTCATTTTGTTATTTATTTTATTTGTAGCAATGGTTAAGCAATACAAAAATCATCTTAATAGTGTACGTGACAAAGGGAAATCACGTATGTAAAAAATATAAAATCTAAAACAAAAAAAACATTATGAAATTTAATAGTAACAATGGATTAAGGTCAAGAAAAAACGTGCAAAGGCAAAATCAATAAAATATAAAACAAATTTATAGTAAACAAATATTAGGAATATGATGTTTAAGTTCTTATAAACAATATTTTATTTGGAGATACTTCCGCGTTTTAAAAAATTAACATTTCTGTTGATAACAGTCGATAAATACGGGACAAATTCAAAACACTTTTAATTTTAATCTATTTATAACACAACGTTGTTATTATATTTTATAACAGTGTATCGTAAGCTTCACCACTAGCCACTATAGGTGCTACATATGATCACTTAGTCTCTTAGCCACGTTTATCATTGTTGTTTTCTAACATTTTGTTCCTACCATAGACTGTGTACATCGTACATGTACTTTTAGTTTTAATTCCACTAAAAAGTACCCACTCATTACAAAACTTACTACTAAAAGAATATTAAAAATTATTTTATCTTGTTACTAATATTATAATAAAATAACCCTCTGTACATTTATAACTTTGTTAGAATTGTTACCTTCACTGTTAATATGTAAATTTGTTTGTAAAACTATTATTTTATTTATTTTTTTTTTTTCTACTAGATTTTGATGTTAATACGTTTTGTTCGATTCAAGGTAAATTACTGTTTGACAGGTTTAATAATAATTTCAACATACATTTTACGGATTAACAATATTACATTAAAATTAATTACGATTGGAGTTAATCATATGAGAGTTTAAATATATATCTTAAAGCCTTGAACACATTTTCGAATTTTGGTATCGATGTGATACTTATATGGTATTTTTTTAAATGTAATGTATTTCAAACATCAAACTGTGTGTACTTCTTAGCGTGTTTTAAAGACTTTAATCATAACACAAGATAGATAATATACTTCTTTTATGTCTAAAATCTATGTAAATTTATAATAACCGTTAATGAGCAAAAATATGAATAGTACACCTACAACCATTTATGGGGCAACACACGACGTTGGTCTCTTAATAAATATTACTGAGTAAGAAGTTTAATTTAAAGTACCTATATTACTGTTTGATTTCGAATAGTTTTTGTGTATATCCTTCGATACAAACTTTATACATTAACTCAAATGTATTTCTTTTTTGTATGAACTTTTATTATTGTTGCGTTATAAATGTGTTTTAAAAAGTAAACATTATATTTTGTCAAGTTATTCATTTCTACAGTTATTATTTTTTTTTTTTAAACACCTATGCATTAACAATTCTTTTATATTTTTTTGTATTGTGGATAGGCTTATAATATTTAAATGGAGACAATCAAAACCAATTTTTAGATTAAACCCATCTCCGCTTTGAATTTGTTTGCGATTTTATATTGGTTCTACCTAGTCGCACCACGGTTATCTACACAGGTTGACGTTCGACGCTATGTGTTCAATGCATTGGTCGAGTCTAAGTGGCGTTTACTGTGAACTATATAATAGCGCTAGTAGTCGTTGGCCCGATAATGTTATTGCGCCAAAATAAAATAATAATATATTATATAAATAATGATACTAAATGCGTTTACTGTTGACAACTTTTTGTGTGACTGCTGTAGTTTTGTGATCAATAGTTGACATTTTATTTTCAGTTTTTAGTTTTTACTAGGCGTGGTTGAGTGTTGTGTTGTAGGGTGCACTTCAGGTTACAAGATTAACACTGAAGAAGTGTCTTATTTTTGTGCGCATCTCAAAAAGATCTCACATTAAGAGAAAAATGGACCAAAGCAATCCCGCAAAAAAAATTTTGAATCGAAAGACAACACATATGTGTGTGAAAAACATTTTTATGATAACGACATAATACGCTTTTGGACATTACAGTGAGCAACAGAAACAGATATCACCTTGCTTTTATAACGTTACATGATTTTTTCAATATCTTTGTGTGTGACGTACTCTATGATAGCATAGTTACAAAGGATATTTTAGAACATAGAATAAAACATTAATTAGTGAGTTCATTAATGAACAAATAATCAAAGTTGGGCATCAAAAAGTTAGTTTGCTATTCAAACTCTGACATAAAATAATGATTTTCTTTGTTAAAAAAAATAAATTAAAATACATATTTTTTGTTAACTTGATTGATTAATTCAAAATGTTAATGTCATGAACTATTATTGACTTTTAACTTGTTTTGACATATTTGGTTAACTTACCCAGCGTTGTAAACATTAATGTACAATCATATAAGCAAACAAGTAAAAAAATGCCCTTAATGATAAGTATTTGTTGTTCTTCGAGGGAAATATTTAATGCTTCTTAAAGGGTAATTTAGTAAAACGTATTTTATTTAATTGAATTTTTGATAATTTTTTTCATTTGTTCATTCTAAATCATATAGTGAAGTCTCAAGATTATCATCTCTCTAGCCCAAAGATTTTTATAGAATTTAATAAAAACCTTTTCGTAAAGTCAAAAATATACTGCTAGTAAGTATTAAGTAGTATTGCAACTGAGATGAAAGGTAGGTAATCAACATAGAAATATTAACATAAGTAACAGAACTATTATAACAATTTATAAAAAAAATTTTGTACATAATTTATTGTTCAGAATGACTTCTGACTTCTGATCAATTTTTAATTTTACATAACTCATTAATATTAAATACGATTGTTTTATCACAAATAATCAAAAACTGCGTTACTCCGTAACACGGCTATAGATAACCGTGCT
Organism: Hormaphis cornu; assembly: GCA_017140985.1. NCBI lineage: Eukaryota > Metazoa > Arthropoda > Insecta > Hemiptera > Hormaphididae > Hormaphis > Hormaphis cornu. The sequence goes on along the minus strand of CM029364.1, from coordinate 8,981,270 downwards.
CCATAACTTTGCTTTATAAAGTAGGGTCAACTACTACTAGCGCTCTAGTTTTCGGCAAACGCCGCTTCGACAGTCGTTTATAACACTCCGTGTCACAACCTGTGTAGATAACCGTGGTCACTACTAAAGCTACACACAATGCTTTTGAGGAAGTCTATTCTTTATTAAAACATATTATAATGTTTTGTGAATTAAAATATTTTGTTTTTTTCAAAATTAAAAAAACCGACGAATGCTATTTTATTATTCAAAATGTATTTGGCTTATGATTTTATTAAACTCTTTAAACAAAATCGTCTTTGATATTCCGAAACTACAGTGTGTTATGGTAAGATGAATGTTTTTTTGTTACTGTTATATTTTAAAAAGCGTTTCCAATATTAAATAAATTCATTTTGCTTAAATAATTTTACATACTTCATTTATAAATTATGAAATTATCTTTTTTAATAAGAAAATCATAAAATTAAAATTAACAATACACTTACTGTAATTCTTATACTTATATATATAATTATATTATATAATGTACAGAACAAATATCTTTTGCTGATTTTAATCTATGTAAGCTAACATAATTTGTATAAAATTAGTTAAATCAACAACATTTGTGTACGATAATATAATTATGTTGTATGTTGAGTGTTCTATACTTCAAATTTTCCTAAAAATGTCCCAAAAACTCAGAAAAAAAATTTAAATATTGTGTTAAAATATCCAAACGTTTGGACCATTAATTAGGGTGTTGTTTAAATTTAAGTGTCAATTGCATCAATAACTGTGGTTAATTCATTGGTGTACTCAAAATAACACCGTTTTATCAATATATTTTTGTGTGCTCTGACACTAATATGCGGATTACTTTGATATTATTATTTTGAGATTAAGATAAGGATTTTAGTCTGATATAACATTTTTAACGTTCTAATCTTTAGTAACAAAATCAAGATAGTTGCGAAATGTCATCAGAAACTATACGAATAAAAAAATTGTGCCAAACGATAATCGAAATTTTTTGTTACAAATTGAATTATATACGTCGGCAACTTATGTTACATATTCAAAACCTATAATAGAAAATTAAATTTACTATTCAACAAAAATTAAAAATAAATGAAAGTTTTAATAGTGGAAAAAAAAAGACACGTCCTGTTAAAACCAATACATTTATTACTACACTCAGAATCTAAATCGATAAAATTTTTAATTTACGGTAAATTGCTATTCATAGTATTGAGTAGATTATAAAAAATATATGTTATGTTCGTAAACATTAAATCGTTACATTTTATTTATCACTCCAGTTCTTTTTCATAAGTGCAGATTTAGGATGCATGTGAAAATTGCTTTTATTAAAGATATTATTATCGATGTTTCTTTTTATTAATACACTATGATTTTAGAACATTTTTTCATTCATAAAAAGTTTCAATTACTTTAAATTATAAAAAGTGTCTACAATTTTCTAGACCTTTCTTGAGTGATTATTGATATCGAAGTCTCTAAAATCATACTAAAAAACAAACAAATTCTTTTTTTCATGGCATAATCAATCGTACAATATTTACAAAATACGATTGTTTAGAATTAATAATATCGCGATACATGTGAAGAGAAAAATCATTTATCAGATGTTCATAATTCTTTAACAGAAGCTCAATTTTTTTTTTTTTTTTTATGAGGACATAAATTGCAGTGAATTACATATAATAGAGTTTGTGTGGGGTATTTTAAGAGTAAATCATGCCAAAGACAAAATAATGAACCTGTAAAAAAAAAATACAAGTTTTGATAGTCATCTAAATTTACCGTCAATTATAAATAACATGTTTTAAATAACTGTTTAAACGCAAGTACCTGCGTGAAAAATAATATATAAGAAAATTTATTTTAGTTAGTACTGGAAAGCAGTGTCTAGACTATTTCAATAATAATTTAAGCAAGTATATTATATTTATTGAATTAACTATAACTATTAAAAACATTTGGAACATTGTATCAATTTAATTTCCTCCTTATATAAACATAAAATTGGATATAAGTTCACCACTTTTCTCCTATTTTCTCAAATATCTAGTTATATCTTTGCTACACTTGATAACCTAACTACATTATAAATCTATCAAATACTGAATTAATAGTCAATGAATTGCATAAAATAATGTTTAATATTTTAATCGTGTAACATAACATTTTTAGGAAAAATGTTGATGGATGTTTATTATGGTAACTACATTACCTTCTAAAATATTTTAGTTTTCTTTTAAATGCATTCTTAATATTTATGCGTAAAGAAATTATGAGCATTTTTTTATGTGATTTTTGTTGTGTATTAAGAATACTAAAGTATCAGTCGTATACCTAGGTCGTCTTGCACATAAATGGCATGGCTTCATTGAAACGTAAACACACACACACGCACAACCTTATTCTACATTTCACAATATAGAAAAAGTATAAAAGGCAGAAGCTACGAAAACAGGAATCAAAGGAAGGAATAAAATGGAACAAAGTTTAAAAAAGAGAGTTAATTATAAGAACAGAAAGAGAGAATGGGAGTAAACTATAGATTGGTTGAGAAATTGTTTGGTGGAGTGACTACGCTGTGGAGGAAGTCTTAACTACGAATAATGAATTCTTGTATTTTTATAGATTATGGACTTTTATTTATATTGTATTTAAACAATAAGACTCCATATATTGGTAATATATATATTATTACAATTCTTATATAAATTAATAATTTTGTAGTAGGTTGGAACGATCAAAGATTTTTTTTTTTTTTTTTTCTGAATAATGACAATATGAAATTACTGCTTAATTTGAAGATTTAAATAACTTGTCTTCAAAAACAATTATTTGAAAACAAAAAAAAACATAATTGGTTTTTATTTACTACATTGTTTATTGATCTTGTATAGCAATCAAAGTTACCTATCTTAAAAAGTGTAGTAAAAATTTAACCTTTTTTTTAATAGGATAAAAAATAATCTGAATATGCTAAAAAATATAACTTATTTTTCGTTTTGAAGAGCACCTCTACAGGTTTACCTATTTATACTTCGATCAAAAATTGCTATTAAACATATCATTTATTTATAAACTAAAATCAGAATTTTTGTTTTGCAAATGTCTTAAAATAAAATGGAGATAATTTTACATGAGCGTTGATGAACCAATCCCAAATAATGAATCATTGATTTAGAATTTTTAAGTTTTTAAATTAAAGAAATTATTTATTATGATTTAAGTCTTTCGTAATTACATTTATGTCTTGTGAATCGACACAAATGTCTTCTTCTTCCTCTCTTCTTTGTTTGGCCATACTACTCTCTAAGAGTTTTAGCCGTCACTACAATATCCCGCCACTAAATTTTTGACACAAATGCCAGTGACAAAAATGTTTACCCCTTCAAGATGATCTGGAAAGCTGAAATGTTCAGAATAGATTACTATTTTTATGAATTTTAAATTAACAGAAAAAAAATCGAAAAATCCGAATTTTCCTGATATTATCAAACTTATACTCCCCCTACCTAAACTTTGTATTTAGGGCTTTTTTGACGTGAGAAATTCAATGATTGAGGTTTTGCACCCATAAAATATCACGTTTTTATGTTATACTTACCCAACCCCAATTATCCAAAAAAAATTTAACTCTTGGGGGTCTTCCCTACAGCGTCAATATTGTGAATGAAGAAGTTCTTTGAAGCGATAAATTTATTGGTCAAGGTTTTACACTTATGAAATATCACGTTTTAAAGTTATGCTTGCGATATCTCTATTTTTCAAAATTTTTAGATCTTCTGGGGGTTCAGTCTACAGCGGTAACATTTTGTATTTAGGGGTTTTTATTGGTACTTACTTTTGAGGTACGACTTTCTGAATCACTCTTCTAGTCACGTTGTGCAAAAATGAACTGATATCCAAACCAAAACACTTCGCGTGAAAGCTGAACAAGATCCCTAGCTCATCCATGAAGGTGATACGAGTTATGGACCAAGTTTCCTTTCGAATATCGGAGTTTTGATTAGAAGGATGGTCCAAGTTTCTGACGTCAGAACAGGTTACAACCAACATTAAATCAAGAAATTATATCACTTTGCAGAAACTTTGCGTTGGTTTCTGTTCGCGTTGGCTGATAAATTTTATAGACAATTTATTCTTAGAATGGCATTGTGCAATTAGACCGTATTATATGCGGTTTAAGCAATGGTAAGTCCGGACACCGGCTCAACTGCAAGATTTACATTAAATCTCCCAAAAAGAATTGCGTAGTTTTATTTTGTGATTTACGACATTAAGTGAAATATACTGGCTGATCTTTGTCTTTAAGTTTTAGTGTTGATAGCTAACATGTATTTTCAATAGAGAATGAAAAATAATTAGTCTTTTAAATGTAGCAGATGAAACAAACAGACACCGTGCCAAATTCTGCAGGGTGCTATTATTTTTTAAATTTTAATCCTTTTACAATGTCAGGAATTGGGCCATCCTTTCTATCATAACTTTGATAGTTAAATAAAAACTTGGTCCATCTTTCATATCACCTAAATAGATGATCCTGGGAACATGGTCAGCATTCACACCAAGTGTATCGGTATGGATTGACACTTATCATTAGAATAATTACTTTATAAGTTAGTTTTATCAAAAATATTATAATTATATCTTATTAGGCAGTTCTATTCTGAAAACAAATAAAGATATATATATTTTTTTAACAGATTCTGGTAAGATGTTTCCATATTTTTTTTTTTTCATATGCAAATCGTAAAACGATCTAATATATGTGAATACAATTGAAGTGAAATGTTGTTTGGCGTAACAATTTTGCTTTGGAAACGGTCACTTTTTTGAGTATGCCAATTATTCATAATTTGTGGTTCATACTTATTTTTTAATACCTGAAAACAATAATAAATCATTGCTTTCAACAAAACGATTCTGAACTAGCTTAATTATCTAGTATACGTCTTAGCAAAAACCAAATTTAACTAAAAGTATCAACTTAATTAAACTGCTCATACTATCTAAAATAGGACTTTTATAGGTAGGTAAGTGTTACGCCGAACAATTTCTCACCAAACATCAAATTTATTTCCTTTCTTTCTCACCTTCTTTTGATTTTTTTATGCAATACTACGTTTACTATGATATCTCATACAAGGAGTGAATTAAAAAATTGGACTTATAATTACTCGCCTCTTCATCGAGTTTTTTAATCTAAATTCGTTTGTTTTTGGATCAAAACTAGCGAAATATGTAAAATTTTATCAGTTATTTCGAATAGAATCTAATTAAAATCATATTCCCTAACTTTTCGGTACTATAATGTGTTGTTCTAAAATATTAAATACTATACTAGATCGCTTCACTTCACTAGAAAACACAAATAATCGAATTGTGCGATGTTTATATTTTTTTTGTTTTTACGAGATAATTCAGGACATAATCTAAACCTATTTTTAAAATAAAATATATTTTAAGTCTGAAACCGAAAAGTTTTGTTCGATTCAACGTAAAGAACGCAACCATCTGATACCCATAAAAGTGATTACAAATATCAAAATTCCAGAGTTTTTTCGAAATTTGTAAAAAAAAAAGTTTTGTTTTTTGGCCATAACTCAAAAATAAACAAAAATTCGAACAAAGCTATAAATAAGGTGAATCTAAGTCCACTTTTCGAACTTTTAAGGGTTATGACATTTTTCAATTGGGCGCACCCTCTAACAGCCTATAATCGATTACAAAAAGAAAAAAAATATTTTTATTTTTAAACTACTATTATTAATATATTGACATAATATGTATAATTAATATGAATATATAATAAAAGATATTATTATTAATATATGATTATTATTTTAGTATTTATAAGCATTTTAGTAACGTAAAATGTTGTGTTTTCTCAGGGGAACTAATGGGACCACAACAGTTTTGTCCATACGTAGTTCAGAAAGGAATGACCATAAACTAAGTTTTTATTAGTAAAAAAAAAAGAAATTATTTACAAAAAAAAAAAAAAATTTTAAGTATTATTTTATAATATGATGTCATACTGATTTAATGTTATAGGTTATAATGTACACTCATTAACCAATAAATTATCTTTATTTGGGTCATATTTATATTTATGGTAATAAGTATTTAATATTTTTCTAAAACTTAATATGTATAAAAATATTTAAAATTTACGTTTGTGTTTGTATAAATGTGTGTGTGAGTGGGTTTGTTGAGTTTATACAATATTTAGGTGTACCAATAAAATTTGCTAATCAGTAACTAACAATTAATGAAACACCAACAATTAACACAATTATTTTGATTAAGTTTCCTTAAAACATTTTAACTCCATATTTTCTCGGTGTAAGAAAAATGTAGCGTATTTATAAGTCTACCAATGTGCATAATATAATGGTAATAAGATTTATTTTATTCCCATCATCCCCAAATACGAATTTAATACCATTGTCATCAAGATACGTACAATATTGTCTTGTAAATTTGAAACGCACATAAAACGAACTTTTTTCAAAAATACAGATTTGATAAAAATTTCAAGAAATATCGAAAAATGTTGAGCTAAGTTTAGAACCTAGAGATTTTGAGGAAATTAAAAATTTTTTTTACGATTTCTGTAAAATTTAAAAAATTTGATTTTCTACAAAAAGTTTTGAAAACGTTATACAAGATTCCCAACTTATAATTTAAGTAAATACATATATATGCTTCTAAAAAAATTCGAAAATCCGTTTAATTGTTTAAAATTTAGTGTAAATTAATAAACTAAACTAAACTTTGTGTCTATATAATTTTTTTACTCCTCTGTTCTCTCTATACCTCTATGTTTGAGTCACTGAGCACACTCAGAATCGTTGTTTTCGTTACAGATGTATTACGCGACTTTTATATAAACCTTTCATAACAGCGACCCACAGCATCAAACTGCCCACGCCGTGACATGGAGTGATGCCGGCTTTTGTATTTTTTTTTTCTCGGGAATTTTTCCCGCCGACCCGAGAAAATGCCAAAATTGGATATCGTAAATAATAATACGGATTAACTGAAACGGTTTTTCCGAAGCGCCCGTACATGTTATATACATATATATAGGTTATAGAATTCGATTGTTTTCGATTCCGATGCCGAGTTCCGTTCCTGCCGGATATCGGACCATCCCTCGCACGGTACACGCACGCATTTCCGTTAACGGCCGTATAATCATTAAAACAAAAAACACATCAAAAAATGTAGAAAAATACGTCCACAGGAAATGAATAAAAACTCGTTAACGTTTGCACTCGTGATTTACTATCGCGTAAACAGCGAAAATTTCATGTTCCTACTATAAGCGTAAAGTGAACGAGCATTTTTTTATTTGAAAGCCATCTCACGCTGTATTGAGCGGAAAATTTAAAATTTACACGTTTTGAAGTCTTAAAAAATTACGTTATTTTCGTTGCCGTTATGAGCCCTGTAACTTTCGTCATGAGTGTACTCGAAGTTGTTGATCATCGAATAAAAGTGTACCGTTGTTGTTCGAATGCGTTTTGTGTTTAAAATTGTTATTATATTTAATGTTATTTACATCAATGCTTTAGAGACTATAATTAGGTTGAGCGTTTGTGTTTCAAACGCGAGTTTTATCATTCAAGCGTGATTTTCGTTCGGTTCTTTAGATTTCTCACGTGATGTATTTTCTGCGTCAACTGTAAAACCTTTTCAAAATACAGTCAAAAACACGTGCATAGAACTGCGAAACTTCGACCACGTAAAATCGGTGTTTAATTTAAAACCTATTAAAAGAGTCGTAGCTTCGTTTTCTCTTAACTATACAACTTTACTGCAGTTTCGCCTTCTCGAAATAGCTCTAAAACCGGCGAGTTGACGTATTTTTCGAAAAAAGTATTTACTTATTAGTAAATTAGTTTGTTTTCTGCTCTCTTCTTTAGTGACTAATGTAAAACGGACAACACGATTTTTCAGTTGTTTATCTTTACCACTATCCGAGTTTAAACGCCGCAGCGGTCTCTAAAGAACGGGTATTCAAAACATTCAGAACCAACTCGTAAGGTGTTTAGAAACGAGCGTCGAACGACGCTAAATTTTCCTGGCTGTTGTTCTATTATTACTGTTTTGTTTTGTTTTTTCATTTTGCAAATGACTTTATTCGGACGTTGCTTTATTAATTAACTCTGCAGTCTCACATTTAACACGCCGTTTGAAGAATATAGCGAATGAATTTTGTAGCCGGGCCGGCGAGACGATAACCGTTTGTGTGTCACGCGATACGTCTTCGTTACAACAACGGTGAAACAAAATAGCATGATAAAAAAATGGAGTATTTTATTCTAAACGTGTTCTTAACAGTGCCGTTACGAGGAAGGGGCATCCATCAAGTGGTGTCCGTGCTGAATAAATACATATTATAAATGATAAAAAAAAAGAAAAGCGTTTACAGTTATTATGATTATAATAATACTTCTGAGAGTTTTATGATAAGTAGTACACTGCATACTAAATATTTCGTTGAAATGTCGACGTGTGCAAGGAAAGCGTTCGAAAGAACGTGTAGTACTCATGGAACGGATTTTATACCTGCCGAATAATAATCGTCACCTCAATTTTCAACATCGATCCGCAAGCGAGAATATGACTGCGAATAAGGTCGACTAACGTCAATCTATACACTCGTATCATATTATCGAGTAACATGTATATTTATCTTTTTAACTGTAACACTGTGTGCTTATATACAAATATAACACATTTGTTGTATATACATAGTTTAGTAGGTGTCGGATAAAAATAAATCCAGTTTTTATAAGCAGTACTCATACGTATCCGGTATGCATACATTGGATTATTGAAAAGGAATAAAACGATGTCTAAACTGTACGTAAGTCACTCGAACCTGATATTTCACCATGGCCCATGAAGCGTTCTTCTTATAAACGTCTCTGATTACACACCTAGGCACCGATAATAATAAATTGTATGCGTATGAAAGAATGGAAATTAGAAGTCCAATACGCGTGCGTTACGATTATTATTGTAACGTATTGTATTCTGACGCTTTTAGGTAGCTTTTCGCGCGTTTGAAATAGGTCGAACCCCGAAAATCGCGCACAACAATACAATATCTGTTGTTGCCGTTCAAAAAATAAACGTCCCCGAGTCCGTTTGAGCGGCTGTGAATAAAATCGGACGCGTGTTCCGTTTTTGTTTCGACCGATAATTATTCATACAGGCCGTAGAAAATATATAGTTTTCAACGGATCCAATAGTAATTTTTTTGTACTCCGTTCGCGCTGTGCGTGTAATCTCTCGTAAACAGCTGGTCCCGCCGACGTATCGTCCACGCAGTTCGAAAAAAAAGTACAAAACTATTGTGCGTAGTATAACAAATGTGACCGCACGTTGATACGAAATTCAATTAAAAATTTCGCGGACATGTTCTGTACTTTGTAATCAAACGACCCCCGGATCTGCCCTAAAATAAAAAAAATATTAAATCCGGCGCGCGAAGGAAAATGCTACATTATGTCCTATCTCGCGGATTCCAATCGAATAACCGAACTCAATGGCAGACGGGCCCGATTTAATTTACAGCCACGGCTGTCTGCGCGGGCATGTGTTCCACACCTCTGTGGTACACACGCTCTGCGGAGTTCGTTTTTAATTTTATTTTTTTTTTTGCAAACTTGAAATCGCGTTACACGATGAAACCTTTAAGACTGCACCGGTCACACTTCATCGCGTTTCGTTTTGACGAGTTTTAAAGAGGAGATTAAATTTTGTGAGATCAAGTGGCCGGTTTTATTTTTTTATTTTTATTGTAATCTCGTGCGTCGAAAAAGAGTTATATACGCTATACGTATGTTATGTACAGGAGCTATATTAGAACATTCGGACGGAGCCGGAGACGGTATAACGCCGGACAAAGTGGGCCTGTGGTCAAGCGTGGAGTGATTATTATCAGTATAGCCTAAGGGTGTAGTAAACGGTGGTACAAAAATAAGAAGAAGAATTTGGGTATGCGTTTTGAAAAGGCACGGTGTCAATACACGTTAAGAATTAAAATTTAGTTGAAAAGTTAAGTTTATTAGGTTAACCAACTTGAAATGTTAATTTTTTTTTTTTTTTTTTTATTTAATCAAATAATTTTTTCATCTCGTATTGGAGTTTCAATTTGTAATTTTCATAATGAAATAAATAGCTGTTCGACGTTTCGGGTTTTGCAGAATTTTTAAATTGTCTTTGTCCCGCACACGAAAAAAATGCGCGACCACTCGGAATCCGGAAAAACTAACGAAGTCGAGAACAATATTGTTTTCGGATCGCAGTTTTGACTTTCAATGGTCCAGATCCGATGGGACGGGAGGGCAACAATGTAATGTAGCGAACGATACGAAACAGCGACCGCCGGAGGTATTGCGCGATCGCGGTGATCCCTGCACACAGCGTTGTTCAACGTCGTCGTCGCCCGACGTGCAACAATAATTATTTCGAACAATATTCGCGCGTCTTTCGCGGATAAAACAAAACAAATGTTACGGTATTAGTTAAGTAGTACTTAACTAAGTAGTACTTATATAAGTATAACTTAAGTAAGTAGTACTTAACTAAGTATAACTTAAGTAAGTAGTACTTAACTAAGTTTTTACTTAAGTTTTTGCTTATATTTTTACTTAAGTAATAACTTAAGTAATACTTAAGTAAAAACTTAACTAAGTAATACTTAAGTAATAACTTAAGTTATTACTTAAGTTATTACTTAAGTTTTAACTTAAGTTTTTACTTAAGTTTTTACTTAAGTTTTCGCTTAAGCTTTTACTTAAGTAATTACTTAAGTTATTTTGCTTAAGTTTTTACTTAAGTAATAATTAAAGTAATTTTGCTTAAGTTTTTACTTAAGTAATAACTTAAGTAAAAACTTAAGTAAAAACTTAAGTAAAAACTTAAGTTAAAACTTAAGTAATAACTTAAGTAATTACTTAAGTTATTACTTAAGTATAACTTAGTTAAGTTACTTACTTAAATTTTTACTTTAAGTATTTTATCCTTTAGTTTGAAATTTAAACTCGGACTTTTTATTCAAAATACTTATGTATTAGAAATAATGAAAAAGATGTTTGTGGAAATAATGAAAAAGATTTTTTTTTGGAAATAATGAAAAAGATTTTTTTTTGGAAATAATGAAAAAAATTTTTTTTTGGAAATAATGAAAAAGATTTTTT
>CM029364.1:8933865-8969627 GCA_017140985.1 Hormaphis cornu | reverse complement strand
AAAAACTTAACTAAGTTATACTTAATTTTTGAAAAAAAATTATGACTAAATAAATATAAACCCGTTGTCCATGTATTATCTTGACCAATATACGCCCATTTACGGCTAATTGTCCCATGTATGCGGATATGCTATTCATGTATTTCCCGTTTGACCCGCTAAAGCACACAGAGTGTTGCGGACTCATTATATCACGGCGAGCATTAATAATTAACCGTAATGAAAACCATGGCAGTCAAGTTCTGCTCAATTAATATCATTGTCAAATATCTTCAGATACGTTGACATATTTTGTTTTATTTATCCACGAATAATCATCATGACAATACGTTAATTAACTATCAATACGAAAACATATCTGCGATCGGTTGTTTTACCACGAGGTGGAGAAAAAGTTCTAAAATAGTTTTAATGGGTTTTTTTTTTTTTTTTTTGATCAATGGAATAAATTTTTAAATCTTTTGTCGTCGACAAAAGACCGTGTACTACTTTTTCGATTTAATTTGCTTGGTTCGTATACTACCGAATTAAACGTTTGTACGTGATTTTTGTTGCTAAAAAGTATGCTACAGTTGAATTTTGTATCACGTTTCATCTAAATAATGAATTTATATAAATATTGTTTACTTTGTAAAAAAAAATTAAAATGTAGTACGCTCGTGCACATTTTCCCTTCAGTCGATTTTTTTAAATTGGACGCACTAATTTTCGAGTAAAATAGTGAAATCCAAACTATTGTTTACATCAACGCAGTATGAAAATTTTTGATTTATAACTGCCTGCCTTTTTTTTGTTGATACCTTTGTTTTTCCTACAGCGCAAACTTACTCGGCTTTCGTGTGTGTTGACAAAGCTGGTTTAACTATATACCTGCGTTCAACGTACTTCCTGTTGTAGTTTTACTTTTATTTTCCCCCGAAATTCAAGACAGAAGAACAAGTCGTGAACACGGAAATTATTTATTTGGAAAACTTGAAAAATTATTTTACGATAATAATTGATATTGCTAATTCTTAATGTTTGTCTATAAAAAAAGTATTTTGGAATAAAATTTTTTTTTTTTAATTGCGATATTTTTCACTAGTACAGTAAATATTTTGTAAAAACTTTTTTTTTATTTATAGTTATTCAAATCAACGTTTTTGTTCGTAAATAACATAATGGATATATATTTTTAACAATCCGTATTGATTAGTTACAAACATCTCTTTACGTTTCATCCGTATTTATTAATAGAAAAAAAAATTCTTTAAAAAGAGAACATTTATTCACACAACATTTTTACTATAATTATATATTATATAGGTTACACAATTAATAAAATCAAAGTATTAAAAATAATACAATTTACAAAGGAAGTTTAAAAAAAAAATAAAAATATAATTTAATTTGAATATGTGACTGATATTTTTTTAAATTTAAGAACGAACTCAATTAACACAAGCGAGTACATATAAAACATATTATTATTATTATTTTTTTTTTTTTGTATTAAACTAATAATTAATCAAATAAAACAATTTGCACTTATTGTTCGTTGATAAGAATTTTTAGAAAAACACCTTTTAATTTCTTAATATATGTCACAACAATAACATAAATTATAGATACTGAGTATAATCACGGTCACTGTACGGTTAAATAACCTTCGGTTATTTTCGTGTAATAACCAAAAATGGTTGTAAGATTCTGAATGAAGTTATTCAAAAAAATCCTAAACTCTGTTTCTGTTGTGCACGGGTTATTATTAATGTTGTTATAATCTATATATTTGAACAAAATGTTCAATTCTTTGAATTTCTCTTCAATTCTTTTCGTACTTGTATGGAAGTCGATATCATATTTTGAGATATCATTGTATGAATGGAATAAAAAACTATTTTCAATATCGATCAAAATATTTTGTATTGACTTTGGAAAAATACGTTTCCATTGATTTGCCGGTAGTTGGCGAGTAATAAGTTTAAAGATGTTTTTACAGGGTTTTGATCTGTTTAGCAAGAAAACCGCTTTTATTTGAATAAATACTACTGCAGCACTAAATTTGAAAAGAAGTTCGTAAAGCGAAAATACAGTAAGTGAATTAAAAACTGCTTTGGACTCATTTTCAAAAATGTTTTTAATACGTTGTTTCGAACCATTCCATAAAATGTTTATTACCTTTTCATAATACGAATGGAAAACGTAACAATTTTTAACAAACGTTTGATAAATGTGATCGACGTCAAAAAATTGCCAATCGACATCATTAATAATTGTTTCGAAATTGTTATTCTTAACTATATGTTCCAAATAATATTCATTTGATGTTTTTATGAAATCAGTATTCAAGTTTGCATCAATGTCAGTAATATAAAACCACAAATATTTATTGTGTTCTAGTAAAGTACAATATTTAACCCTGTAACTGTTTATCTTATTCATTATCACATTTAAAACTCGTTGGAATTTAAAATCAAACCGCTTATTTTCCGAATCCATCTTTAAATTAACTAAAATGGCGGATACTTCGTATGCCATTGCCAAAATATCCACTTCATCCGTTTTATTTTTAACTATAAACAGGAAAATATTTTTTATTGTAAAAACAGCTTTCTCCATTTTGGGTAGAACCACATTTTTATCGTTGGCTTCGAGGAATCTTTTTAAAAAAGTGGACGCTTGAAAACACAAAATGGAAATTTTTGTGATAAAACCACCGCAGACGTTCGCTAATTTTTTTGGAATTATTTTTTGAATATTTAATGTATTAGTGTTAGCCAATGGCTCGTAAAACTTATTATAATTATTTCGTACAGGTTTGAAAAAGCGTTCAAAACATTCAAAATGATTTAATCTATCAAATAAAAATTTTAACAACAATACCGCGCTATTATGATACTGTTTCCCTTTATGTTTACCGTAATGCTTCTTGGGTAGTTTAACCATGAGAAAAGTTGTTTTAAATTCAACATTGTCGAGTTTTATAAAGAAATTGCTAAGAGCTTGTTGATGATGATGTCTTTGCTTTTGTAGATTTGGATCAGCATGAAGTATATGACTTCTCTTAAATACTATCAAACGACTCATAATTGTAAATCCTTCGGAAATATATGATTGTGCAAGTAAATTTTTAAGTATAATACTGTTATAAATGTTTATAATGGCAAGTTCAATGTCCTTTATATTTCGATTTGTTTTTAAAAGATATATTAGGTTTCTCACAACAGTTTTGACGACAGCTAGTAAAATTGATTCATGACACCAATGCACTACATCTATATTATAATTTGTTTGGACCTCTATTACGATTTTTTCAATGGGAACATAATCATCCAACTCAGTTCTCACTAGAACATCTGCTATTTTTAAGAAAATATTTACGTCTGTTTCATTAATATTTACGATACTCAATAAATTATTAATTGTACATTTCTTATTTAACACCTTGTCATGTGGCAATGTTCCTTTTAACATTGAATAAAGTTGTTCGATGTTCTGGTCGGTGTCTTTATCAACGACAGAGCTAATAGGGACCGACGAATTGTCTGCCAGTTGTGGATTTGCATTATTTTCAGGAATTTCTTCACAATTCACTAACAAAAATTTTTGAAGATCAACCAATTCAATAAAAAGTAAACGTAGAATTTTTTCATGTGACGAATTATGCAATTTATCGTGATTTTTTGATATATAATAGGATTTTATTAATAACGAAAACAGTTGAATCAGAATAAATGAGCCGTTGTGCACAGAAACGTCTAATGTACTGTACATAGTTTCATAAATCAATATTGAAAAATCGTCAACCTTTGTAATAACATTTTTTAAAAAATTTTCTAAATATAAAGAAAACGATTCAATAAGTTCTTGTATTTTATTTGAAGTCCACATAGCCAACTTGCAATTTATCAACATGTTCATACCGTGTTTTTTGCCGATGTTAGGTGTTTGAGATACGCCCAAAGGATGGTTCGAGCAAACGTTTCCAATGATTGATGTGTTTCCAATTTTAATTTCAACTTTATGAAAAAATGGATTCAGTGAGCATTCTACAATCGTGTTATCTTCAATCAATTCTTTTAAAGACGAATATATTGGCTTTAAATATAAAAACAAAATACAAACTATTGTATTGAAAAGCATTTTGGCAAATTAATTTTAACTTTGAGTTTAATTCTTTGTTATTTTTTTTTCACCACGAACCTTGTTGGTTTGCGTTCACAAACTGAATAAACATACACTTTTAGCGAAGGCAGTCATCTTTTATACAAAACTATTTCCTGTGATTTATTTATAATTTTTTCCTGTCAAAACTTTACAAACAACGATTTCTGAGCTCTACTTTTGTTACTTGAAAGTTATAATCATTGTAAACTCAAATTGATATTTTCATTTGAGATTGAAATAATACAAACCTAAATATTTAAAATTGTTATTGTTTTCGGTTGAAATAACATATAAAGAAATTTTACTATTCCAAAAAACGAAACTTTATCAAAAAAAAAATATATTTGTTTATTATGACTTTTAGATTCTGAACTAAGTTTCCCTTGAGCTTCACAATGACGTTTGTCTGTTGCTTTAGTCTGTAACTACGTTTTGTTTATACCATAATCATTGAATTGTCTAAGTAATATTGTGTGAACTTGTTTTTTTAAGAACAAGAATTCGGGATTTTTCTAATTGGAATACACTTTTTGCACACAATTTAAGATTCCAGACCATTGGAAGTAAACGATTTAATTTAAAAACGTTTTGAAAGTTTTGAAAAATTTTGAAATTTTAAAAAAAAATTTGAAATTTTAAAAAAAATTTAGTTTGATGTATTAAAAACAAAGAATAAACTATTTTTAATTCAAATAATTTTTTGTCATTTATACCTACTTTTTGTTAAACGTAAATGCAGTTTATGGCTTTGGATATTTTCTGTATTTTTACGTTAAGTTCTTTTAACGTTCATAACTCGTTACTGCAGGATCGGTGCAACAGTTTTATTGTAATCTAATTAAATATAGTTATGAACTACTGTGCAAACAAAATCAAATGTTTTTAACAGATTATTCTTATAAATTTTTCAAATGAGTAAACAATTTTTGATAGTTTTGTCATATTTGACTTTATTTAAGGTCATTTGAAGTACGTTTCGAACCATACCAATAAAAATCATAGCTAAAATTCGGTTAAATACCATGTTTTATGTTACGCTTGTTTTAATAGCAAATACATTTAAGGTACAATTTTAGTGCATTTTTACCAGCATAGACGAAAAATATTGATTTTTTGAAATATAATGATTTTAATCACAATTTAATATTATAAAACTTGACCTTTTTTATGATAAATCTTAGTTTTTTGAAAACAAATATTCTAATTATCAAACGATTAACGTTACACATCAGAATTCTTGTATGTTTTCGTGTATAACATTTAATTTTCAGGATCGTTGAATTTCCTAGTAAGGAAAAAATCTAAAATAAACGTTTTTCTCAACATTTGAAATAAAATTATATTTGAACCAAGTTACGTGTTTCTCGTATATTTAGAAAAATGAATGAATTTGTATAATACAATATAATGTGCAGTGGGTATTTACATTTATACGAATACGGTCTTAATTAAATCTTATATTAACGTGGTGCTTTCGTTTTTGTGTTTGAAAGTTTGATAACGATTGGGATATATTATATATGAGTATAATAATCGTAAAAAACTCTGATTTCTATCAATTTTTCAACCGCGAAACATCAAATCTGAATAATAACAACGGCCCCGTGTCGTTTGTCCGTTTTAAAACATTTCGTCGAACGGCTGCAGATCGTGCAACGACAGAATATTACAATAACTGATGGAATAGTTCCTTATTGAAATATGTTTCTTCAAAATATTCACAAGTTCGTCAACGTATATATACGTCGACGAATAATAAAATGGCTCGGTTGAAGTTTAATGTCGGGCTCGTAACCGTTTCAGAACTTATGAATCATCTCGTGCGACGGCTGTCTGTCAAAATCGCGGTTTTGATGTGTCGAGTTTTGACGTGTCGATTCTGACCGCGAAATCAGAGTTCAGACACACGTCAAGCAGTCGTTGTCCTCATCTGCGATCGCGCAACACCGTTCTGCTAGTTTCAATCGCGAATACAATCACGTGTACGACACACTAGCCAAAGAACAAAAACAGGAGAAATGTCGGATACAAGATACACTAATGGTTCACGAGGAATCGAAATACAGTAAACGGTTAGGTAAGGAAGGGGTCGGTGACAATCGCAAAAATGTTCCGGAAGTCCCGTCATCGAATCGAACAAGCAAATGGTATAAACATCTACACAGCCATATACATAGATTCTTTTGATCCACCTTAAAAAAACTAAGAAAAAATAAAACGAAATTCCGAATCGTAAACGAAACTCGCGATAATCGCGTGACCGGCATTATCCTTCCGGGTCCCCAGACGAGCTTGGGTCGCTATTTGTACGAATTATTTAATAAATAATAACGATTATGAGGATGCCGTCTCTGACGCGGGCCTTGGCGGGGATGGGGTTGTGGAGGGGAAAAAGGGGAGGGATGGGGAGGGGAGAGGGAGATCCGTCTTACTCGCTGACCACACGGGGTCGGTCGAGGGACGGCGTGATGTGGCCGTCCCACCATTCTATGGCATTGTGTTCAATTTCTTGCAGTCAAAATGTATAATTATTTACAGCGGGTGCCGCCGCCAGTCGACGGGACGGATCATAAATTATCTGTAGCGCGTTCTAGGGGTGGCGGCGGCGGTAGATGCACCCGAAGGCGAAATACTTTTTTGGATTCCGAGCGTCAACTTGTTCGCTGCTATCGCAGTATCGTTTTCGCAATGATGTTTTTCAATTTTTTTTTTGTTTTTTTTCTCTGTGAACGGCTTTAACGGTGCAAGGGATTTTTCGATTTTCACGTTATCAATACCTCCGATGAGAGGTGTTGGGATTCTTATTGTACTTTGGAGTTCGAAATTGATAAGGTTACAATGTGCAAAAAAGCAAGTCGAATTTGACCAAAAACGTTAAAAGATACGGCAAACGCGTGATTGTTTTTGTTTTGGGGGAGGTTTTCGGTGTAGAACCACTACCGCACTTACGCGCAAGCAATCCATCAAAAATTTGGCGAGCAAACTAGGTGTACAGCGATTCGATTTTCAAAATTTGTTGACACGCCACAAAAATATTATAAAATGTTCACACATATAATGTATTAATAACATTATACAAAGTGTACAACCAACAACAGTATCAAAATGATAATTCATACTGTATCGAGTTTCAAATTTTGTAAGGATTTAATTTTTTTTTTTTTTTTTCGTGAAACGTTTAGGTATAATAGACTTTATTATAGTGTAACAAACCCAAAAACACGTTATTTTCCTATTTAGAAGTTTTCCTATTAAGAAGTCGCTAAGAAAAAGCGAGTAGTAAAAAATCGTTTTTGTTTTATTTACTTTTGTTCTTATGGTTTTCGCAGCGAGCTGAAATC
Source organism: Hormaphis cornu (assembly GCA_017140985.1). Lineage (NCBI taxonomy): Eukaryota > Metazoa > Arthropoda > Insecta > Hemiptera > Hormaphididae > Hormaphis > Hormaphis cornu. Next base: position 8,962,137 of record CM029364.1, on the reverse strand, counting down.
TCCGAATAAAACTGAAACGTGGACTCGTGACACAAATTTCAAACAACACCGACGATAGGTGCGATTGAGTTAATTGTTGAAGTCTAAAGACTTCAATTTTGTTATAAGCGTTTGACCAGACGAGTCCGCTTAGAAGTGTGAAACGTTTAATTAAATTATTACACCTTTCGAAAAAAATAAACTTACCGATTCCGTTCTCGTTTTTTTCTTTCTTTTTTACCTAACAATGGTTTAATTCGAATTTTTTTTTTTTCGGTGATTTATAGCTTTGCTTAAGATGATAATATTGTAAACACATATCGTCTCATAGGCCAATGATCGTCAAATGTCAACGGACATTTAAAACTCTCGTGTTTCGCTTGTTGTTAAAGGTACATCCGCCCGTGATGCTTGGGTTGCAAAGTTTTTGAGTGCGTTTTCAGTTTATCCTAATACTCGAGTGTTTATATAATATATTACTGCGCAATGTACACGTACTTTGGAGAACACGTCGTTTGTATACGTTTCTCCGTAACGTCGTATAACTGGTACATACCAAACCACTTTGGGAAAACAATAGAAACAATTGAATATGTATTATAATATATAGGACCTATATGACTTGCGAGAGTCTCTTTTCCGTACTAAATCATTCACGTTCAAAGACTAGGCACAGATTAACCGTCAAAGATTCAACATCATATCGTAGTATCGCCTCGCAAACAACAGCACGTCAACCAGATATAAAAAAGCGTTCGAGCAATGTATGCGAAGCATAAGGTTTATATAACGATAATAATTTAATAATTGTATTATTTTCTACATCAAAATTATCATAATTTTTTCATTTATATTTTGTAAACAGTTTCTGTGTTTACAAAAACAATTTGTGGCTCGGCTAAACTTTTTTTTTTTTTAATTGCGTCATAAATTGGCACCCCTAATATGGTTTTATATAACAATAGGCGATTTCATGAGACTCGACAGCGATTTGTGTGTGATTCGGTTGCACACGCATTCCTGTGGCTAAACTTACTTGAACATCGCTTTAACACACGTTAAACCACACGACTGCGTAGGATATATTTATCGTCTATAACACGTGTGTTGAAATAAACCAAAAAAATTAAAATTGAATAAATAAAATTAGCTAATTATTCTTGTTGCACTATAATGTTGTCTGTGATTTGATACGAATGAGTGTGTTCATCATTACGTTGACTATTATGTTACGTTGTCTTCGTGTTTAAGACGATGAGCGCCTTAAACACGTATAAATTTGAAGAAAAAAAAGAAAGAACAATTTTCGACGATTTTCCAAATTTTTAAAAAAACAATTAGGACCATCGAAATTATTTTTTAATATTATATGTAATTATACAAGTTGCCAACCTTTTATTTAAGTAAAAAAAAAAAAAAAAATTAGTAAAAACAATACGTCATTATTCGCTGCGCGCGTACTCAGCGATAGACCACATATCAAATATTCGTATACCTGGATAGGTACTAAGAATAACATTTTAAATTTATTGCTAATCAATTTTTAAAACATTATTCCGAGAAACGATTACATTTGGGTACCTTATATTAATCAGAATTTTTCTTTTCTTTTTTTTTTTTGTTGAAATGTGATGTAATCAATCAGTAAAAAAGATACACTTAACAAGATCTAATTTTTTTTTTCTCATTTTTGATAGATGGACCACATAGTACTTATGTATTTGACCGCATAAGTATCGAATTCCTATAGTTTTGGTTTTGGTACTATATTATTGCGTATACCGTCATCGGACACCTCTATGTTCCGTTCTTATCGCCACAATATTTTATATTTTATTTTGTTTTCATCGGTTTTTAGTAGCGTTTTTTTGTTTTTCATTTTTCAACTAACGGAAATTATTCAGTTTATCTTGTATCTATATTCTTATATTTCAATGAGTATATTTTTTACGAGAAATGTCGTTTGCAAAACGTGTTTACTATGAATCATTCAAAATAAAGTAAACATTATAAAAACACTTACCTAACGAAATCAATTGTTCATGGATTTTTTCAAATCGTCGGTACATTGTATAAATTGTTACGATTGATTGTTATTATTAAAATTGAAAAAAAAAAACAGGACATTTTGAAATTGTATAAAACACCTGAATACCATTTGTTTCATTTAAACTGTTAAAATTATGCGGCACACACATAATTTTATATAATATACATTTTACACAAGGTACAACGAAAATCGTTAAATATGTAACTTGAAACTTTTATGTGTATTCTACCTATATTATATACGAGTTAACGTGCTCATACAGAACATAAAACAAAAACTAGAAGAAATGGATGAACTTTTCAATGATGTTATGACTAAAACTTTTTCATTTCGTTATTACAACACCGAAGTTGGCAAAAAGTCTTAAAAAAAATGTGTTGTGAGAATTCAACGTTTCCTTTTTTTCTTTTTGTTTTTTACGTGTATTATAGAACACTCAAATGTATAAAATGACAAAGCACAACAAACCTGCAGAGTATACGCGTTTCTTACAATAAACCCGTATTTAAACGAGTAAAATACAACACTAAAAAATAACATCAGTGACGATATTAACGTCATATACTAACGCGATGTTGAGCCCAAATAACAAAAAAAAATCGTCTGGTTAAAGATGAAAACAAAACAAAAAGATAGAATGTATTATCTGGATAAAAAAAAAAAAAAAAAAACAGGAAACAATTACTAACGTTTTGTGCAGCATAAAAAATTCGACGAAAACGTTCATAATATTTACAAGTGTAATACGGTATATCGACTTAAATCCGACACAGAAATTTATCTAAGATACGTTTTCAATTGGATAAGTGTTTTTTTTTATTTTATGTTCGATAAATAAAAACATCAAACCATTCATGCATATAAATTAATATTTAAACCATTTATCCATATAAATTCCAAACACTCGCTAAACGACATCGTGACCAAGCTTTGGAAAATATCTCCAGAGATTTGCACCCGAATAGTTTAACCGAGTGTTGGGCGTTTGAAATGTTTTCGTGCAGTTTGAACACCACGGTGTAAAATAACAAGTCCGTATTCAGGCGTTTTAGAGCTACATTATAAACCCAGAATGGGTATACAGATCGGGTATGAGATAGAAAAAATGCCCGAAAAAAAAAAATATTCCTAAAAAAACTATAGCTATTCATCGCTGATGGCAAAAAATCGTTATCCTAAGGGTTTCCTGGGGTGTTGAAATTTTTAATGGTGTTCGGGTCGTTTTGGTTTCAATAAGCTCTGTGTGGATATTTTCGTCGGATCGCCGAAACATGTCTGAAAACTGTATCGGACCCGATCGAACGGTATCGGCTCCAAACTGTTTGGCTCGCGTCCCGTCGGTAAACGCGAAATCCGACGATTTCTACCGTCACGTTGGACAAGAGGTGCAGGGGAAAACTGCGGTATATTATTATTATATTTCACCTGGCTCTAGATTCGAGTTGATTAACCGAATGCGATTTCGACGCCCCCGGCCGTATCGTCTTTCCTTTCGGGACCGCGCGCAAATGTTTACGACTTGTCTCGACTCGTTCCGCTGCCGTACCGCGGCTTTTGTCCACCCCTCGGTCGTGCAGTGAGTTATGAACCGAATTTCGAAAAGAAGCTGGACGTTCGAATTTGGGTGATTATTCGCACGTTTTATCGACATTTGTACGGTGATTTTTGAAAATAACAAAAATATTTTACGAAAAAATTGCAACAACGTCGTTTTTACCCTCTACGGCGGTACGGTAGCTGTTACTTACGGTTACAAGCGACTATCTGCTATCGATAGGATGTTAGTTTTATTTTATTTTATAATTGTTATTCGTTATGGTACAAAATTCAATATAAATCATGTTAACTATAAGAGTAATATCAATTTTATATTTGTATGAATATTGGCTACCACGTGCACGTATACGACACGGTACGAATTACAGGACGTTCAGCTAAAAATTATGAAATAAAAAACGATTTTAACAAAAAAAACATTAAAAATTGTAAAACAATAAAAATAAAGTTAATACCAATTTATTCATACTTATTTTTGGAGTCGGTGCCGTCAAACATATAGAAACAATAAAAAAAGATAAACAATTTAAAAAAAAAACGCAATTATTAATAAAAAAATAACGAGATGAAAAAAAAAACATTGTACTATGAATACTTTTTGGAATCGGTGTCGAGGTAACCGGATTTTCGGACCTTTTTGCAACGGACCAAAAACACTATACGTAATCGGAATAATCGAATCTAAGTATATGCCGTTCGTACAAAATTGTAGGTTGCAATACAATAACTTGACTGTCCGAACAAATTTTTACTAACGGAACAATTACTGTTTTCCGACTTTGATAATTAGTACTTGTATGGAAACGAAAAGAATGTTGACAACAATATTAATTTGGCGCCAATTCGTATCCAGATGTCGTTCACAAAATACGTAATAAAACTACACTTTATTCGTAGCAGTTCAACTGAATTCTATACCTAATGTTCACGCGTGAATCGTTTCATTTTAAAATGTTCAGTGAATAAGTTGGTAGTTCTCAACAGTTTACAGCCAAGTACCTACTAATTTTAACAAAACAAAATAATAATAATAATTGTTGGGGAAACATTTCAAGAACCTCGCAACTATTTACTGTGAAATAAGACGCACAAAAATAATAATGTTTAAACGCTGCACACAAATTATTGTTGTTCTTACGCCGAACGAATAATTACACCAACACAATTAGTATAACAGCGTCAGTTATGATGATAATTAATATAATTATATTCTGACTAAAAATATATATAGCCACAAAGCACGTCTGTTCAATTTTAACACGTATTTTTGATAGCAATTGTATAATATTTATAATCGGGAGATGAAAACGCGTACATCTGGAAGTTTTAAAACAGTCATTTCTATGTTTTTATGACGTAGTGATGTTGGTTTAACAGCTTTTTGTACTCGCGTGCCCGTTAATGGCATTTTAGACGTAATTTATAATTATGGTCTTTTTAAGCAAAAACCTTTCAAACGTCACTAACGGTCATTCGAATCGTTCAACTATCCTTACTAGAAAGTGGCCGTTCAACACGTCGGCATTCGGCACACAATTACGTTAAAAGTAAAACGAGTTATGATTTGTTTTTTCATGTTTCGTTAATTTTTCTACGATTATTCTACCGAAAAGGATTTTATGACAAATGAAAAATGAAAATTGTTTTTATTACGGGGTGGCACGTTCTTCAGCCGCTCTTGTCTAGAGGCGACTATATTGTTTATTTTAGCGAACTGTTGATATTGTTGACATTTGTAAATTCACTGAAAACTCAATTCTAATAGTTGTTAACTGCATCCACAACGCCAGAGTCATCGGTATAATATAATATTGGAAAATTAATACCGTGTTCAAGACGGCGCCGCATGTAGGCAATTTAGGTACATCACTGCGTTGAATGAATATTCGATGTCGGATATTCGATCATAGTCATATTTTGTTATTATGCTTGGTCGCATATTACACGGCATTGATACCTATACCGTTTTCAAAACAATAATTTGTTTTGTTTAAAAATCCTAGAAAAAATAAAAATATAACAATCGTGATATAAACTGTCCGTCTGTATATTATTGGTATTTTTATTTTTCTATAGACGAACGACGTTTTTGAAAACAAATTGAGTTTAAAATTGAACATGACGCTTAAGAAAATGCGTATTTTTTCCGTTCGAATTAAAAAAGAAGGAGAAATCACGCTAGGTCACGTGGATAGTAATTTTACTGTAATAATAAAAATAACACAATTTTCAATACATTTTTATACGTTTTCAGAATCTACCAGGCGGATTTTTTTTAAACTTATTTATTTGGATACCAAATTTTGTTTTACATTACATTTAAAATTAACAAATATTAAATAACGAATTTGTGTGAGATGAGATTTTTTCCAAAAGTAAATGACAGGTACCTATCACCAGTTTTTGAAAATTTTTCAACTTAAAACAACTAAACATAAAAATTGTGATCACGGATTTTTTAAATCTTTTGAAATAGCATAATATATAACTACATGCATTAAATACTCAAAACTTTTTGTGGAACAAAAGTATGATTAACGTCATCTCCTTAGTTCTTTTCCTTATTTTTATAATAGGCTTATTTTATAGACTCTCAAGCCTATGTCCCCTCAAAATACCATCTGCGTCCATATACCTATATCATTAGAGGTTCTGACGTTAAAAGTCGGAGCACTATTGAAGAAGTTATCGTGAATAAACAGTAGTAAAAAAAGAAAAAAAAAACACACATCATGTGAAAATCAATACATTCTTTGTTTCCCACAGAATCTAAAAACGAATTACATAATAAAGTAATATAACCGAGTAAATAGTATATTATATTCTAGAAACAACGTGTAATTTTGAAAATACTGCGATGTTTGGCTGGTAGATACATTATAAATTCGGTTCCATTGTAAAACTTTATGACAGGGAAAAATAAAAAACAAAAAGTTTTTCTCGAACGCCTGTCGGATCAACAAGTGCGCCGCGACCGGATAAATATTATTATAACAGCCGCAGACGCGATCTCGGAATATTGCTAAAAGACATTAACGATAACGATAATAATAATAAATTAGGTGCGTACAAACGTGAAAAAATGGCAGGAAACATTTCGTTTTGTTTTATTTTTAACGAATATCGGACGAGGGAAGAAAATGCGAATTGTCGGTGTCGAGGAGCACGGTCCGTTAAATCCGTCCGACGACACTGCGATGTAATCGATTTTTAATTTTCATCGCACGATTCTCTCGACGATTTACTTTCGTTCCCGTTCACGGATTTCTTATTATTTCTATTATTTTATAAAGTAGCATTTTTAAGCAATACTTTACAGTTTCAGTCTCACCGTCCGTCCCTTTGCACTTTTACATGCCTCAGTTTTCAACCGATTTCCCCCAAATTAAGTACGAATAGGTCAGACGATATCTTAGGTAGATAGATTTTCAGAGGAAACAATCAATTTCAACGGTTGTAAACGGTAATTTTTCAGAATAATTTTGGATAGTTCAACGTGTTATTATGGAAAGCGAATCAACACGTCATCGGCACTCAATGACGTTAAAAAGTAGAGCAAAACCTCGTTTTGCTTTTCGTATTATTTTTTTAATATTCCTACGAAAATTCTCCCATACTTGAATTTTTACGAAAATAGTTTCACGACTAGTGAAAAATCAAAACGTCACTCTCGTTTCTAACGGCAACTTTTGTTTGTTTCGGCAAATTTTTCCATATACTTACTTTTGTTAATTCACTAACTGTTCAGTGCATACTTCTTTACTTGATATAAAACGCCCCCCAGTGTTATTACTGAATGATATTGTGTTTTTGTTCGAAAATCCCGCCGACGAGTTATTTTTTGTGATCGTCCGGAAATTAAAAGCGAAAAGTTTATTTTATACAAAGATTATAAGTATTATTACTATTATTATTATATAATATATAAACACCGTACCAGTGACGATTTTTCGATTCATCGTGAGCGTGAAAAACGAGAGAAACGAAACCGATCGGGACCATTGAGTACGACAAAACAAAATATTACATACACATAACCCTACTATTATTATAAATTATACTTCGTACGACTCGATGTAAAGAGCATCGAGCAACAGACTCGTTTTCCGCTCGCCAGACCGTTTCCAAAAAGTTTAGACGACGAGTTCACAACTTTAAACGCAGTCGAAAATTCGAATGAGTTAATTACGACGCGACTCGTTTTTGTTTCAAACGAAATTCGTACACAAAGTGTACGCTGACGTGCATCGTTCGGCGTTCGCGGTTTTCATTACCGAGCGTAAACGAGTTAAAAAGTTTATGTTTAAAATTTAAAATGTTCAACTCGATCGACTACTTCCAGTTTAAAATTAAATTGACTGTCTGCATAATTATTATCTTAAAATGTATGCGAATTAAACTTTCGAAAAATATATAATGATAATATTATTATATTATACTGTAGGTACTTATACTAGATTATAGACGATGTAGTTTTCAGCGTATCCAAATGATGGAGAACAAATAATGTTAGCGCTTTAAAAAAGACAAGCGCATATTGTAAGGGATTGATTTCACGTTTTGTTTACAAACCAGTCTGAAGGCGCCTAATAAATTTTTACAAATGTATAACCTACAACTCAAATGATCAACTAAAAACGTTCGTTAAAATTTGACTCGTCTGACTAAAGTAAAAAAAAAAAATATATAATAATATACTTGTCCAACTTAGGTGTTTCTATTATGGCATAACAGGCAAAATGATAAGTACATAATATATACACTAATATTTGTTGGTAATTTTCAACCAGAAAGCGAACAACTTTGATGTGTCATAGGAAAGCGATTATACAGCAATGAACTAAAAAAATCTAACGTTGATCGTAATATTTAGAAACATTTAACAGATGCAAAATTTTGAGGTAAAATAAAACCATTTGAACCATATTCTGTTCAAAACGAATTTAACTTGTTCAGTTTATTTAAATACTACGTAACTCGACGTGAGATCATGTTTAATGGAAAACGACAAATAAAAACTTGTACCTGCGATTTTTTTCAACTTTAATTACACTGAATTTTACAATCCTTTTCAGACTGAATCTCGGGCAAACAAAAACGTAATTAGATTCCGACATGACCGGTGAAATCGACTTCCACGGTTACATAAGTCAATGTATTCGACCAGAAACGTTTTCCCGTATCAATTATGAACGGAAATACAGCTGATATTGTTTACAGTAAAAACATTTCGATGACCCTTTATTATTGAGTATCGTATGAATTATATATTAGTTAAAAAAAAAAAAACAAACAAACAAACCAGAAACAATAGCGTAGGAATGAAACAAAAAATAAAAGTAATTTGCCAATAATAAAATCCATTCGAATTGAAAAAGTTTCATTAATTTTAAATTACTGCCGTCGCGTTATTGCAGTGTTTTGAATTCGATATTGGTGTAGATTATTTTTAACGGTCGTAATTAATTTACTACAGTTTTACCTCGACGCGTGACGGCCGTAACATAAACTCTAAAGTATATATCTATTTTTTTTTTTTTTCAAATTGTTTTATATTATTTATATTTTCAGTGACAGCTGTCCAGACATACTACAAGTAAGTACCTATCAAATATTAAGTGAATAAACTCAATATATTTTTAATTTAAAAAAATTTTTTAGTCATAATATTATATTCTCATTGAAAACAAAAAAAAATTCTACTTGTAATGGGTAGAGTTGTTATGATTAAGTTCTTTTCTGTTTTACAGACGGTATTATTATAAATGCGTATTTTTTAATACGAGTAATTGCTCTTAACCACTTAACCTCATCAAAAATAATATAGTTCGTTTTTACTACGGAAAAATACACGTCAAGTTGGAAAATCGATTGCATGGACGATTCATATTACGTGTAAAAAAAAAAAAAATCTTATACAATAAATTAGAGTGGTACCCTGTGTAAATTGAACAAAATAATGAAAAATGTGAAAAAAAAAGTAGTTCCCGGTAACCTACGTACTCCCAAAAAAAAAAAACTCTCGTATTTTATTTTAAGTATAGGATAAGCTTTCAATAATGTTTATTTTTACAAGCGTAAAATATTCCAAAAATTTCGCTGGAAAAACGAGTGAAATAAAATATAACGTAGTCGATCGGTACTCACGGTTTTTTCGTTTTGTTTGTATTGCACGAACTATCTGTAAAAACAAAAATATCAAAGTTACCATTGAACGAAACAATTTTACATGTATACCTGCATCATGCTACTATAGTAACGAAACACACGAATCAAATTTCGCTTAATACTAAATTAAACTTGAGATCTTGTGACTATTTTTATTAAAAATAAAATACCCGAATCACAAAATGATAAACTTTTTTATTTGCGTATACGTATTTCGACAACCACAAGCCATTAACTTTAATGCCTAAATATTTACACTCTGTTCGGGTTTAATAGATAAGACGACCTCCAAATATTTATTGATTTTTTTTTTTTTTTTCAACACAATATTCAATAGACAAGACGGAATACTTTTTTTTGTTTATTCATTATCACATATACGTTTTATTACAAGATCGTTTTTAGCGTTTCTCAAAATTTCCGGCACACGTGCGAGTACAACGAATCCTCGAGGCTTACAAGCAATTATTAATGTGTAGCTTGTACCGTAAAAAAAAAAAAGTGTGGTCGTGCGGGTGAAAATAACTTACGTTGTATCTCGACGTTACGAGATCATACATAACGTCGAGTCAAAACTTTCCGGTTCCGAGCGAACACAAGAAACATATCGGTTTTACAATGTGGAACATCATTTTTCCCTATATAATACAATAAATTCACATTTTGCTTGTCTGGAAACCAAAAACAAACACCGAAAACTTTTATAACGTATTCTGATGTGTTTTATCATCTAAGAAAATACTCTTGTTGAAAACGAGTGAACATTGCAGCAGCACACATTTAAGAATGTGTATTTATTTTTTTTTTTTATTGTTTTAACAGGAATGAAATTGGCTGTACCGTTTTATCAGTATCGCGACAACAGATTATTACACGTATCCGATTTCACACAATTTGGGGTTACACCGATATGAGTTTGATGTGGAATCCCGAAAAAAAAACTACTGAAAAAAATACCAACGGAAAAAAAGAACAACTTTTATTTTTAGCTTATTATTTACAATATAGAAAAAAATTGTTTGGTAAAAAATTTAAATAAAATATATCTTTACGGAACTAAAATTATTAACATTTATGATTTATCATTGCAAATCAAATTTCTCGTTTCTGAAATTTTTTAATACAGAATTCACAATTTGTATTTGATTTATTGAAATAATTGATAATTAGCCTGATATTATTAATAAATTACCTGTTATAATAGTTTATAAATTACGCACTGCAATACTTTTAAATTTGTCTAACTATATAAGTCTGATGGAATGACCGTAATATTGCAGACCTAGCACTTATTTAGCTTTTTAACTGTTTATCGTAAAACGTCGGCAATCATGAATACAAAAGAAAAAGTTGTTTTTTTTTTCCGTCGGTCTTTTTTTCCAAACACGAAATCGGTGTTACAGTCAAATTTGATTTTTACAAACAACTACTCCATAAGTTACAAACAAATGAGATGATATAAAACTACAAAATAAAAACATTTATTTTTTAGAAATCAAATCGGTTCGGCCGTTTTTGAGAAATCGTTGCCACAAAAATTTCGATATCGGTTGATATACATATTACATAAACATTTGAACGGGGGGTGGTTTCGGGGTCTGAGAACCATGAAAATACAACAAATGGTCCTATAACTCCGTCATTCAACCGAAAACAAGTAGATTAATTTTTTCTATAAAAATCTACGTAACACTATATCTAAATTCAATAATACCATATTTCTGGACAAATTTGGAGGTTTTGGAGGTAAGTACGGATGTATAACCATTATATCGAAACCGAATGGTTTCTCTAGTAAGTGCGTGAAAAAGTTTGCAAAAAATAAAAATAAAATTATAACCAAAACCTGTGTAAAATCGACTAATCTAAATGTTCGTTCAATCGCGCGGTAACGTCTTAGAAAATTACTGCATTTTTATATTGTATCATATACACTTCTTACGGTGTTGAATTTTCCATCGTTTACTTCGAATATCGTACGCGCATCGTATTGTAGTATGAAATATTTTATAGCCATCGAAGTTTGGTGTTTTCGACGTTATCACAATACATAAACGCTAATGGTGTCCAGGCTACCTCAAAAAAAAAAAAAAAAAAATTTCAACTTAATTTTAAATTTAAATTGAAAATTCTTTTTTAACATTTGATCACTTTTCAAAACTTTAAGGCTACTATTTTAAAAAAATAGCCAGTTACAGTTACCGTGTATACCTGTCACGGTTTACAAACAATATTTTATCCGTTGCCGTACGCGAACGTATTCTCCACAGAGAATCACGCAAAGTTTTATCCGCGCGCGATCTACGGTCCGGTTTGAATAATTATCGTTGTTGTGATATTTATGGTTTAACAAAATACTAAACTACCAGCCCACTATGTCGGTGGGTTAAATTTGTATTTATGATCCGTGTGTTTTTTGAAACGAAGAATTTTTTTTGTTCGCAAAAATTTCGCAAGGTCGTCAATCCGCAAAATCTATAATTTCACGCTGCAGAAAATTTAAAATATGTATTCCGACAGCATCTGGAAATAATTACACATTTGTTTTCATCCCTCTCGGAATCCGTTCACCGTCGCCCCACAGCCTCCGCGCGATTCCGAGTCAAAGAAAAATGGACTTACAATTACCGTGTTTATTATTTATTTTTTTTTTTTCATCAAATGAAAATAGGCACAAAACACTCGTCGATCAATCGCGAGTACGCAAATCTGCATTGTAATAATTAACGAGAAAATCTTCAAAAAATAACATTTCAAAGAAAAAGCCTTCGTGTCGAAAATTCGGTTCGAAAATAAGAATAAAAAAAAATAATGCGAAACAAATAGCGAATGTTATGACGTATTTGTTGTATCTAAAAGAATATTGTACAATATTTTATGCGATTTTATAATAATTATCATGGCGCGAATACACGCCGGTTTGAATGTTCTAAAAACTTTGCGGCCGACGGCAGATATATACAGATATGTATGCCAGCCGTTATTGAACTTTCTCCACAGTCGAACGGCAGAAAAAAGTTTTCCGGAAGATTTTAGTTTGTTTAACGTTATCTGGTGATTTATTGTGCGTTAAACTATGCGAAAAGTCCCATATTTTCGTCAATCCCTGCAGTCGGTGTAATAAAACGTCACGTTTACCGTGAAGTATTATTGAAATTCGGTAATTTATATTATTATATTATGCTTTTGCACCAAAGTTTTGTACACGGTGTTACACCGATATCACGAACGCCGGGAGTTAATGACGAGAAAATAAAAAATTATTGTGCACTATAGGAGCATCGAAACAGAATTAAAACTAGGCCAATGTAGACGCAGTAAAAAATTAGCGCCGAGCTGGTGAATCAAAACAAATCGAAAATAATCTAGTATGAAAAATAGTTAGAAAAAAAAAGAGCGCCACTCGTAATGAAAACAATTTTGATTTTCAATAGTCGTAAGACCCTTTCGTCATTCAAATTCCGTGTTTTCGGTAGAAAACCCGTATAACTTGGCTCTTCTTTTCAACGTCATAATAATATGTGCCGATGTGCGTCGAATGGTCCTTATTTCCAGTGAGAAGTTGAATGATTCAAATGACCATTGAAAATATCGGTTTTCGCCACTTAGGGTATTATGATAATTGGTTGAAAACGTTTGCCTGTAGAGCGCGAACAAACGCAACGGACGGGATGACAGACCGAAATTATAAAGTATCGTCTAAAAGCGCAACTGATTAATATTTGTAGATTATTAAAAAAAATAATCCAAGATTCGGCGTAAGTTAAACAAAAAAAAAAAAAGAATAACGATAGTTTTTGTTCGGTGGGCAAATTATTATTTGTACAGGTTCCGAGTGTGTTTTAGTTATAAACAATGTAGTTAAATCAAATATGTAGACATTTTTTGGCTCAAAAACGATCATGTCTAAACAAACATTGTACTGGTCGATATCTCGTACGGATTTCAATCAGATAGGGTTTTTTCCAAACGCTTTTACAACTTTGTAGAAACGAAATTTGGTTTATGAAGTGTTTAACTTGCATAGGTGGATTAAAATATTGTTTTAAATTCACTGGTCAGTAAATGTTCCTGAACTCCTGAGGTAATTTTTAGTTCGAGTTATCCCGGATTTATCCCATCCGTGAAGGTGCGTTGTAGTCCCGAATTAAAACCGACAGTCGCGGTCGCCAAGATTACGACAGTGCATATAATTACTGATTCGATTACACCGCAGCAGAATCTCGAAATTTAAGGGCCCTTTAACGATATCACAGTTCTCGGCAAACTACGTTCTCGGGACGCATAAAGCAGTCGTTTACCTATACAATACCATAATAATATGTCGTTTCGAGGACTGCAGTAAAGTCTCGAGTTACACAACTTTCGGTCAAAGACGGATGCGACTATAACGAGCTTAACCGCGACCCAAAAACGATCAATTCCCCGGTTCTCCACAGTACACGACATTTGTCGTAGTTTGTAGCCTAAAACGGAAACGGGGCGCGATATGATGCGATAGAAAAATGTTTAAAAAGCCGGACAACGTGTTATAGTTTGACGCGGTAACGATTACGCTTTTGTACATTTTAAAGCAATGATAAATCGTTGTCTTTATGGAAAAAAAAAAAACGATTCTGAGCAAAATTTCAGATCGACAAGACGACGGGAATCGACGGGCTATTCGTATAAGGGAGATTAGTGCAATAGATCTCTTTGATTTTGACTTTCCGGATTGTGTTTTCTTGGTAAATTGAAGCTACGTACCGAAGCTTAGCTCGACAGGGCAATAGGAAGCGTGGGCTCTTCTCGAGTTCTCGAAAGATAAAAAAAATAAAATAAATGCGATTTAGGGTATTCGATACGTTAGATGCGTTTGTTCGAGTCGCGGTTAACTGCGTTACTCGCGATCGGCACGAAACGGATAACGATGTAAATGAAACTTTGTATCTACTCGATAAACACCGTGTTTAAAACCATGCTTAACCAAACCTAACCCGAGTGCCGTGTTTGCGTATTATTTACAAGCCAAACATCTCTCGGACCCGCGGCCGCACAAACGAGTTCCAAAAACGAGTCGGCGATTGAACGATTCAAAGGAAACGCTGGGCGAATCGGTGAAAAATATTAACCGCGACGATTTATGTTACATCAATTAGATACTGTATTCATTTGAAAATTAACAACGAAAAAAAAAAAAACAGCCAGATATAAGTGTAGATAGTTAATATAGAAAATGAAATAGACTTATCTGCAGTTAATAAAAAAAAAAAATTTTTCTCGCTAAAATATTCACAAGTCATTAAACGCCCCCAATCTATTGTGTTTTCAGCTTACGTAGATGGGAAAATAAAAATACAATATAATAACAAAATGTCGACGAACATAAGTTTTAGGTTCCGCTTGATAACGAAAAAATTTTTTTGAATAAACATTCTGCGACACTGATAATTATCTGTAAAACGTTGAAACGAAATCGCAATAAAAATGATCAACCGACTGAATTCGTAAGTTAAAAGCCAATGTGATTGAATAGTGAAGTTAATAAAATTTAAATTTTTAACTAGTTTATTCTCACCTGTGGTATCGAATGTCCGTCAACAACGATTTATTTTTCTGAATTTAAAAGCTGAAGACTAGCTCTACAAGTGTCTCGGGTGTCGATGAGTAGTGGAACTACACTGTGAGCACAGTTAAAATGTCGTGGCATTCCATTTTGTGGTCACGCCAAGATTCAACAAAACGCTGTTCGGTGATACTGCTTACAAACTGTAATATGTTTTGAGGCCTCAAAATTAATCTCATTCAACAAGCGAATTTCTCTCCAGCTCGAAAAAAATGATTTCTCTGATCAATTTTGAATTTCTTCGTATTTAAATGTGTTTAGAGTCTGTTTGGCCCAGCAAACGATTACACCAGCACACGGTAACGCTGCGGTGGCGTTTTAAGCTGTTCAAACAGTTCATGTTATTCCCGAGTAGATTTTTCGAGAAAACGTCTCTCCGAACGCGAATTCGTGCTCCGATTTTTATCGTAGAAAAAAAAAAAAAACGTTCTTACGAAAAGCGGTAAAAATATAGATGTCTACGTATTTCATTTACCCCGCAAAAAAAAAAAAAATTTATTTATCGCGACTTAGCACCTGGACTATGGTTATACGTATTACATCTTCGAGGAAATCAAAACGATTTTAACATTTCGTCCTGCACATTCGTCTTTTTCGACCTTTTTTTCCCTTCCATTTTAAAGGTTAAAAACTAACTAAATTGCCCACGTATAATAATATATTTCACGTTTTTTTACACTCTCGTAAATTACTCGCCGGTCTGTCTTTTATATTACAGTGCGTGTACGCGCGAAGGTCAAAACCGATCGTTACGGTCCACCTTTTACGCCGTAATAGTAATAATATGTACGTTAGAATCGGCGATTTATAGCCAAAAACGGTTCCATCTCGGGACTACCTATCAGTTCGATAAATTATATTTTGCAGCCTCGCGCCGCGTAATGTATATTTATTTGAAAAACATATTATTACCGTCCGCGTCGTATAATATCCGAGATTTATAATACTTAAAACACTCGACCGTAGGTCGACCTTTTGTCAGTAGTGAAAATATATCGCCGTATATCGGAGGGCCTAAACTTTTAGCAGAACATCGACGTCACACGTATTGTAGGGCGATGAGTTCAATAGACGAATCAACACCGCGGCTATTTAACGGTTCGTAACAATTACACATCGGTTAAAGTGGGAAACATTTTGACCGTGTTCGTCAAAAATTGAAAAGCGTTTTAAAAAGAACATGAAAATCGATACGAATATAACATGTTTATAGTATCCCCCGGTTTTGCGGAGCGCTGCGCGTCGAGAGCGATTCGCGTTTTACGTTTTACGCGCCGACCAAGTAGGACACTCTGAAAATAATCAGTTTTCTTTTTACGGATTACAATCGACACAACGTTATGATGTTGTTTCACAGGGGCCGGCCATGCGTATTTTATTTTAGTGCCCACGTAATGTATTATACACATCGTACCGGCCACCGCACCGGAGCTTATAAATGTACGTCCGAAGGTTTTATGTACGATAAATAATAATAATAATAATATTACGTGCTCGGCTCGTTCGTATGCCTCGTTCGTATGCTGCTGCTCAACAGATTTCGGGAGATACGACACCGCTGGGACGGCTGCCGGATCGCGGGGCCGTATTGCCCCGCGCGGCAGACCCTTGTCAAAACTTCGAAACGTCGTCGGCCCTACCGGTTGGCCCCGCCCGGTTTCGTACGTCGTTCCGAAAACATTCGCGCGAACCTCCGGGTAAATATGTACAATAATAGTAATCGGCGTTTGAAATTAAAGTCAAAAAATTATCGTGAAAAATTCTAAACATCAGGACAAAAATATAAAAAACCGGTATCGCACTAGGGGGCACGCGTGGGCGGTCTGACGGAGTGACGACTACGCGTTATCGAAAAAACGAGTCGAGCTCGGTCCTGCTAGATTTTTCGAGAGTTTCAAAGTTCGTAGCATTTTCGAAATCACTCGAAACTTCTGTCGATCCTGTATCACACCGATTCGAATGTTGTGCGAAAGTCTCGGCTCGTTCGGATAATTGTTTTGGACGCCGAAAAAATACATCGATACGTCTGACGTCGGGGATTAGGCGATTTTTTCGTCTTGTTCGGCACGTAACTCGGAAAATAATCAAAATATCAGAAAACGCTTTCGTCATAACGAAATTTAAAGCGTACGTCCTATTTTTTATGCAACGCGACGAATGGAGTATTCTATCCGAAAACGTCAAAACATGAACATTTTTTGTCATAAAATTCTCGATTTTTTTTTTTTTGTGGTAAAACTAAAAAAAGAATCAAAAAATTGTAGTTCACGGACCTTTCATTACAGGTGTACTGACTTTGAAAATCAAAAAACTCCTTCTATACAAAAAGTCGTTGACAGAAAATGAAAAAAAAAATACGCTTCTGCCGCTCAGAATCTAAAAAACGTCGTCGAAAAACTACCAGAGTTTTACGCCTCGCGCGTGCAAAATCGGTGTTTTTTTTTTTTTAACACTCGTCAAAAAGTCAATTATTTTTTGACTTTTTAACTTCAATTTCTTTTTTCAACTTATTCAGTAACATTTTTTTTTTATTTCAATCATTTATTTTCCAAGCTACATGCAAGCTACGAGCATATTTTAAATTAACTATAGTTTAACCAAATCACTTCATTCATACATACTAACTTTTAATTTATCTAGTTTTTTTTTTTTCATTGTTAACTGATGGCGATTCAATCGAATTAAGTAAATTTTTTTTAAAATATCGCTCGTTATTGTCTTAACTCTGTCTCTCTCTCGCCATATTTTCACAAACGGAGTTGATTTTACAATGTTGAGTAATAACATTTTTTTTTTTTTTCTCAATGTTAAATAGCTTATCGGACTATTTTTCTATCTCTCGGTACAAATTCGTTTAATTACGTAATGTACTGCAGACGGTAAGTATTTTTGTATACGTTCTCGCGCGAGAACTCTTTTAAAGTGCTTTTCGGAAACGTTATATACACAACTACTCTAAAACTTGGCGTTTTCAGTCTGAATCGTTTTTGTGTACGTATATACGTGACGTGTTCAAGAGTGTACGGCGGCGCACGGTAGATTTCTGTTCGACCCGCAGACAAAACACACTCACACCACTACATAGACTTTAACGCGTATTGATTAACCACCTAGGCCACAGCCGGCGCTATACCTATGTTCCACGACCGCACCCCTAACACCGAAGCCTGCGATCGTCTGCTCAGAATTTCGAACTTCTTAAATCGCTATCGAAACGATATAACTTTCAGAACTTCTATAAAAACACATTATTCAATAAATAGGTAGTAAAACGTAAATGTACAAAGATTGTGGTATCGATTTGGGTTCGGATCAGAATATACGTCAATGTATTGGAAACGCATTGAAACTTAACGTCATATTACATATATATATATATATCGTAACATTGTATGATTTTTCATAATAGTTACGAGCGGTGAACCATTGATGAGACTATATTTGATCACTTGACACTTGATTTTCATAAAGAAAATTCTAATAAAAAAAATTCCGTTAACGAGTACGCGTCAAAACTTAAATTAGGACGTGGGTACCTATATCGATTATAAACTTCGTAATTAACAATACACAGAATTATAATGTAAAAAATAATTCTACCGTCATTGAAAACGGCTGGCTCTTGACGACCATAAAATATATTTCTCCTCGCTGCAGTCTACAGGCTGAACTTTCACATTTGATTCGGGAAACTTCCCGATGAGAACCGGTTCTAGACCGTTTTAAGCCCCATGTGTAACGTTTTACGATGTTAAAAAAAAGTATGATTGATAAAAAAAAATAAACAAATAAAAATTACTCAAAAATGACAGTTTTCGGTTATTTGGTACATCGGAAATCGAGATTGTTGATAAAAATGTTCCCGTAACTTCCAATAACGAAGTTTGATCGACTAGAAAATCGAATATACGAATATACGAGAAGTGTTATCAAATCGATCGTACGGTTAAAAAAAAAAATTCAAAATGTACGGTGGGTCCACGGTACATTTTGAAATATTTGTATTAGATTGTTGTATTAAATAATACCTGAAATCAACGATAAATCATTGCATTTGAAAAAAAAAAAACTGGATGAAAACAAAAAAAATCGCGAATCGCTCCTATTATACACACGTAAAAAAAAAAAATTATGTATTGTACCCAACATAAACTATTTTCAATCTTCTATAACGTGTTACAGTACCTGATGAATATAAAATAAATAAAAATAAATATGAAAATAAAAAATGAAAATGTATGAAATCATTTTTTATAAAGATCATAGCTGATCTGACGCCGGATTTGGCGATTTTTATCGTTTTGGGCGCATAGCTCGGAAGACAATCAAAATATTTGAAAAAACGCTTAAAGTCAAATGAAAATTTAAAGCCGAATTAATATTAATGTGGTGTATTCGACGTAACGATTGGAGCGCACTCCGTCGACCCGAAAACGTCATTACGAACCTGAAAACTTCAAAATTCTCGAATTTTTTTTTTTTTTCTGGGAGGTAAAACTCAAAAAGTTAGCGAAATTTCATTAAAAACGCTACCCCCACCGGAGTCCATAACCCTTAGAAGAGTTATTGACTTTGAAAATCGGAGCATTCGTTCTATACGAAACGTTGTTGGCGAAAAAAAAAGAAACGCGTGTCTCTCCAAAAATAATAAAAAATCGTCCGTACGGAAAATATGTTTATAATTTTTAATTTCTTCTCGATTTTTTTTTTTTCCCCCCTTAACACGGGGCTTAAATGAATTCGCCATGATTATACCACGTTGCGCGCGACAACGGGGGCAAATGTTTTCGGTGAACGTACAATGAAACGGCCA
Organism: Hormaphis cornu; assembly: GCA_017140985.1. Taxonomy (NCBI): domain Eukaryota; kingdom Metazoa; phylum Arthropoda; class Insecta; order Hemiptera; family Hormaphididae; genus Hormaphis; species Hormaphis cornu. The sequence goes on along the minus strand of CM029364.1, from coordinate 8,941,965 downwards.
AGTGATGAGGTATATATATATAACGAATATTTCGGGGGAGGTCCGACGGAATCGGATAAAGCCGACTGAAATCGCGTCGGTTTGCCAAATTCCAAAGGATTACCGCCACCGCGCCCGTTCGCGAAACCACCACCTGCCGCCGCGATCCTTTTTTTCCTTTATTTTTCCCCGGTTAATCTCGCGAACAGAGTTCTATATACGCCGCGTGATACAGCACGATGAGAATTACGGCTAGAGGTGCCAGAACGACATCGTACACGATGTGTTCGTATAAAAATGACGACGTACAAACGTCCGCACGGCCGGTCGAGTTGAGAGGAAAAAGGTTGAAAAAAGATTGGATAGCCACTACTACGGTTATTCGTTTCAAGGCTTTGCGGGTTCTTCAGTATGCAGCTGCTCGTCCGTAGAACGCGCGCAGAAGTGCTCGTGTTAAACACTGTCAGCGGCATGGCAAGATACTTTTTGGGGTATCCGCGGTGGCCGGAAATTCACAAATAGGTTGTCAGTGTATGTTAGGACTCGCGGGTCGTGTAACAGTTTTAAAGATAGAAAGATAGAGACGACGAGAAACGAGATACAACCACGACGGTTGAACGACAAATAAACACGAGAACGGCGCGTATTTCCACGGATAAAACGACAGTATTTAAGGTTGATCGAATAATACGTATTATATACGTCCGGGTCGGTGCGAATCACCGGGACGACCGCCGAATCGTGGGAAAAATGCGGCGACAAGGCTCCGCGTGTGGAACGGGTGGGCCGGCGGAAGTATGATGAAAGGAACGGGAAATGAGAAAAAGGTAAGAGCGTCAAGGAATTATGTGAAGGAGTGGGCTGTGGGAACCGGCACATACACGCCGAGTACGACGGAAGGAGGAGGCCGAGAAAATTGGCTCGTCGGGACAAAAAACAAAAATACGCTTCTATCGCAGCTCGCCGAGGGGTGAGTAAGACCGTTTACAGCAAAACGAATCGTTAGTGGGTGGTTTTAATACCGTACAACTATATATAGGCACTCGAAAATTGTTTCGTACGTGGAAATTGTAATAATAATAATTACTGCAAAACAAACATGTATATACGATGTAACTTACGTTTTGAGATATAATAACAAAATATCGCGCTTTGCCTGAAATCGCGGCATCCAGTCTTCACGTGCGCCAGTGACTTTTAACGACCGCGACAGCACGTGCAGCTGACTCGCGGGTTCACGTGGCGCGGTATAACGTAACTGCGAGCGCGTGTTAATTAACGAAAACAACGCGATACGAAACTAAATATACTGTTTTTGAACGAATTAATTCCGCCCACCGAATTTTTCCTTTTTTTTCCTTCGTAATAATAGTAGTCCACCGGCGACAGGATAATCGAGAAACTCGATCGCTATTGTAGCGGGTACACGTACCGTAACGACCGACGCACGCACGCGACACGAGTCCACGATTTCGCGTTTTGTAAACGGCGGCGGTATTCTTCACATAATTTTATCCAAACGAGTGTCGCGGTTTCGTTTGAGTTTTCACATTTTTTTCCGTACAGCGAATGTATGCGATTCCGTTTCCTCGTTGAACGGACGGAATTAATTAATTTACTCGTTTGTGAGTAAACCGTGTCGTTATGATGTATACAAATAGCTATACGTTTCTCATGTTTCGTTAAATCGTGTGATTGCTGTATCCCTGTTGCGTCTAATACATTTTTCTTCCGTATATTGGTTATTTTAATTTCAGTTGGTTTTTAGTTACATGATATTGTGTCAACGTTTTACTGTTTTGCGTAAGTACGCCGTACACTTGCCCTCCGGGGCGTGGTTGTCTTGTAAATAAAAAATAAAATATAATTAACAATGCGACTATAGTAAATTACTGTATAATAGTAATCATTACACTTACAACGATACCATCGTTTACCGCGGAATGTATTAAAGCCAAATCGGGATACTGATAATTATTATTCGGAAGATAATAATAATATCAGAGAATTTCGTAAATGGGAATATACTCGTTGTTTAGACCTACTGGTTCTCAAACAATCTGTGCGAACAAAGGGATGTCTGGTCCCGGCGTAAGACCGATGAGCGACACAGATTTACTTTGTCTTGTGACAAAACAATACGACAGCAATATTATTTATCGATACGAAACAAAGCCCGCGAAATGAAAATTACAAAAAAATAAACGAAACTCCATTAGAATAACGTACGCCGTAACGATTCGCATTTCAACGGCACACGATTTTGGTTTCGAATTTTGGTGCAAAGTGTAACTGTTTCAATGATATTACGACAAATTTTCTGAGGTCGCTCAAGTAAAAACTAGTAAGAGAAAAAAATGGAAATAACAAAATAAGACTCGAGTCATGACTTCACCCGCAACAGCTGTTTGCTCTAGGATTTAAAACGAAAATAACTTTGGTGTTCTTATTTTTCACACGCGACAATTATTACCTATACTCGCACGAGTAAAATTTCTGTACCCGAACACACATTTCAAATGTGACGTTCATAAAATATGCGTTTAGAAAACATTATCACAAAACAGCATTTGTCGATATTGTACAATAATGACTGCTCGAAACCCGAAAACCGCGGAAAACCGTACTTTATAATGCCTGTTTGCGCCAAAGTTTTTACACTCGAATCCGTGTCGCGAAATGATTGCAAATATTTTAAAATCGAAGTAAAATCTATAGAGTTAACGGAGCGGGCGACGCGCGTAAATTCAATTTTACCGTGGTTAAACGCGAAGCCGATGAAATTAAAATACGGAAACAAAGTCGTCGAAAGGTTTCTCTTCGGGAACGAACAGAAGCCGTATACACGATGGTATATTTTTATTATTACTTTTTTAGAATGTTCGATATTAATGGCGTATTGAACCAACGTTTCGAAGGCGTTCGACGAGCTGCGAGAAACAAAAGCGACACGGACTTATTCAAATGTTTTTAAAGCAAAGACTTGTGTCTACGTTTTCCCGTCAACCTCACGCAATATACATATAATATAACGATAGTGTATAGTTTTCAACGGTTCTTCACACACATTATCACCTTTCGTTACCACGTGCATTAAATAAATTATAATAATATACTGGCTCTTTCGATAAAATCTAAAAAAAAAAAATAAACAAACAAAATAACCATCAATTTGTTTAACGACGTTTGCACGCGACCGGCTTTACCGTTTTGAATTCGTGGTAGCGGGTATACACGATAAAACACCCTCGTTTTAATAATTCCGTTTCTTAGTTTCGAGATATTTTCAAGCAATATTATATCTTAGATTTTGAGCGTACCAAAGCAACCGTAGGCGACTTTTTCGATAAACATTTTTCTGTATAAGAGAAATCATTTGATCTATCATCACTAGCAATAAACGCTCCGAAATTTCTTGTGTGTGTGTGTGTGATATTAGTTAAAATATTTTGAAAATAAAATCGTAAACATTTTTACCGGTTACGTCATAATATTGTCCTTTATTTTTGCCTAGAACTCCTCCAAAAATTTTTTCAAATACCATCTACATTCATCATTATATAATGTGTTGATTTAAAAAGCGTTAAATTTGATGAACGTTTTAGAAAATTATGATTTTTAAAAATAAATATAGAATTATGTTATTATACGTGTTTCAATGTTTTGTAAAAAAAACCTTCAAAAACTGTGAGCGTCCCTATTCAGAGTGACTCTATCCACGACTAGTGTATGATGGTAATTTTATTGAAGACAATTTTTATTTGATACAGGTACTTCTTTCCTTTCTAATGCTTTGATGGAAAATCTCTAGGGAATTTTCAGTTTTTAGTGCACAAAACATACGACTCTATAAATTTGAACATTGCGTCTCGCACGAGTTATGCGCTTTTTTTTTTTGACAGGTTAAAAGCAATTTCCATTCCAATGTCACTGGTCTAATTATGAATTGCAAAACATTTATTTATTTATGACCATATATATCATATTGTTGTTTGTCATAATAAAACATACGAACAAAATTTTTTTTTTTTTTACATACTTTCAGAACGGCGTTCTGGAGACTCATAAATAATAATAGTTTACGATATGGCGATACTATTACGATGTACTGTTTCTATACAAATAACGATGAAATAAAATAATACTGTTTGTGTTTATGCTTTAAACGCTGCACAGACATACCATTATCGGAACAGCTCGATAAGTATTTCAACGAACAAAAAATCAAAATTAATTTCTGACGAAAGTTGAAACGCGTGTATATGATCGAGTGTAAAAACGATTAAAAATTGATCAAATACCATTGTGGTTTTATTGGGACACGTCGACGCCACTCAAGAGTCGTTGTGTTTGAAATATTCAAAATAATAAAAATTTAACCGAAAAATAAAACCGACTTCAAGAAACAAGAAAAGCGCTAAAAATAATAGAGTAATTAAAAAAAAAAAATTCATCACTTTTTTTTAGTCATTTCCGTCCAACTTTTTTTTTTTTTTTTTAGTATTCATATACGTTCGACGGCACCGACTCGAATAAAAGTGATAACATTTTTGTTTTCATTTACTTATTTTATACTTTTTAGCGCTTTTTTTGGTTTTTTTAAAATCGGTTAAATTATTCTATTCACATTTTTTTTTTTATTTCACGATTTTTAGTAGAATGCAATTACCAGTTCGGTGTTCTCATAATTCAACCGGTGTTATTCACGACTCAAAACAGTTGTTTGTTATCGTAACAGCGGTAAATTATATGGCCACGGGGGGTAATGACGACGTTTTTTTTCTGTATAATTTTTTTGTTAATTCTTTCAAAAAGCATTTGAACAGTTTCGATAAAATTCAAATAAAACCGCTTCTGAAGTACGTGAACTATCAAACAAACAAAAGCAATCATCAAAATCGGTTAGGAATTGTCGGAGTAATTAATAGGAACAGACATACAAAAAAAAAAAATACATTCACAGTAAAATATAGAACCCTGTTCTTTTTGAAGTCGGTTTAAAAATTTAAAACTATATAATACACCATACGCATATCATGTGCGTCTATTCATGGGCACAATTTAGTGGGTTAGAAGCGGTCATATACCCCGTGGTATTTAGCCCAACTTTTTTCAAAATTACACAGATTAGCATTGTCCAGCAGTGACGTAAATATGAATAATCTGCGTCACGTCACTACGAATTTCAATTTATAAAAAAAATTCATTATGTTTCTCGATTTCGTGGCCTTTTTTTTATATTTATTTGTGTCCAACAAACTTAATGCACCGTAGAAACCGGAACAAAGTAACAGTCACAGTATACGCGGACTGCTTATCGTCGGCGAGATCGGCAAACGAGAAACGCGTTGGAGACCGCATAACTCGGCCGGCATAACTCCTCTTTTCGAATCATTTGCTCGCCCGCCGGAAACTCCGTGCTTCCACTCTCGGGAGATATTACGACGTTCGCCCTCTCATTTCCCGAGATCTCCAGAGGCGATCCCGAGCTTCCCGACATCTTTCCCGAATCACCATATCGGCAACGACGGTTTGTGTTCGCGTTTTTGCTCGGCAGCGAACGACACTGCACTTATAAATTTTTTGTTTCTCGAATATTAAAACGGACGATTTTTGCGTACTATTACCCGTTCGGAGTGGTCCCGAAACGGAAATAAACGATTCCGTATACGTCACGCAGTCGCAAAATCCGTTTGAATGTTATAAGGTAGTGTTTAAACAGGCTGCGGGTTATATTTATATACTTTATACCTTCTTCTTACGAGTTATATTTCTACAAAGTGAACGAGTAGTGTTTACGGTAATGTGATATATTCAGAGTTTACGGTCGACCGCCAATTTACAAACTAGTGAATCAAAAATTATACTCGGAAACATCGGCGATTTTAATAAAATCTTCGTTTGTACTCGGTTGTTGTCTAAAAAAAAAAAAAAATAACAATAATAATAATAACCAGATAATTCTACGCTTGAGATTTGTTGGAAAAACAGTTTTTTTTTTTTTTTTTTAAACTTTTCCGAGACCAAATATGCCGTATTAAATGTAGATTTGTTTACCTGCAGAAGCGAGATTTTTGTGAAGAAAATTAATCTATTTATTCTGTGAAAATCAAATGGCGCGAAAAAGTTGGGTTTATGAAAAGAGTCTTCCGGTAAACGCGGCGAGATTCGATTTCGAGATTAGAACTAAATCGCCGTACTGTATAATAATACGATGTTATCACGATAAGCACAGCTGCACATATAAAACCGAAAATTTACCGACCGCCTGCGAATCCGAATTTCAGCGTTTATGCATACAGGACATAGGTTAATATAAACAGAAAAAAAAAAATTTCAAATTATATTTTATTTCGAAAAAAATCCACCCGAAATTCCCTACTACACTGACGATAAAGAAGTGCATCGAACCCGGTAATTTTATGTTTGCTCGACAAATATACCGCTAGTTTCCGGAAACTGCTGAGTCTATCAGCACGCGATTTTTCGCCTCGTTAAAACACACGAGTTTTTGTGTTCCCCTCTGTGTGCAGACGTTTTACACAATAACGTTGTGTTTGACTTCCGATCGGGTTGTCCTCGTGTAAACATATATACTTAGGTATATATATATATAATATAAAGTAAGTCTAACAAGCCAAAGAATTTATTTACATTCACTGCAGGACCGGATTTTACGGAGGATTTTAAGGGATTTAAATAACGAAAACAAATTTAGACTATTTGAGGATGTCGGGAAAACGTATGAAAAAAGAAATATACGTCAACTTCAAAAAATAAATGTATCGATTCGTATTCGTATCATTTGCATTACATGTTCTTTAAATTTAGCAGGGAAACCTAGTGCTGAGTTTTTAATTTATTTTCTCTTTCCTCAGACGTTGAGTGTTTTAAATTTTTCGTTATTGTTATTTTACTCCGGGCATCTAAAAGTTGATATCGTTAGTAATCGTTTTCGTTTCGCAATTTTGCATTTAACTGGCGATGGGAGTGGCCGGGAGTGCTCGAACTGTTGTTTTTTTTTTTTGCGAACGATCGGTTGGGGCCGGAGAAAGAAACATAATTGTGTTAAAAATATTCACGAAGGTATTAAAATATCAGAAATTCTACACAGTTTCTAGAATACAAGATTTCAGTGATTTCTCATAGTGTTCCTAGGTGTTGACAGTATGAATCGCTAAGACACGTTGGGAAAAGTATGCACCTGTTTTGAGCAAAGCGTGTTATCTGCAAGCAGTGGCGGTATATGTAGAAAAGTTTTCTACTTCGAGTTCCTACGATTGATCAAAAGTTCAATAGGGAATTTTTTTTTTTTTGTAATCTTAAAATTTTAAACTAAAATATCATTGTGTAAAAAACGCATTTGAAATACTACAATATTTCATCGAATTTTTAATATTTTCAACTAGTCTTACTTAACCAAACTGCCCCGTCACATTCCTAATACGATCTAACATCACGGTGATTGGCTAAGTTGAACATTAGACAGCCGAAAGGTGACTAGATAGGTGTTTAAGCCACTTATGGTGGCTTAGACGTTCTATAGAACTCCTAGGTGTTTTATTGATTGTGTAATCCTAAGAAAAATTTAAAAACAATTATACTTTGCCTATAGAATTGTTAGAAATTTTGTGTACATATCATCGTTAAACTAATATACTTACTTAGGGGACAACTGTGAAAAACAGAATAAGGTGGAAGGAAGGTATATTATTAAAGCAATAATATAATATTTGTTTTCAGTGCTGGACTGCAGCCGTGGGTAGGAAAAAAATCGAGTTATACAAAAATTGACAGTTGCACTGTGAATTTCTAACGTTTTCAACGCTGTTCTACAAATTCATAATCGACTGCGCCCCGTTTCCCAATACTACTGCACACGTATCAGTTCTATAAGGTGCCAAATTAAATATTACGATAACGATTATTGTAAGATTCGGTCATTAAACTAAAGCCATATACGCTTTACAAACGGATTTTAAAATTTAAAAAAATTCACAAATAAAAAAACGTACACAGCAATATCACGGTTAGAAAAATTTCTGACTGAAAAAAAAACTGACATTTCAAAACATGAAATTATGTTATAGACATCTGCGTGACACGCGCAGAATAACCTGG
>CM029364.1:8899677-8933465 GCA_017140985.1 Hormaphis cornu | reverse complement strand
AACGAGTGTGCATTTCGTAATAAAAAGGTTGTGCGAAAAAAACCAAAAACTGAAAACGATAGGAGACAGCACGGGAAAACAAATTTTTATTTTGCGCGATTTCTACGCATCGAAATAGTATTGTCATTATATTGTTTCCGCGGTATGGACTTCTCGTCGGGACGATCGAGCGTACAAATGAAAATTTATCCCGGAACGTTTCGGTCATCGACTGACGGCCAATACGAGAAATTATTTTAATGCATAGGTACGCGAAACTCAAAAACAATTCGGTAAATTAAGCTGTTGACTATACGCTCGATCAGTCATAGGTCGTACAGCATAATGCAAACAGAAATCATTATTGTATTTCTGCGTATGGAATAGTTAGCAGTACATGGAAACACCATCAAAAACCCATTAATCGCAATACTACCAAAACAAACATATCGGTTAGGATATTTCGCGCAGCGCCGTTAAGAGGTTTTAATAAATTATAATAACAAAATCAGAAGCGCCGGTTGAATATACATTTTGAAAATATCTGGTAAAATTTTTCGATGTTTCGCAAGAAACGGTGTTCCGAGTAAGCGTTATTCAATATACCGTACTTAAAACAAATATTTTATAACTTCTGACGATGAAAATATTATGTATATATATTTAATAGTATGATAAATTTGTTAAATTACCGCGTTATTAATAGCTAGGTGAATGTATATAGAATAATGATTTTTTTTTTGTAAAAATACTTCTTAAAAATACAGCCCTTTGATGAACGACATAGGTAGGTACTATAAAAGTGATCGGAATTATGCTTGCAAACGTCCGTACGTGGCACAAGCATTTGTGGTGCAAACGCGTTTAGTAAAAAACGTTTCTTGGACATCCGAATCCGTATGGCTTTTACGAGCTTTTACAGACAAATGCCGAATTCTATGGGCACCTACGCGGAACGTGCGATCGTCAAACTAATAGCGCGTGCACCAGGGCCCTGTTCCGTCGGATCAAACAAAACAGGAAGATAAACCGTGGAAGAAAATGGTTTTTTTTTTTATATATATAAAAATGGCGTCGAAAATTCGTGAAAAATCGAGAGAAAAAAATGTGATAAAAAACCGAGACACCGCGTGATCGTCCCACGGGAGAAAACGGCCGTTTGCCGCGCGAGCAATATTATTAGACATAATACGTATCGAAACGCGAAAAGCTAATCAGCGATTTCGTATTCCATCGTTTGCACGCGTCAAAAGGGCGCCGGCCAAAAAAGCAGCAGAACACGCGTGTTTGAACGTGTTTTACACGCTTTTATCCGCACGCGTAAGTATAATATTATCATGTAGTACGAAATTCACATACGTTTATATTCGTCATTACATTTTATTCGATTTCGCGATACCCGCGTTTCTGTCGAATTATTCCGGAACAATTCTATTGTTCCTAAATTTCAAAAAAAAGTTCAAAGCGATCAACCTTCAATCGAAACTCAAAACCATGTACCTAATATATTGTTGTATCACAGACAAAGTATGTTCATTGACAGCCCCAATATCACTTTCAATTGTTTCCATCCGTCTTTTCTTCGGTCTATATCCTCCAACGTTCATTTTCATAACCACTCTAACTGCTTCAGTTTCCTCCCTTCTCGTCCAAAACATCTCAGTCTATTTTCTCTCATTTTATCCACTATACATACAATACCAACCAATATTGCCTTTTACATATTCGTTCCGAAATCTATCTTCTCTTGTTACTCCACTCATCCATCCAACCATTCTCATTTCCGCCACTCTCATATTCTGTTCTATTTTCCTGTCAACAACCCAACACTCCGAACCACACGACATGGTTGGTCTTACCACGATCCTGTAAAACTTGCCTAATTGGAATTCTTTTGTCACATAAAATACCTTGGACTTCTCGCCACTTTGTGGGCTAAAATATTTTTGTACATTTATTTTATCGATTTTTATTTCATTTTTCTACCCGAGGTAAACCGATTTTTTCGATATCGCGTGGCTTTCGAAAATATACGTATGTTCGAAACGTCTTATACCCAATCGCCTTTATTTTGGCTAACGAATCAATACGCTATGATTAGTGGCAAAAATACTATACGTAAATCAAAACTGTACGACGTGAGAAGTCTTGAAATGTACAAAGTCTTGTCTCAGAAACGTATAGTATAATATTGTCAGGAAAAGTTTGTGTTTTATGCGGTTTCGCATAAGTCTTTTAAAAATCCTCGGGTGTGTCGTTTACGTTGATATCCGTAAAATTCACAGGTCGATTCCCTTATTATTAATATACTTGGTGTATCGGTATATAGGTAGCGGCGTGAGCGAACCAATACTAATTAGCATAGCATTTATTGCGAACTTCCGCCTCACTCGATAAATGTTTAATAAAGGTTTCGTCGTCGATAAAACGTCGAGTCCGGAAAACTTCTAAAAAATACTGCCGGAACCCGTGAAATTGTTTTTGTTTATTTTTGATAGTACACATCGATATACTCACTTGATTTACGAGGTACGAGTTAAACTGTTGTTTTTTTTCCTACCATTTGTAAATTATTTACTTTAAAACGAAAAAGTTTCAAACCGCCACAGTAAACATACCATTTTCTAAATTTCTGTTAAAAAAAAAATATAAGTATATATAAAAACCAAATATTTTAATGTACCTACGTAAAAAATTCGTTGAATTTATTCCGATTTTGTATATGTATATATATATATAATATATATATATACATATACAAAATATATATATTATATATATGTATCAGTAAGCATTTCGGATCCTAAAGACAAGCAAAAATTCCCAGTCGTGAAAAATGTTTTCGTTTTCGAACATATAGTGTAATCGAAAATTCGAAAAAAAAGCTTCGAATAAAGCACCACGTCGAGCCGGTTACCGACCGAAAAAGTGCGAAAAAACACGTCGTTTTAAAATCAATAAATTTATAATTTATAAAACGTAAAATCAAATAACAACGTTCTAGTTACACACTGTATGGAACAGAAAACGATTAATTATTTACTGACGTTACGAAGTATCGACCAATAAGACGGATGACGGATTTCCGTGAATTCTTTGAGATTTGTGTGGCTCACACTGAAACATTTATATAGGTCTTGATATCATTATTATCTTATATTAGACCTATAAATACATTCATAAACTCTATACTACGGGCGAGTTTGTTCTGTCCGTTCTCACGAGAAGAATTGACAGTTGATTCAACGCAGTATTCTTAAATTTAAAGTCCTACCCGTATTACCCATCGATCGATTGCTTATTATTGGCACCGAGTTACGTAAAACTTCCCGAAAAAGTTCGCTCTGTCAAAATATAGCGTTCCAGAAAACGTATAAATAAATCATCGTCAACACAAAACTACGTTGTACTTTCGGCGAAATTCGATATTTTCGGGGAAACGTTACACGACCGGTTCGGTATTATTATTTATTTATTCTTTTATTTCGCGATGAGAAATAATCGCATTTAACGTTGTTCTTTCAGGGTCTTAAACTTAATAATATGAAGAAAATCAGATTAAAATGTTGCGTTTCTTTGACTAATGCCGGCCAAAAATATATGTACTCGGAATAAAAAAGACAAACGACGTCTCTTTGTGGATTATATACTATTATAACCTTGTGCTCAAAAAATAATTGTTCTTAGAAACAAAATTAATAAGTAAATAATATTATACATGAGCTCATAAAAACGTTTGTCGATACCGTTTGATATAATATATACTTTTGAATACAAAAACGTGTGTTTTATTTTCGTGTAAAGCATAATTTAGTTCGAAATTATAATATCGAATCTACGTTTCACGAATTTTGAAACAAAATATTTATTTAAAACGTCGCCTATTTTGGTAATGAAAAAGCAATACAACTAGAGCAGTGAGAGCGGTTAAGAATGAAAAATAAAGTCGAAGAAAAAAAAGTGGAGGAAGATCGATGAAGAAACGGATGGAAACAATTGAAAATGATATTAATATGATAGGTCCGTTATTAATGTGTATGTGTAAGGGATGTGAATGATCGCGACAAGTGGAAAGGAAAAGAGAGGCCAAAATCAAATTGTTGGTAGGAAGACGAGACGAAAAAGAGAAATAGTCGAGCATAAACGAGTAAAAAGTTACAAATATTGTCATTAGCTAAGTGGTAACTTTAACTTTCAAACACAATACAAACTACTTCTAGACATAAAGTAACATTATTTTTAATTTAAATCATATGATTTTTTAACTGAATTAGATATAACGTTATTTATGTATTTATTAATCGTTTCAATTTTATTAATTTGTAATTTGTGTTTCGCCCTTTGTCGGATACGGGACTAACAATTTTAGCACTAATCGTACATAAAAACTTGATTGCATTTTTTTTTTAACGGGACATTGATGATCTTTTCACTTCAACTCAATACTGGTCGACTCAAATCGTCTTTTACATTTGAATCGCAACCCGGTGAGAAAAATTGGAAAATTTTTGTGAACAAAAAAAAAGGAATTATTACATTTTACGGCTTTGGAAACTATAGTAGTTATTAGTATGACGTTTCCGATTTCATATTGAAAACAACGACTGAGGGTCCGGTGCATTGTTATTAGGAATCCGGATTGTTTATGGTTAAAAAACACCAAAATCTAAATATCTAATAGCGTCAGGGGCTTTAAATTTTAGTTTTCTAGAACGCGAAATCGTTTACCGCGATGACGACGAAAAGGTTTCAAAGAGAAAACTATCGATTCATTTCATGCAGCTGTTCAACGAGCCGCAACTTTGTGATTTCTGTTGACTTTCCGACATTCTCTCGGTAGAAAATCAAAATTTAACAGAGTGCGAGGACTTCTAATCACATTCATAGTGGTTTTTTTTTCTGTCGTCCGGGCTGGAATTATTCCAGTCAGGTTTTTTGAATAATTTTATCACGTTGTTGTTTTCTCCTTTCTTTTTCGGCTTTTATAATATATGTACGTGTGCGGAATACAAGACGCGATTTCGCGATCCGAAATCGGCACAATCGTATTGTTTAGACGTTACAATAATTTATAGCCGGACCTGGAAAGTTAATTAAAACGTAAGCACGCGTCCACAAGTCCAGCGTGGTGGTCGGACGAATTTCCAACTTTTTTTTTGTGTCGATCGTGTCGGATAAAAAAAAAATAAATCACTGATTGTTAACAATATAAACTAAATAAACCGTTGTGATATAAACAATAATAATAATATAACGTACAGAAAAAAGTATTGTATTATGAGCTTAGCGAATAATATTCGTAATCGTTTGCAAAGCACAATATATGACGTATAAATTAACCTTTAATTATTGGTAACTATAGTTTATCACCCGACGGGGGACTGCGATAAAATATCCATGTTTATTGGTTTCACTCTATTGGAAAGTAATTTTTTTAAAAACTAACTCAAAAAATTATGTACGTAAAAAGAATTTTCAATTATTTTATTATGATTCGCAGGTCTTAAATGCGATCGCTCGTTTTTTTTTTTTTTTTCCTAGAAATTTTTGCGTTCGCAAATATTGACACATTTGAGTTGTGACGCGGTGGAGAGAAAAATGGATGATAAGGCGGGTTGGAAGACGCAATGAACTCGTAATATAGTCATGGGGACTTCTTGAAAAATCTTGAAATAAGATCAGCGCCGCTTTGATAATATTCTATTTTACGAAAAAAAAAAAAATACGAATTATGCACGGTAATACAATCGTAAAACGTGTCCGTTTGTATTTTCGACGTTATAACGACTTTTAAAAAAATGACTATCGTTTGTATGATACGATTTTGCGAAAAAATGGCTTAAAAAATGCGTTTTCGTTTGGTTTTTGTAACAATCAAATAATTCCGACATTCGCACGAACCACTTTAGATCAGGGTGGTCAATTCAGAAATTCGCAAGTTACTCCAGCACCGCCCCAAATCGAAATATTACGATTTCTGATTTCAGTGCTAAATCTTGTTAAAAAAATGAAATCAGAAATCGCAATATTTCGATTTGAGGCGGTGCTGGAGTAACTTGCGAATTTTTGAATTGGCCACTCTGAGCTGGGGGGGTTCGTACGAATGTCGGGATTGATCGTGAAAATTCCATGATAATTAATGATGAAAATAAAAAATCGTTTCCACCTTAATTTCAATTGGGCGGTGCCAGTGCAACGTTGCGCCGGCACTTCCCAATTTTTTTTTTATATTTGCAAAAATATTGCCGTGCAAATTACGAATGGTATCATGCGAATTAATGCTAACTACATGCTAATTAATGGCAGTGAAAACATTTAGAATTTTCGTTTGGGCGGTGCCAGCGAAAAAAAAAACGATCCAACTATGTATAATACTATGGATTCAATATACGTTTTGAATATACCTATATTAAACGTATTAATTATGATAACCGTAGTTAATTGTTATTGCAAAAAAATTAAAAGGTCTCATTGTCGCCTCCTATATAATACAAAGAGAACTACCGGCTATTACAAGAGAGTATTTAATTTACGAACCGAAAACAATCTCGTCGTAAGATACTTCGCCAAGGCAGTATGTTTCATATTATATAGATTTAACACCCATTGTACGATGGTTCTTCTTTTTTTACACCCTTTCATTCGGGGGTCTGTTTGTTTTTTTTTTTTTTTTTTATATAATTACTCATCATTATAGGTCGTTTTGGGAAAACTCGCGTAATCGTTTTTAACTATACAAACTAAAACGGTTTTAACGCTCTTAAGTATAACGGTGTTACGTAATTGGAAACTTTTGTTTTGCGCAGCGCAGCGTTATTCCGAAACTAAAAGAACTAAATAATATAAAATAAAGAAAAACGCTTAAGCGCTCGGATGCGATGAGACGTTGAGCCGAGGAAAAGTTGAGGTAATTATTAAGAATATTATTTATACATTTTACGCCTCTACTTTTAATTACACAGCCGCGTGCATAATGTCTTCAATTTGTATCAATTTATTTTAATCAACTGAATTCCGCGCTCGCGATGTTCCTAGTATGTTAATGACGGTCGCCCGGCACCCCCGAGAGATTGTCAAAAACTCAAAACCGACCCCGTTTTCTTCTACGGCCAGCCGTAGAGACGCGTAATTACATAAATTCAAATTCAGCGCCAAAAAAGGTGTCCGCGAAAAGACAAAATTAATCACAAATGGAGAATATTTGGTAATTTTGTTTTCACCAATTCGCAAGCACTAATTGAAATATGTTTTTAGTTCAAATAATTTCTGGTTTGATTCGGCGTGATGGTAAAATACGAGTATACGGTAATATGGTTAATGAACCAAAATGAAATGGCAATATTAACAATTATAGACAGCTTTCACAAAGTATTCCCTTCACTTATATAGAATTGGGTTTTCATATTAAACAATGAATATGTATTTTGTATTTTACTGTGTGTTGAGTATAATAATTTCCGTTTAACCCCATGAGAATATTCTTTAAAAAAAAAATTCTTTGAGTATATTCTCTAGCCAGTAATAATCTCCACGAGAATATCCTCTTCTCTTTCGTTCTCGGCTCACATAACTACACAAAGCCAACGAAAATTTTATAAAACGCCTTAACACAAAACGTTTGCAGTATCTCAACGTTACACAACTGTAATATAAATTTAAAAAAAAATTAGTTTTTAAATAGAAATTCGATAAAATATTATGAATAATATTCATTAACTGAACACGATACAAAATAGTGTTCACAACCCACATAACCGTAAATAAAATTAAAGTTTTAATCAGGTATCCGAAAGTATAATATATTATGGTTATTACACACGGATAACTGTGGTGAACAAAAGTCGGTTTTGAATTGATTTTGGCATTTTTACTTTTTTGCAAACTAATTTTAAAATTTTTGAACGGTGAAAAGCGGACTTGAGGGGTCCTGCCATAACGAACATAGTAGTTAACGCAAATGCGAAACCGAAGTAAGCAATTTTGGAAATTATTCCGCTCGCGTTTTGGCTTTGGTTAGATAAATAATACGTGTTTAAGGGGCCCGGTGACGATGCCAATTGTTGTTCAAAAACACACCGCGCAGCGCTTCACGGTGAATTAACGTTATAATCGAATAAACATACTTTGTTTTTTAATTCGACAACATTGTATGTACATATCGGGTTCGTTTCACAGCACTTAAATTTAAATGTATATTTTATATAGGTCGATTTTACAGCTTAATTCGCTCGTTGTTTTAAATAAAATTGAAATTTGGGTTTATAAGTAGGTGAACAAAAAAAAAAACCCGTTCAATTACTTTTATTCTATGAGATGCGGGAACTTTTACCGTTATAATGTCAACGATGCCTATTTAAATGCATTGAATGTGAAAGATAGAAATTGCCCGAAAATCTCGCCCCTTAATAATTAGTTTGATGGAGAAGACTCTTCTAAAAAGTATTTCGCCGCCGTATCATAGTCAAACGCAGCTTAAACGCAATATTTTATGCTCCAATAAAAGATAAAACTATCGTAGAACTCGTGATATTTGATAAACCGAAAAAACTTAAATTATGAAAAAATAACATAAAAATTGTACCAAAAATCATAATTATTATGAGTCATTATACGATCGATAAAAAACGAAAATCGATACACGCGCGAGGAGAGCTATAAGTTTTGTACTCATTTAAACGAATCAAACCATATTTGTTCAACAATGTTTTGGTGTTACGACAATTTTAATTTAATTTAATTTAATTTGTTTACAGTAAATTCATAAAACTGTTATTTTTAAGTACTTTCCCCCCCCCCAGTATGAATTACATTACCGAGCTCACACAGAATCGTTTTTTCAAAGGCAGTATTTACCATTGCATTCAGATGCAAAATTTTAACCACAATTGCTGAAACACAGAATTACCAAAAGAATAGTTACCCGCTCCAAAGCGCAGTTGTAACTCCAACAAACTTCTCACCCGACCAAGAATTCAATGACTTTCTTCAATTCTGTTTTTTTTTTTTGTTTTTTTTAACTAACGCCCTTTTATACGATTTTCATATTCCATTTTGTTCTTATTACCTCTCCAATTTAAATGTAAAAAGTATATCATACTAAATAGTAAAGTAGATCCTGTTGGAAATTGACAAAAAAAAAAGTTCACTAACTTTTAAATAAGTTTTCCGATATCAGTACGACACCTGTGGAGAATGTAACGAGTTTTTATAACATATATTTTTCAATAAAAATATTCTGTTTCCATCCGGCTAACCGCATTATTCGAACAGTGCAGTTTAACAAAACCCGAAGTCGTGACGATAAGATCGGATTGTTACAAGAAGAAAAAACTATTTAATTCTACAGCGACAAACGCATTTGAAACAATCGTTATTTTTTTATAGTATGAAATTAGTTTTGCGACATTACCAATAAAGTATGTTTCTTAGTTTTGAAATTATGGGTACAGCTGCAACTAACATTTTTAAAATTTTCAATTAAAAAATATCTTTCGTTTCCGCGGATATAAATAATGAATAATATACCAGAAAAATGTGATCCTATAGCTTCTTCAACGTCAGTTTTAATCTTTTTGATGATACACGCTGTTTTTATACAAGCCAAGTAGTATTGTTTCGATGTTTTAAATTATAAATAGCACGTTTTTGGTGCTGATAAATAAGAATAAATCTTTCGATTTAATCGCATTACTTAATTCGTTTAATATATATATGGGTACAAAGTAAATTTTCATTTTTATTGAAATGTTTAAAAACTCCTGAGGCATTATTATTTTGGGGGTTTATTAAAACGGTGGTTCGAACACCTTTCATAAATTTACAGGTTTTTCTCCGAATGTTCGGCATTTTTTAGACTGTTGACTACATAATTTAAATTTAAACTTTGATTTTGTTCCATCCTGTTAATGTAAATATTACAGAATAACCCATGTACACAAAAACGAATACTGTGTACCTACTAACATCCGTCTAAAATCTAAAACAATCCCAGAAATTTTTCCTAAAACATGAAACTCAATTCGTTCTCGCTATTTTGGTAGCTATTCCTTTACAAAATTTTAGTATGTTAAGCCGTCGCGTGTACAAATAGAGACACTCATAGAACGATGAGGAACGACCAGGAACTGTCACTACGACGAGTTTTACAATAGGACCAGAAACGTTGAACAAAAAATGTTCATGTACGGTACTAAAACGTCGATGAAACTTTGATAAACTTCAAACAGAATGATTTAAAATATTTCAAAATATAAAACACGCGTAAACGGAAGAAAAAAAACTGTCAGAATGTGTCAAAAATTTAATCGAGTATATAATAGCTGTAGGTGTAGGTACACCACAATATTATACGTGTCGGCTAAACTTTTTTAAAGAGTATGTGACAAAGAATATTTTAACCATTGTCATAGCTGTTTTCTAAAAAGGTTTCACCATAAAAATCGTCCGATAGAATATTATGCAGCTGTCATTTCAGTTTATATAGCGTTAATATTTTAATGAATATCACTACATTTTCACTGTATACTTTTCAATAACGATGAAAATACTACTTATTTAGAAACGTAGACAAAACCGGAATACACTACATATAATATGTGAATCGTTGATTCCATTGAGGGTGTTTTTACAGCTTCATAAAAATTCAATTTACTTTAAAGTTTTTAATATTATCAATCTGCTGTACGGTCGAAGTTTAATAGTTTTCTCAAATAATAATAATAAGAAAAACATTTAATAACAGTGTACAGTAAATATGTACACTGTAGATAAGAAAAAAATCATTGTTCAAGAATTAAGAACCACCCGGAGACGAGATGATATAGTGTATTATATGAGTAACGTGTAAAAGAGAAACCGTTCCCCTTACCGACAAAAGCTATATTTTATAATTATCAGGAACGATGGTTTACCGCTAAAGGTTAATAAATTAAAGCGATTATTTAGAGAAAACGGTGAGAATGGGGGACACGCGTGGCGCTAATTCAGGCAAGTAAATTTAAATAAACCGAGAATATTCACTGATATTTAATATGTGGAAAGTAGCGCGATAAGTTCCGTAACTGAATTAATTAAGACGTGTACGAGAAACGGGAAAAAAAATTGCAAAAAGATTTAAAACATGAGACGATCGATATAACATTAATAGCGCGTTTACGGTCAACTATATCTGATCTGTTTCGTGAAATTTACCTCGAATGTTACGTTTAATTGCGTTATTTTTTTTTTTTTTTTCAAAAACTTTCAACGATGTAAATCAACATCGTTTTTTCACCTGCAGCGTCGTAACTGAACGCGGTTCGAAGATTCTCAAAGGGCCAGCAGCCGTGTACTATCTGAAAAGCGAAACCGTTTAAAAATTAAAAAGCGTATCCGTCTTTTACACTTTCGATGCCGAGACTTTTCAAATTGCGTTTCTGAAAACAAACGTAAAGTTTTCGGACCACTCGCGATCCGTCTTGTTTCTCTCACTGTTGTCCATCTTTCTCTTTCTGCTCACTCGACGACACCAGTAGTTCTACTTCTCGAATCTTTGGCTCAAAGACGCAAAGTGTCTCTGTCCGTATCGCGGATGGGAACTTCCACAGCTGTATTTTCCACGGCTAATTTATTCTGTGCGTATACACCGCGGTGCTGTTATCCGCATACGTCGTTTTCGTGAAAAATCCAAACTCTTGTGTTGTTTGAAAAAAAAAAAAAAACTAACTAACTATTTGTGCGTTATTTAAATGGCGTATAGTTACGAGACCGTATCAATGGACAACGACATTCAATGTAGAAAATTAATTTTGACAAGACTGATTCGCTTGTTTTCGATCGATTTTAAAATACTTTATATTGCCGTACCCCGTAATCACGTTTTCGGATGATATTTTTGCTCTTCATTTTGCCGACGATATTTTTAACGGACATAATAACGAAAAAAGTAAACAATCGTGTTCACACGTTTAAATTAAATATAAGTTCTGCCGTTAGACATACTGTATCACTTTTTTTACGGTCAAATATTTGCCGAACGCGACTTTCTTTGACGATTGGTTTTTTGTTTTATTTTTCCCCGTTTAAACTACAATTTTTTTTTTTTTGTTTTTACGGTTTAAATTACAAGAATTCCACGTCGAAAAACGCGGTTCGAATATTATAATCGATTGGATCCGCGCGCAGAGGATGGAAAGCGACCGTTTCTTTTATGCGCCCCGTTTATTCCTACGCCTTCCCTCCTGCACTCGCCGTGATACGTAACGCTTTTACGGACGGTGTTACTGACAGCAGTAATTTCGAGGACCATTTCCGCGGAAAACTCCTAAAACCAACAATGTTCGTTTAATCGGCATACTTATTCTTCAGAACGATTAATATATTCCTTGAACGCGTTTCTCCTCTCCGACCCCGCGTCGAATCCATCGACACTTTTGTTGAACCGACTCGGCGCGAACTTATATATATATATACGAGCCGATCCGCTTTTTGTTTTTCAATCCATACGATCTCCCGACGGTAAAGCGATACGGCAGCTGCTGCTGTTAGACGCGGGATCGACGTTGCCGTATCGAAGTTGATAATACTACGATGTCGAACTAAATAAGACGAAATTTGACGGAAAACGTTTGTGAGAAACGACGCGATGACGACGACACATTTCGTTAGTCATATTGTGTACTTATTTACATTATTTAAACGGTTTGACGGATGACGACGTATCGTGTTGTACATGAGCGTATTTGTCTCAAGACTGCTATAACACGATTACACTTTGGGCGGACTTGCCGAGCCCGATATTTGTTCATTTTTACACAAACCTACAAACATCACCCACGTTTTTGTATGCGCCCGGTAAAAATTACATCGTTCATGAACCGTACTAGTTTGTATGAAGGAATTAAACCGAAAATACTTTGGATACATGGTCGGATATTGGAGGTGAGGATATAACAGAATATGCTTGGGGCATAATATTATCAATATATACATCAAGGGAATTTATAGGCACATCATCAACGTTCTCAAAGGAATTTTTTTTGTTAGCGCGAAATTCCGGGATCCACTACGTCCTGCTGGCACTTTGCTCGAATAATATTTATCGCGGCACATTATGAATAGAGTTATAAAAAACGAAAAAATTAAAATAATGTGAATAATTATCACGTTGGGAAAATCACTGTTTTTACCGGGTTAATCAACGTTTTGGCACCTTGCGTATCCCTATCATATCATATCTCTATGTGTATGCTATAGATGTGCTCGAACAAAAACGGATGGTACACAAGTGTAGGTATTGTTGTTCGATGACGAATATACTCGGAAACAGAGGTGATTCGATGTGTAAAATCATCCCGACATAGGTCGAACGCCACGTACGGTATAGTAAATAAATAGTACACGTTTTTATCGAAACACGGTTTTTTTTTTTTTTGTAAATCAATCGCGAACAGTTTCTCAGTATACTTGTGTGTTATGCTTAAATATATATATATCAATGTAGCAGACTTTAAGTTTCAGTCGAACCGCATTCGTCGTACCGCGCGCAGTACCTACGCACTCTATACAAACAGCTCAGAAAAAGTGTTTTTTTTTTTTTTTTCAAAAATTCCAAACATGATGATTTTTCGCACACCGTTTCCGACGATTTTCCCGGGCACTTTATCTTAAACCCATGCGTTCGTCCGACTCGTCGCTATAAAGTCCTTTTGTGTACGTATACGATTTTCAAAAGCGGTTAAAGCGGCCGAGTTCTTTTGAACTTTTCGCGTGGTCGAGACGAGCGAATAAAAAACAAAAATCTCAAGATCACGTCGTGTTAGTATCAGCGGTAATTAAAATTTTAATTTTTTTTTTTCGCCCTTTTATACCGCACGGTAAACGCTCTACGGTTCAACAAGTGCTGCAGCGAGCCGGGTGCACACGTACGCGTAATGGTTTCGCGCGAACGGGGGCGGAAAGAACACCGCCGACCAGAACGAGACTTTCGGAGCCGGGAAATGAGATTTTTTTATGATATTTTTTCTTTTCTTCGTTTTTTTTCTTTTCATCTTTATCGTATTCAAAGTTTTCCGCATATTCTTTACGGTCGCCAGAGCAAACACCACTACCGCGCAGCCGGGCCGTGCGTATTCGCGAGGACCACCTGATATTGTAGGTATATATATTATTATATTACACAAACGAGAATATTTTTGGACATCGCTTTTTTGACGTCTCAACAACACGAATTCACTGGTACGCAAAACGTTTTCTCTCCGTCGGATCGTTTTTGAACGCGATGCATAATTATTTTCGTTTCGAACGTCGACAGTGAAAACTATTCGAGTATTATTCCTGTTGCAATATTAAGTAACGCGGATGATTGGTCGTATGTACACAGGTATATTGTTTTCCGAGACTAATTATTCGTCTAGGTTACGATGATTTAAAAATATAAAATAAAATTCGCGTTGTTATTTCCGAGGAACTCGGCAGTGGGAACAACATTGCTGTTGATGCGTTTAAAAGTTAAAATATGATCTTATAAATAATTACTGTTGGAGTTTAAGGCCAGCAGAGAAATTACGATTCGAACAGACAAAATCACGAACGAAATGGTGCGTTTGAGAATTGTATAAAATGATTTGTTAAATGTTACACCATAGTTTTTATAAAATATTATATTTATATTAATATCGTGTAACCAAACATAAACGAAACTCAAGTTTCGATAGACAAAATTTTCTCAAACAACATCATTATTGTAGTATTTTACATGTTTAACGTCGTCTTCGTAAATAATACGAGAAAAAAGTTTAAGCCCGAAATCAGCGGAAACTTATTAAATTTATTATTATTATTTTTTTTTTTTGGGGGGGGGGGGGAAATTACCTGGACAGCATTTCTTCCAACAGTTTTTAAAATATTCTTTCGTAAAATGTTCAAACAGTTTTAACGACACATTTTCGGGAGTTTTGAAAAATACTTGAGATGGTAAGTGAATACCTCGTGAAATTTGGTGGAAGTTTAATCTGGTCGGTATAATATTGCCGACCGAAATAACAATTAATGTTAATGAAAAGTTTACGGATTATGAGCTTTCCACTCAGAACCAAAAACATTTTAAAACAATACGACCTCGTGTAATTGCTTTAGCAAAAAAGCGGTTAAAACCGTTTCCGAAGGTCAAGGTTACGTCCGTTTTTTAACCAGCACGAAATGAAAATCAAATAAAAATAACAATGCGTGTCAAATGTAGGAAAAAAACAAATAACTTTATAGCGGTAACTTATAATGCAGTACTTTACCAAACACTCGCATTATATAGAGTAGAGCTCGCGCTGAACAATTAAACGCTAAATAAAACGTTTTATTTCTATTACAGATAGAAGTCGACTGAGTAGAATAAAAAACTCTAATTTCTACTTCTTATGAATATAATGTAACGTTTACAAAGAACTTTTTGTCGATACATACAAGACGGTATGATGTGGTGAAAAAATAAAAATTAATTTCGCTCTTTATGCATTTTTACTCCAGTATTTTTTCAACATTTTCTACGGAAAAAGTCGTAAAACATTTCAACGCTATTTTCAAAAAACGTTGAACTTTATTAAAATATTCGTGTCGTTACAAATAATACGGTTTCGCCCGTATCAGGGAAAATATATGGTATTTACCCGCCACAAAATTTATTTTATCCCAACGTTTTGAATAAAAAATATTTACGACATTTGTAAAATTGTGATGCGCGGCATACCGATTGAGTAATAAAATAAAAAATATTTCGAACATAATTCAAAGCTCAGTTTTGGTATACCAAATAAAAATGAAAATAATCCCGCAAATAATATAAAAAAAACTTCGTCAACTGAACTTTTAATAATGTGTACATTTTTCTTTATTTTATATTTTTATTATCTTTTAGCTTTATGTTGTTTTTTTTTTTTTTTTTTTAATTCACCCAATTCAACTTATTCCGACCACGCTATGATGGATGGATTATCTTTTTTTAACGCATCGTCTTATTTAAACAATTATTTTTCATAAAAGGTTTTTATTGTTCTGTTCCTCTTGAAATACGTCGCGGTTTTGTTTACTCTGAACTTTTTTAACGGAACTTAGAAGAACGTTATATTCGTCGTACTTGTTGAGCCGTTTTCCAAACGGAATAATTAATTATCGTTTGCTCGAAAATTGCGGGGGGGAAAAAAACAATAACAAAAAAAAAAAAAATATCGCACAATGCACTCGATTTAATAAAATTTACAAAGATTTCGCGGAACACAAAAAAAATTTTTTTTTAAGTATAGTTTTAAACGTAAATATAGCTTACACCACGGTATGCGTTTTCCGTTTCGGAAAAGTGTAACGTTCCTGGAAATTCTCGCACTCGAATAAATCATTATGGCCGTGACGCACAATAAAAGTTTATTTAAAAGCCGTTTCGGGCACAGCGAATAAAACGGAATTGTATATATCTGTAATAAATATATATATAAAAATATAATAAAAACAAATTATTGTGTTCGCAGAACTTTGATCCAAAATGGAATAGCGTGTTTAAACGGATTGACTTTTATTTTTTTCCAAAACAATGTTCGCCGCCTTTTTAATACAACATCTCTGACGGGAAAACGGCGATTTTTTTGTTTTTTTTTTTTTTTTTTTTTCGGTGGGTCAACAGTGACGAATCGCCGGGAGTCGCCGAACTCTACTTTTCTGTTTCGGATAAATTACATTTTAAATAAGCCGAGGGTCAAAAGTTTTTTTTTTTCTCCATTCATTCTTTATAATATAACATTATGTTCAACATCCGTTTGGATTCTGAGTGACGAGCGATTCGTGTATTGTTTTTACAATGATGTTTTTTTTTTTTTTCGGTTTTTGTATTTTCTGTCAACGACTTTTCGTATAGAAGGAATGCCCCGATCATCAAAAAAGTTGTAAACTTTCTAAACGTTCATTGGACTCCGGTGGTACTTTGGTTAAAGCTTTTTTTTTTTTTCTTTAAATATTGCTCGCCTTTTGAGTCTTTCCCCAAGGACTTAATAAAAATCGAGATTTTCACGGCGAAAAATTAGATGTTTTCAGATTTTCAGGTTAGTTATGACGTTTTCGGATAAGAGGAATGCTACAATCGTTACGTTGAATACCATATAAAAATTGGGATTTCGGCATTAAATTTAATTTTTTCAGAATCGTTTTTTGATATTTCGATTATATTCTGAGTTATGTGCCGAAAACGACGAAAATGTCGAAATCGCCAAATCCGACGTCAAAACGTATATAGTTAATAAACTAAAGTTATAATAAAATATTACTTGTCGTTTCCAAACTTTTATGTACTTACATGATGAATTAAGTACGTTAATAAAATTGAAAAAAAAAATTTGCTAGGTTTAATACACTATTTTTTATTTTTTTTACGTAGGTATGTATAATATGAGTATTTCGCGATCTTTTTTATTTTCACCCAGGACTAATTAGATTGAATAGTTCACTCAGAATCGTTTTATTCAAATACAGTTCAAACTGTTTAAACTCAAAGCACTACAAACTATATAGTATAAAACTTAATTAAAAAAGAAAAATACGTTTAATTTTTCAACACTTAACTATTCATCGCTATTATATACAAATAATAACTATAGTTTATTATCATACGTATACATTATACACACGCGTCTCGTTCGTTCACGATATTATCGACATGTTCAATAATTATGTGCGGTCAGCATAAAATATCGACATCAGACATCTCAAACTCGATTCATAGTAACGTCAAAGTTTATTAAACTTCGGAAAAAGTTATTTAGAGTACATATTCGAACAATTTAGAGAAAGATATTTGAAAATTTTACGAAGGTAGGCACCCGTTTTGACGTATAGACATTTATTTTTTGAAATAAACATGTTTTTGAAAACACACGAACCGAATTTTTTTTTTTACAAATCGAGCAAACACGAAAACTCGAGGTCCTCGATTTTTCGGAATTTTAACGGTAGAAATAAACACTCGAAACTTTATGGAAACGCAAACAGAGATAACGTTTACAGTAAAACAAAGTATCGACTGTAAAACAACTATATAATTTTATTTATATAGATAGTAAAAAAATATTGTATTAAACATACAACTAATGAAATAAAAACACTGCGCACTCAAAAGCGTGCAGCTCGCGAATAGCGTTCTATGTTTGGCGATAATAAAACGGATACGACTTTTATCGAAACAGCGAATTCGATATTTGTCTTAAAGTTACTGTTCGGCTGTTTGGCCAATAAATTGCGTACTGTTGCTCATAATCGCAGTAAAAACAAAAAAAAAAAAAACACAATAACAATAATAGCGTTTATGAATGGGGACGGATAAGAGGGCGAGGGAAAGATAAAAACGATTTTATAAGTTTATCGTGATTTAATATTCGAAAAGTTTGAAACGAATAGTGCGATATTGCGTTTTACGTGGAAACTATCCCTAGTACCACCTATTGTTTAAGTTTTCGGCGCACCAAACAAAATACGTATCTTATATACGACTATTCGTTCGTTTGCGTCGGTTCTCCATTTCATAAACTCATCGTTCGCAATGCTAATTAAAACCATAGAAAACATTATAATATATTTGTGTAAAGTTTTTTTTTGCTTGTTAACTTTTAACTCAATTTAACTTTTTGTTTTTTCAATTAACTCAACTTGACAAGTTAAAAAACGTTTTTAAATTGCCCACACTTGCCTTTTTATACGTTTTCATTTTTTTCTCATATTTGGTCACCGTCGCGACGGTTCGTCGACGGCTCTTTACAAATAAACGCGCGAGTCAGTAAAAAAACACGCCAAGCACTCCATCACGCGGCCGCGTAAATATTTTATTCGTGTCGCGCCAGACCTCGTGCGAGAGTGGACAGTAATAAAAAGTGATGCACCAATACGTTTTTCAATAACGCCCTGTGTAGTAATCTATCTATTGTACAAAAAAATACGAGAGGTTTTTTTCACACTTTTATTTTCTTTTCGTCTGGATTTATTATTCATAATAATATATTATTATAGACCGTCGTCGTCGATGTAATAATATTATAATATCAACAAATACGCATTATGGAAAAAGAGTATATAATATAGATACGCGTAACGCTCTGTCAAATCAATTCATCGGTGTAGGTATTCACGAGGGTAGACACGGCGGTAAGACGCACCCCCGGAGCGAAATGTTTCTCGTTTAAATAGTGATTACTCTTTGGTTAAATTTTGGATGTAAGCTACACGAGTCGATAAAAAAAAAATTCCACACCTACCTACCTACCTTCGTTGGGAAGACTCTCGTAAAAACGCCACTGTACGTCACTTTTATAATAAAAGCTACGCAAAATATGCGCGTTGTTTTTTGACACCCGAACTCGATACGAAACGCCGCCACGAACGGACAAGTTCCAAACGTAAGACACTGCAGCAAAAATGTACGGCTAAAGTTTCGAAAAAAGTAAAAGAAAAAATTAGGTTTACGTTGCGCGAATATTTAAGGAATATTTTAAAAAGTAGACGGATTTTTTGAACACTTATCAACACGACGACAGCGACCTATCGACAAAGGCGGACAGTGACTAGTTAAAAAGTTAAAAAGTTGATTGTTTTTAACTTATTCTGTTAAAAAACGATTCAACTTCTCATTCGGTTAAATTGTTTTCGTTGTCGAGCGAAACCAACAGTATCCGTAACTAGTTTACTTAGTTTTCTTGTTGTTTCAATCGTTTATTTTCCCAAATATACATAAATTGAAAACGTCATAATCTCTACTGAAGGCAATTAAACTTAACCCGTTGCAGTTTTTTTTTTTTTTGCTAACACCATCAAAGTAATTTAGGCGCACAGTATACTCAACATACGAATAATAATAGTGCTATGACGCTCGTTACACGCGTCACGTCGTGCCTGAACGAAGCGTATATTGCATTTACGTGTGCAGTTAAGTACCTGACAACGTAGTCCGTCGCCTCGTAATATGAAAATATATTATTATATTTCGGGATAGAAAAAAAAAAAATGTTGGCAATGTTACTGATATACTACAGCGCGTTTTTGCCGGTGACGTTTATACGCCGCGAAAATTATTTACGATTTTTAGAAAGCGAAAACGTCTATTGTTTGTCGTACAGCGTGTGAGTACCACCTACGGGGTAGGTAAGTAGTAGGTGTATACCGAGCGGGGAAAAGAGACGACACATCCGAATTCAATTTTCCACAACGTCTTATCGGCAACGGCCGCCACCGCACTGAGCCGTACGAAAAGTATATATATAAAAAAAAAAGGTAAAAATAAGAGAGGCTACGAAGAGGACGTAGGAAAATGAAAAAAAAATAAAAATAAGAGAAAATAACGAAATAGAAAATTATAATGTCAACGCGAAAAGATCGTTACAAGACCACCTGAATAACAGTCGCCTAATAGGTTTTCCGTTACCTGCCTGCCATTCCGGTTCGTCCCTTTTTACGTTGTGTCCCTTGGCGACTCGCGGTGCGGTCAGAGCGTTCTGCCGGTTCTGTATAAATAGCAAAGTAGGACTAAGTTGGTGTTCTTCGATTTTTTTCTTTTGTTGAGGCCATATTTCTCATCAGGGGGGTACCCATCCAATGTTAAATACGATATTTCGAATATAGTTTGACGGGGAAAAAGATTAAAATTATTTTTTTCCGATCGGCAGACGCTAATGGTATTATAGTGTGATAAAATTTGAAGTGAGAAGAAAAAGTGTCGATCAACTTGTTGCAATTTAATCGACTCCTTGAACGCAGAACCAAAAACTATACGAGAGTATTGATTAGCGTAGCAAAGAACACTACAACAGGGATAGTAAGACGTTAAGACTTGCTGAAACTATGCGAGTATGATAAAATTTCACGCAAACAAAAATAAACCGACGCTGAACCGAACGGTAGGTATAAACGAAAAAAAATTCAGTATGTACAAAAGTATAGTTTATATGTACGGTTTAAATTACGGAACAGTTTTGAGCGGACGAACAAACTTCACATAAAACACGAGTTGTCGCGTTAAAATGGCCAATGCAATATCGTAGGTACAGGAAATCTACAATATTATAATTAATGTAAAATCGAAGACGAGTTTCGAAGCGAAGTGGTTAAACACAACCGCTTCAACGAGCATTACTACATGCGATTGTTCAAACAAGACTACTTGAAAAAAATAACTATTACTGCGAGGCGATTTTAATCAGTGTTAAACGTTTTCAAAAAGTGTTTTTCCTCTTGCTCGTCGTGGCCAAAACCGTTTCCGTGAACGGCAATTTATATACGGTCTCGGCAGAGGATAACAACGAACTATTGCAGACATTTCGAAAACTACGTGGTCGCCGTGTACATTGTATAATGTCGTTTTGTCGGACTCGAAAAGTTGATTTATCGCAACAACGATTTTGCCGCGTACCATTTTTTTTTTTTTTTTCACCTCGAGAGGGCCAACCGTGGCTTTTTCGTTTGAACCTACTTATTTTCATAAAAACATAATGATTTATGCGCAGTTTTTCCGGGAGAACGTGACGGAAACCTCAGACCACGGGTCGCACGGTCGTGCTGAAAAATCAAAATGAGCCGACCATGCTTGTATAAACGAGGCATAGACGCTGTTGGAGGAGATGAAATGTTTTTTTTTTTAATTTGTCTTGAACCGCCCCCAAAATAGGCTGTTTTGTGCATGCTTTACCTAAAATAACTATAGTGCCCATCCTCAGTATTTGTTGTGGATCTATGCCAAATATTTCTTCATGAACATTTAAAGTTTTTCTGCTACGTTTTGTGTTATGTTACTCTGCGAGACACACTTACCCCACTTGCCTACCCACCCGCTCATTTTAAGTAGGAGTGAATTGCTCTAAAAAAGGCCAGAAATGCTTAAGGCTATTCTAAACAGCACACGAACCGTCTCGGGAAAGTCGTTGGTATAGACGCATACACCCAGTCGTAAAATTCCTTTAGAGTCGTTTACCTTCCAGGTAGGTTAGGTCCCAGGACGGTCGTTAGACTTCCAAAACGTCCGATTTTGGACCGTCTTCGCGACCTTACCTCAGCAACTTAAAAAGACTCGAAGGTACTATTTTGTTGCCAAATGAGAGATCCAGACCTTCTGGGACGGTCTGCAGTTACGTTCCCGGTAAGAATTTTCCGTCAGGAACAAACGTGGATGGAAAGTGCCCAAGACCGTCTGTGCTATTGCAGGGTAACCATTCGGGGGCCCAAGTGCTATCCAGCCCAATCTAGTTTGCAGCCAGTGGACGTAATCTAAACGATTATTGTTTTTCATCCCGCGATTAGAGTCCACGATTCGGTGTTTACGACGGTTGATTGTAAAAACGTTTTTTTGACATCGCTTCTATAGCTTCTATCGGTCAACTCGAACTGCGTACTATATGACGTCGGCTTCCACGCCACGTCCGTCCGCTCGCCTAATCGTTCGGCACTTACAGGGTCGTGACTTCTCCGATCACCTCCTGCAACGCGACATTGTTATCAAAGTAATCCCTTTGACGTGCGAGCCGCACGAGTCTGGTGATCGAACGCGGACATCGGCGGTCCGGTGAACACGACAGCGTAATAACGCAATCGAAAATCACTATTTATGTACAATGTAGATGTACAAAACGTGAAAATCGTACCGCGTTTATTAGAACAGGATATTATAATATTTTGCAAGCCAAATCGTTTTAAAACGTTGATTTTTACCGTATATACGCGGATTTTACGCGTCGCTTACTGCTACTATTATGCTATTATTAGTTTTCCTTTTTCGTTATCCGGTTTGTGTTTTTTATCAATTCTGTCTTGACGTGCAGTGACGCTCCTATCCCCCCCCCCCCCCCCCCCCCCTCGGCTGCCACAGCTACACTATAATGTCTACACAATATTTTATATAATATCATTATTTTTACGCTACGTCGGAAACTATAGTATGTAAAGAGGAGGCGAAAATTATTCACGAATTTAACGAATTGAACATGACTCGGAGGAAATTACATTATACCCTCCGTCGCGCCCCTTTCACGTCGTCCGCAAACACAAAAATGGCTCAACAAAACTCTGCTCGGATTATATAGTTTGAAAATGATTGATTAAGTTCATGATCTCGTTAAGCCCGTCGCGTAGAATGCGTGCGTGTTAGACGGCGCCGAGCGAACGTAACACTGAAAGACTTGTAGTATGTTTAGAATTTCAAATATTAATTTTACCGATGATACTGCAGTTTTATGCGTATGCGCTTTCACGAATCTGTCGTTTAAATTTCTTTTTTTTTTTTTGTCATGTCTCGATGTTTAAATATCTTTAATCGCAACTCACGACCCACGCACAACAACACCTACACTGCCATGTCTTATACGATGTACGATGAAATAAGTGTTGTTTGTACATACACATAAGTCACTAACTATTATTTGATATCGATATCAAAATTTTAAACTAAAAAAAAGTCGTGTTCGATGTTTAGAACCATATTTTTTTTACTACATATTTTTAAAAGCCAACAAAAGAGTCATTGATTGTAATAAAACATAAACTCCTACATTGGACGATGAACACGACATTATTGTAAACAAAACGCGAGACCACGTCGGCTAGTACATGCCTACATTTTGTAACGTGCAAACTGTTTGAATACTTTATAACTAGATTCCGTTCAATTACCAAGCTAAACAATCAAAAAACACGTTATGTTTTAGGTATCGTGGATTCGGACGTATAAACGGTATTTTATTTACAAATTTCGAAACCATTTTTTAGTGTGTTCCAGCTGGCTTTTCAGGATTGACGAGAGTCGTTCACGAACCGCGCTTATCTTTGCTCGGATACGTACGTTCCGCGGTTGGTCTAAACTGGCTGGCCATTAACCGAGTAATCGCCAAACTCCATCACGGATGATATTTTAAGACCTTAAAAACGGTTTTTTTTTTTATCACCGATCGGATCCCTCGATAATCCTTCAGTCCATCTTCTGTCAGCTATCGCGGATCTACGCGGATCGGGACCTTCTGCAATAAGTATAAACCGTACACGTTTATTAACTACTACAAAACATCAAACCGAGCGGATAGTAAATTCAAAATCCAAAAATTATTATTGAATCGAATTAAAAATCGAAGTACGGTATAGTAATGGTATTGTGGGTATGGTAAATATAATCACGCAAACGTTAAGAAAAAAATTTATCTTACGGGACTTGAATGACGAATTATATGTGTTTACCCATTCAACGCTATATTATAGGGTATTGTAACTCGCATTTTTATCTTTTTATCGCAACATCATCCAGCAAAACATTGTTATACCCCATTCATACTACTAGCTATTGAACACGAGGAGCTACGTGCATAGTTTTACTCGAATTTAAGAACCGTTAAAATTTTTTAGATTCTGAGCGCGGCGAAATAATGTTTTTTTTTACAACGATGTTTTATTTTTTTCTTTATACTGTGGAAAACGTTCTGATTTTTTAAGCCGGTGCCTTTTCTGTTAGGTCTATAGGCTCCTGTGGTACTTAGGTCACAATTTTTTTTTTTAAATGTTGCTTACTTTATGAGTTTTACTCTAATAACCAAATAATAATTGAGAATTTTACGGCAAAAAATGTGCGTATATTCAGATTTGTGATGACGTTTTCGTGTATAGAAGAAGTGTTCCGATCATTACGTTGAATACCACAAAAAAGTTGAAATTTTGGCTTTAAATTATACTTTGTTTGATACTTTTTTGGTATTTTTTTTTTTTTTTTCTGTGAAAACTTGAACGGCCAATTGGTGCGTCATATCGAAACACGTCAAAGCGCAAAAGATTGAAAGTACCTTATGTAACACAAGTTCACAACATAGTATATGTAGTATTACATGGAAAAAGTAAGGAAAGAAAGAAAAAGAAAGTAATTTTAAGGTCGGTGAGAAGTTGTTTGGGACAGCGATTACCTGAGTATTGCAGGTGATTTAATAAAACCGATTATTTTTCTTATATTTGGTTTTTACCAGGACGTAACTGTACTGGATAACTGAGCTCGCTCAGAATCGTTTTTTCGAAGGCAACGATTTATCACCATTTCAGGTGTTGTATACGTTCGAACCACAACTTCCAAACCTGCAATGACCCACCCATATTCGCTACTCCGTCAAACTACCCACGCGATTTACAAAGATTCCGGCTATTTTTTATTGAATTTATCACCCCGGGTTTGGTCAAAAAATACTCATTTTGAAAACGAAAATACGCCATAGAAATAATACGGCTGAATTTGCGATCCGTGGGTTGAAACGGATATCAGGGATTTTTCGAAAAATTATAGTGTTGTACAAACGCGAATCGGGAAACGGATAAAAGACTGTGCGAACCATTTGGCGTAATGGCCGTCGACGATCAAAAACTGTGCAAAACTGCGAAATAATCAAAACGACTGCTCACGATCCATATACGGGAGACGTGTACAAATCTTACTGGGATCGGTGTGTCTCTTCGTTGATACGATGTTCGAGCTGCGTCGATTTTTTAACAGAACCCGAGACAATACTGTTCGAATGAGTTTTTCGTGGTGTTCAACCTAGGGCGAGTCTTAAATTCTGAGAAAAATCGCAAGGAGCTAGTTATTTTAGTTCTTTGAAATAATTTTCTAATAAACGTTAATAGACTTATTTTGTTTTTGACATAAAATATATTTTAACACTTTCTTTTTTTAGTAACACGTTGACGATGAATCGAGAACGAACGATTTTCTCGTGCTGCTGAAAAATTTAAAATGATGTAAGTATATACACATAGAATACTCATGTATTCGAACACCTCGCGAAACTATATTGAAGTTAAAAAAAACATACCAATCGGTTTTAATCGGATCGCTGAATCGTAAATTTAGTTTTTACATTACAGACGTATAGTTAAGTTAAAAAAAAAAAAAAAAAATACTTCTTGGGAAACTTTTCTATTGTTTACAAAAAAAAAAATTTCGTTTGAACTCGGTGTAAAAGAAGCCGATGTCTTCTCCCGTAAACTAATTGAAAACGATATTTATTTTCGACCGCTTTTTTCGTGTCTCGTAATTTTATAAAAAAAAAATAAATAAATAAAAACAAAACGCAATACCCCGAAACCCGACGAAACAACACTCGCGTTTGTTTTATAACAACTATCGTAGCATTATATTTATGGCTGTCTTTAAAGTTCGAAACACTACTGCAGGTGACGGATAAATAGAATTTAGTCTGTTACTGTAGTCGGACTGCACAAACGAATTTACCAGTTTTTCCTTTTAATTCGGCATAAACGACACTTTAGGTCTAATCCCGCGGCGTACAGTTTCGGTTCGGGAGTCGTTCGTTTTTATCGAACTCGCGTCGGCTCATTTACATACGCAGTACCTAACTCCCCAGTGGTCGTTAAAAGAAAAATAAAATGCAGCATTTTATCTCAAACGTTCGGCAAAACAATGTCGAAATTTCTTTTGAATATCGCGCACATATACAGTATGATATACTGTATTGTGATAGTATATGCTCGTGATATTACGATTTATAATGTATTGTTTTCCCCAACGAACCTAATAACAGGATGCCACGAACACTGCAAGTAACAACAGTGAGAAACACGGCGAAACACAATAATATCTTACATCCGTTTCTATCGGTAAAATACGAGCTGGGCGACGAAACGAGATGAGTAAAAACTGTTTTTCAGATCGATTAAATGCAGAATAATAATAATAATAATCGTCGTGATAGTTTTCCGAAATAAAAGAAAACCAAATTGTTTACTGTGACATCGGTACGATAGTCAAGTTCGTAAAAATAATGCCGCCATTGATTAGTATTTATTTTTATGCGCGGGTATTTTTACGAGGCGCGAATAGACACAAAAATCGGCGCAACTATAGCCGCTGTATAAAAAAACGATTTACACTTACACTAAAACAAAACATAAACTGAAAATCAAAAGTCTGAGACGAGTTTGCATTATGAAAAGTACTGAATTCGAATCATTCGCTGCTATAATAGGGCCGTTTTATTTGAAACAAAACATCGCGATATCCCGTTGAAACACCCTGTACGTGCACGCAAAGTGCTCTTAGAAAACGCATTCGGACGGGGCGAAAAAGGGTCGGCGATAACAGTTTGGGGCCTCGTTCCGATGGAAAAACGCTATTTGTTAAGCGCGACGCTATACAATATTGTTTCCGTGCAATGTAAAAATAATAAAAATATAACGATATCAAACAGAGGACAATATCTTTATGATTATTTTTATTATTGAGCAGGTACTGCACTACCAGTACCTGCACTGTATACGATCACGAACAGTCATCGTCGTACGATATTATTTCGCGCGAGTCCGTTGAGTCGTTTATTGAGTCTATTCTCTTTTTTATTTATGCAAATTGTTTTTTTTTTTTTTAACTTTTTTCCACCTGGTACCGAATTTCAAAGCACATTAATTACCATATTAATATTTTATTCTGCGACCAGTATAACTCTACAGCTGCTGATACGAGGGACGCTCAAAATGTTTACTAAAACCGATGGTTTTACTTTAGATTTTTTTTTTTTTTTCGTTTTAATCCCCTTTAGGCTGCAGTATTCGAATAATACGTTCAAAAGTCTTTCAAGTGTTTTTTTTTTTTCTCATTTTTAAATAACACGTATTTTATCATCCTGTTTATTTTTACCGAAAGCAATAATTATTAGACTGAAATAAAATAACCAAACATCATAAAACAGTATGAGAATCATATACGGATGAAATTATTTTCGTGGTTGTTACTTGAATATAAAAAAAAAATTAAATGTCTCATATTACAAACAAATAAAAGAATTTTTCAGAATTCGTTCGTATTCAAATAGTTTCGTAAACAATAGTCTATCTATCTAATACGATAAGAATATTGTTCGAAAACAATACGTGTTTTTGAACAACTCACCTTTCTAGATTGGCATTTGGTTAATCATAAACTTTTTTCACTTCCTTGTTTTAGTATCGGAACGAAAATATCGCTTTCTATAATACTACTTACTCTACTGACGATGGGTGTGTTATCTTTTGTTTTTACCGATAGAAAGACGATCTTCTATAATAATATTTTACAAGCCGTTTATCTTTTTCACTCCTTTCAATGGATACTGCATCATCTTCTGACCGTTAACGTAGACGATACATCGCGAGTATAATATATTGAAAATGTCTACGTGGATTTTATTAATTTTCAAGTGAGACAGCGACACGATCGATTTACGCGAAACCGAACGTTTCGAAGACTACAAAATATTATTTAGAAAAGCAGGGCACAAAACGGGATAAAAATCTAGTTTAAATTTTATCGCTTTAGTTTACCGGATTACTTTTAGTTTTATTTTAATCGAATTTCCAAACAAAAGTTGTTACTCACTTAACCGTTTCAATATATTAAGTTGATCTGGATTGACTCCAGAATACGGGTCAAACCGGCATCTTAGCGCCAGAAAATATTAATTTAAAGAATTGATTTTTTTTTTTTTTTAATGTAATTTATTTAATTAAAATAACCGTGGAGGAAATGTTCATTAACGTTTAACACTCAACTTGATTGAAAACGTTCGTTTAACTTTATTGACTCAAGTTTAAAAAGTACCCGTTAATTCGATACTACGGCATCAATATAAACTGACGCGTCACAAATACGAAATTCGTCGCCGTCCGCGTTCGCCTGCAGCAGCGTCGTAATTCCGATCGGTCGTACGAACCGGAATTTCTATTAAATCGAGACTACGTGAAATTAGTAACAAATTAATTAAATATTAACATGCAAATCAACGTTAATCAAGCCACGTGTAAAACGAATATTGCGAAGTAAGCCAAACACCCCAGATCTACCGCGATCGTGGTCTACAAACGTTGATTTTTTATTTTTTTTTTTTTTTACATTTACTTATCTAAAATATTTTTCTAAACAAAGAAAAGAAAGAAAAGGAATAAATTCTAGGTCAGGTGAAATGTTGGTTGGAGTAACAACTACGTTTTTGAGTGGGTCACTTTTTTGGGTAAGTCATTGTTTCGGAGATTGTGATGTTTCAAACTAAACGATAATTAATATTAAAAAAACTAGCGAGCTCGGTAATCTATAATATGTCCTGAGAAAAAAAACGATTTTATCAAAAAATACAAGCATAAATAATGCGTACTTACGTAATACCTGAAATAGGACATTTTTATCTTCGAATTTATAACACGGAAATAACGTGTGTTTGTTCAACGAACCACCGAAAAACATATTAACCGTTTGATACCTCAACACTTTCATACATTAAAATTTTAAAATCAAGTTCGAACACTGATGAATTCATTATAACAGTTGTGACTAAAATAAAACAAAAAAAGTATACATATACTTATTTTGGTAGGTGTTGTATTCTTATTACTCTTGAAATATTCATACGAGTAATTTCAATATTCCATTGAACAAAGTATGATATTTTTTGATTGGACCATTTAAACAATATGCTTGAAAATCAGTATTGATGTTATCATTTTACCAGAACGTGATTTTACATATTTCACGACCGATACAATCTTAAGTTGATTCGAAAGAGGTCGGGAAAAATAAATTATTACAACTGAACGATAACGTTTTCCATAAAAACATCACTCCACTAAAACGCCCGTGAAATTCGCAGTACTCACAAGAATATAAATGTCATAAAAACTTGCATGAACATATTGTTCGAATAAATGTCGAGAGAAAGTTTTTTTACGCGCCGGCATTATAATTTTACAAACCGTTATATTTGCGAGCATAAAGTGTAAAAAAAATTAAATAAAAAAACGAACGAAAAAAGCACCATAAAAACGAGTAAACGTTCGTTTTGTTATTATTTATAATGCGTTTTAACCACACGAGGCGTACATTAGTTGCTTCTTATGATAAACTAGAAGACGGATGCGCAGACAAAACCTCAGATTGGGATCCGATCGGATCGGATCCGCAGACAAACACCGTCGGCGTTTGTAAAAATCGGTAAATGCGATTCTATTTTTATCGTGGTCCGGAACAAATCTTCAAAATTCATTTGGTAAAATTTGATTTGACTCTTGCTCGAAAGTGTTTTTTATTTTTTTTTATTTTTTTTTTTTTTTACAATCATTCGTTTTGAAAAAACTTAGCGAACATAAACAAGTAAAGACAAATATTTTTGTGCAAAATGATATACGATCTTGCACCATTCGCATAGTTTTAACAATAACATTATATCAACTTAATTACTAAGTGCGGCTTTGTGTATAGGTACATTTTGTGAAACCGCGAAATGTCAACGATCGTGAGATTAGATTTCCTCTCAAGAAAAACTTTTTATTCAGACACAAAAAAAATGTATTTGCATCGAAGTAAAACTTATTAACGAGTCACTCGTTCATACACTTTTGACTTCGTCTCTGGTGGCAACAGCGTACTATGTTCAATCTCTGTTTTTATTATTATTTTTTTTTTTTTTCTGTTGTTTTGTTCAACTTTCAAAACTTATGAATAACTTTTGTTAGGTATATACGATTATGATGTGCCGACGTACTTCAAACAAAATATCATCAAACCCCGAAAGCAGAACGTTTCAATATTTGATTCGTTTTTTTTATAATAGAGAGATATCAAAACGGACCAGAAACGATTAAAAGGAACGTTAAAAAAACGGAACGTAAGCGCAATGGACTTACTCGGAAAAAATAAGCTATCGAAATGCATTTTTCACGATTATTGTGAATTAAAAAATAATACGTCTTTCTTCAAAACACTGGCCTGCGTATTAAAATACTCGACGGTTTTCAAAAAATGCTCAAACTTAACTTCTATAATATAATAATACTTAAAACTTGCATTATAACTATGTACATATTATACAAATCAATGTAAGTAAATAAATTGCATATTTTTTTTTCAATGATAAAACATTATTTTCAATTAGAATTTAATTTGGAAAAAAGAACGACATGTTGCGCATTTGAGCAATCTATCTCAACGTTAAAAAAATTTTTTTTTAGAATTTTAAGAATCTGGTTCCTTCCTCCAAAAATCAATATCAAACAAAAACGATAGTGAAAATTCAGTAATAATATATTATATAAGGTCAATTTGAATAATCGTATCGACAACTAGCTGAGTTGCGAGAAAAAAACTTTGCGTCGGCGGTAAGCATATTTTGTAAATGCGTTTTTAGATTAATAGACAAAAAAATTACTTTTGAATTCTCAAAACAATCATTGAAACGTCGTCATACGGTATTGTGAGATTGTCGTCACGAAAAAGATCACATGTACATTTCATGAAAACATTTTTGACGTGCAAATCCAATAACTGCACATTTTCGTAGGACTTTCGCGTTCACAAAAATATTAAAAAAAAAAAAAAATCATCATATTGAACTATGTTGAATGTTAAAAAAAAAACACCAAAATCTTATGTTCTGAACGAAACCATGAAAATTATTTTGTAACCGAACAATAATAATCGAATGATTCCCTTAATATAATTTTACAAAACTCAATATACACTATTAATGAGAGTAAACGAGTTTGCATTTGTTCGTTGTAAGAATTTATTCAGAAAACCATTTAACAGGTGTCGGTGCAATTCAAATTAACAATTAGGGCCAGTTCGTCTTATTTTTACTCATCCGTACATCGAATAGAATTGAAAAAAGCGTCGGGATCAGTCAAGGTTGCGTGGGTAGTTTGGCGGGGTAGTGACTACGCTTTGGATGGGTTACTAATTTAGAAGTTGTGGTTTAAATGCAATATTTAATTTCTGAAAGCAACGATAAATCATTGTCCTCGAAAATACGATTCTGAGCGAGCTCAGTTGTCTAGTATACGTCGTGGTAAAAACAAATTTAACAATAAATACTCTTGTCAAATCTGTATCTTTCCTATTTTGGTATTGTATAATAGTCTCAGCTTACTCCAATCTTTAATTTGGATGTTATGATCAAAAACATATAAATCGATGAGAAAAAAACACGTTTCCCGTAAATATTTGTTTCCCCAAGTTCCGTTACTCCCTAAAAAATGATTAAAATAATTTGAAAACTAAGCAGTTAACTTGTTAAACCCTTTTTAATGACACATATAAATTTCAAGTCAAACGCAGCACTTTTGGGAACTTGACCGTATTCGTTTCTTTCTCAGAACCAAAAAATAATCAACGTTTCAAATAAAGTACCATCTCGGATCAACTATCGATCTTTTGAGGTAATGTACGTTAATATTGGAGCATTTTTTTTACTAGAAAAAGTGATCACAAAAATAAAAAAAAAACTTATGATGAAATTGATTGTGTGAAAAAAACACGTTTGCCGTAATTTTTAACGATTTTTCCTAAATTTAAGCATAATGTTTTAATCGTAAACCTTTTTATTTTATACGGTCAACTCTGCATCTTCTTAAAGTATCGTTCGATGAAAGTTTGCTACCAGCAACTGCTACTCTGTAGAATGATCGGAGCATTATGAAAGGAGTCCTCTATATTTGATATTGGAGAAAAAAACTAACACACATCATGTTTAACAAAACCAATACATTCTTTGCTACACTCAGAATCTAAAATTTTATATAGGTAACAATACTAAAATTTTCGTTAATTTAGTGGCTGTTGTTTTTTTAATTTTGACTAAACAAAATTGTAAATCATCTACAGGAAAACCTTTTTTATTTAAAAATGACAGTATACGCTATTATATGTTTATTCAACCAGGCCAACACGATAGGATAAAAGTTCAACTTGTTGTGAAGGGAAACTGAAAGTTGCTTTGCACACATTCCGTTTTGAGTATAGTTACTTTGCGATTATTATGTTTTTCTGTATGTATTGTGTACTCATAATTTGTTCTAGTCTAAATTTAAGAAACAATGACTTCCAAACACTAGGAGAATTATTTAGAAATGTCACAATGCTACAAATAATTTTTTTTCAAAACTCCTTGGTATTATCAACTCTCGTTTTTATTTGATATACATTAACTCATCTATTGTCCCTTTGTATACAACATCATATGAACAGCATAAAAATCCTAGCCAATGATTAATCATGTAAACAATCTTTAATGTATATACAAATTATCATTAGTTTAAATTTAAAATGTAGTGTCACATATGGACAAACGCCTAATAAAAATGATTGCGAACTATGTTTTCGATGTTTTTAGGCACCTACTTTTTACGTTTCACTGCAGGAGGTCTTTAAAATTATCTTCAGTGGAGCATAAAAATTTTTTTTAAATTTTGAATGTCAGCGAAGAATGTGTTGTTTTTACAATGGTTTTTTATTTTTTTCTCTGTAAACACTTTTAAGGGTAAATGGAACGTTCCTATTTTTTACGCTTAATACATCTAATGAAAGGTCGTTGCTTTTTTAATGTACATTGAGATATCTCTAGTTCGAAAGTTTAAAATTGAAAAAGTTACAAACTTGTTTCAGCATTTTTATAGCTATGATACAGGTTTAGACCAAGTTTCAAGTGATTTTGAAAGTTGTTGAGCCAATAATAAGAACTCAATTTTTAAAAATTTTTAATTTCTTTTTTGGTTTTTGTTCAATATAAGATTTAATTTTCAACAAAAAATTTTGAGACGTCAACACAAAGTCAACAACAAAAATACACATATTCTACTAAAAAATTTCGATAATCCATTGCGCCATTTTTTTCTTAGTCGTTGAAAAGTTGAAAAATAGTCAAAAATTGGTCAAACTTTTGACTTATATTTAGAAAACAATTTGTAAATTATCCAAATTTGTTATTTAAGAAATGAAATGAAGATAATATGTTATGTAAATAAAACCTTGCTATCTGATA
>CM029364.1:8866378-8884677 GCA_017140985.1 Hormaphis cornu | reverse complement strand
AACAGTACACAACGTCTTTGACAAGGCAAATGTATATAATACCTATGAAGTTGGACTGCAGTACGTTTATAATAATAATAATAATTAAATACATAATAAATAAATAAATTTTCAAATATTGAAAACAAAATATTAAAATTTACAATTGAAACATATTTTTAATTAAAATCATAACCAAATAAATAACTTTCACTCATAATTAAATAGTTACAAGTTTCTAAAAGTGTTGTAAGGAATTAATATTTTCGGTAAATAATCTTCGTAATTACAACGTGTCACGAATCTTGGTGAATTTTGAGTTGACATTGAAAATATAGGGTCGAATGATCGCGCATGAGTCGGGCGGTCGTCTGGCTAAAATATTGTTATCGCGTTATGACACACTCGCAAAGAAAAATGTAATCGAACGACACCGGACTGTGCGTCCCCAATATTATTATAATTTATATACAATAAAAGTATATTTTACAGTCCACAAAAAAAAGACAATTATTTTATTTATTCTACCAACTGAGTGGCCAAACAAACGCATTATTTAATTTCTGATTGCAACGATAAATCATTGCCTACGAAAATAAATTTTGATCGAGCTCAGTTGTCTGGTATACGTCGTGGTAAAAACAAATTTAACAAAATCTGTATCTTTCCTTTTTTAATATTGTGTAAAAGTTTCAGCTTGGTCCGATCTATATTTTGGATATAATGATCAAAAAGTTTTAAATCAAAGTGGAAAAAACACGTTTTCCGTAATTATTTGTTCAAACTAATTTTACTAAATATTTCTACCACATATGTAAAACTATCTTGTTAAGATTGTATTAAAGTTTCGAGACTTAAACGTAAGAACTATATCATTTATCGAACAATAACTGCGTAAAATTCAATAATTTCAAAATTTCAAAATTCCATAACTCATAAAAATGATCAAAATTGTTTGAAACCTTAGCAGTAAACTTGTTAAACCTTTTTTAATGATGCATATAAATTTCAAGTCGAACGTTTAAGAATTTGACCGTAATTTTTTCTCCTCAGAACTTATAAAATAATCGAAATTTTAAAAAAAATTTCAATTTAAGTACCATCTCTGATCAATTATCTATCTTTTGAGGTATGTTGCGTTAAAATTGGAGCATTTTTTCTATTAGAAAAAGTGATCACAAAAATCGAAAAAAAAAAAAATCTAAATTAACGTGTAAAGAATACGTTTCCCATAATTATTTGGGCCTCCCGTAAGAAATATACGGCCGCCCAAAATATCGACAATTTCAAAGTTCCATAACATCCTCGAAAATGATTGAAATCAACTGAAATTTTAGCGGAACACTCATAAGACTCTCCTAAATGACATATATGATATTTCAAGTCGATCGGAGCAACTCGAAAAATTGGACCGTTTTTTGTTTTCTTCAGAACATCGAAAATAATCAAAATTTCAAAAAACATTTTGAATAAATTACCATCTCGGATTCATTATCTTTCTTTTAAGATATCATGCATTAAAATTGGTGCAGGTTTACTATAAGAACTTTTGTTCACAGAAAAAAAAAAAACATCATTGTAAAATCAATACATTCCTCGCTAACGCTCAGAATTTAAGAACCCATCGAAAAATATGTATTACCGTATTATCGTAGAGTATAATGATTGAACATTTTATTTTTAGAATTTCCGAACGTCATATTTACAATTACTTTATATAAATTTAAATTACTTGTTAAACCTATCCTTTTTTGAGGAGTTATTACCATTCAAATATCATTTGCTTATGAGTTTTGAATATTTTTTCAGAAATACGTGTTACAGGTATTACCAATTTTTGAAAATTTTCTAATTTTTATGGACTAAAAAAAAATTGCTTTTGTAGATTTTTGAAATTTTTAAGTAGTTACCACACAACAGTTTTTTAAATCTCTAGAATTTCGTATCAGACTCTTATCTTTTTAGCTGTAATTTTTAACGATGTTTCCAAAATTTTTGCTTAGTGTTTCGAATGTAACTTTTTTTATTTTTTGCAATCAAATCTGTAACCACTTAAATTACCAGAGTTGAGCTACCATCA
Source organism: Hormaphis cornu (assembly GCA_017140985.1). Taxonomy (NCBI): domain Eukaryota; kingdom Metazoa; phylum Arthropoda; class Insecta; order Hemiptera; family Hormaphididae; genus Hormaphis; species Hormaphis cornu. Next base: position 8,882,618 of record CM029364.1, on the reverse strand, counting down.
ACTGGTACTGAGTGGAAAGATCGGATTATTATTAAAGATGTCTATATTTCATTACCGTAAAAAAAAATTAACACTCATCGTGTTATAGCCAATACATTCTTTGTTACACTCAGAATCTAAAAATTATATGTGGCTCATAATACGAAAATCCTCGTATATTTAGTAGTTGTTATTTCTTGAACTATGACTAAACAAAATTGTAAATCATTTACAAGGAAACATTTTTATTTAAAAATGTTTACAATTGTATGTTTATTCAACCGGGCAAACACAATAACAAAAACGTCCGTTTTGCTGTAAAAGGCAAATGAATGTCACAAAATCTTATCGAAACTCTATACCGAGTTATATCCTTATAATCGCTAAAATTTTGTTATTTACGATGGTTTATGTTTCGTTTTTACATTAATTAAAACCAATCGAATCATCTTTAGAAGAATTAATATGATTAGTCGTTTTTACACTTGTAAAAAGTATAAAAAAGCATTTCTAAATAAAGTTGAAATAAAATGAAAAATAAAACTACTTTTCAATTCTTAAAGCAATCAATGAAACGTCGTCATACGGTATTGTGAGATTGTCGTCACAAAAGACATCACATGTACATTTCATGAAAACATTTTTGACGTGCAAATCCAATAACTGCACATTTTCGTAGGACTTTCGCTTTCACAAAAATATAAAAAAAAAAAACATTATTATCATATTGAACTATGTTGAATGTTAAAAAAAAAATACCAAAATCTTATGTTCTGAACGAAACCATGAAAATTATTTTGTAATCGAACAATAATAATCGAATGATTCCCTTAATATAATTTTACAAAACTCAATATACACTATTAATGAGAGTAAACGAGTTTGCATTTGTTCGTTGTAAGAATTTATTCAGAAAACCATTTAACAGGTGTCGGTGCAATTCTAATTAACAATTAGGGCCAGTTCGTCTTATTTTTACTCATCCGTACATCGAATAGAATTGAAAAAAGCGTCGGGTTCAGTCAAGGTTGCGTGGGTAGTTTGGCGGGGTAGTGACTACGCTTTGGATGGGTTACTAGTTTAGAAGTTGTGGTTTAAATGCAATATTTAATTTCTGAAAGCAACGATAAATCATTGTCCTTGAAAATACGATTCTGAGCGAGCTCAGTTGTCTAGTATACGTCGTGGTAAAAACAAATTTAACAATAAATACTCTTGTCAAATCTGTATCTTTCCTATTTTGGTATTGTATAATAGTCTCAGCTTACTCCAATCTTTAATTTGGATGTTATGATCAAAAACATATAAATCGATGAGAAAAAAACACGTTTCCCGTAAATATTTGTTTCCCCCAAGTTCCGTTACTCCCTAAAAAATGATTAAAATAATTTGAAAACTAAGCAGTTAACTTGTTAAACCCTTTTTAATGACACATATAAATTTCAAGTCAAACGCAGCACTTTTGGGAACTTGACCGTATTCGTTTCTTTCTCAGAACCAAAAAATAATAAACGTTTCAAATAAAGTACCATCTCGGATCAACTATCGATCTTTTGAGGTAATGTACGTTAAAATTGGAGCATTTTTTTTACTAGAAAAAGTGATCACAAAAATAAAAAAAAAACTTAATCCTAGTCCCTCGAGGTCTCCCTTTACTGACTTTTCCATAACGTGTTGTCATCCTAAACAAAGCTGTATGCAAAATTTCAGCTAGATAGGACAATGGAATGTGAGTTTAATGTTAATTACAAGATTTGAAAATAAAAAAATACTTAAAAAAAATCTTTCTCCGGGAGTGGAATTCGAACCGGCGCGGCACCCAGTCGACGAACAATATATAATATGTGACGCACCATTTTATCGACATTTTTCTTGTACGCTCTTGAAAACTACTAGGCCGATTTCTTTGAAATTTTCGTACACTTATAGCTATTTCCGTTTTACATAACATATTAAATTTTTAGTTCTTAAATAATAAAATTGTGTAATTTACAATTTAAAAAAAAAAAAAAAAAAAAACACAAAATGACAAGTTTCGGCCAATATTCAGAATTGAAACGACTATAAAAAAAAATTGTGACTAACGATTTTTAAAATTTTTTAGTTACAAACAGTGATATATACTGTTTACATTGTTTTAAATTTTCAAAACTTTTTCTGGAAAAATTAAATTTTTATTAAAATTAAATGACAATAAAATTGGAAATTTTTGAAAATTTCAAAGTTCTATATTTAGCTCAAAAATTGGTGAAATATTTTGTACTTTACCTCACACCTGTACATTATCAATTTTAATATTGTGTGAAAATTTCAAGTCTTCTCAATCATTATTTTGGGAGTTATGACCAATTAACAAAATTGATTTTGTCAAAAATCCGTTTTCCGTACTTTTCTCCGTTTTTTCTTAAATTTTTTTTTTTGTTTTTCCTGAAAAACTCTTTCGGAATTGAAAATTTCGAAAAAACACAATCAATGATGCACCAAGGATATAAACTTCTCTACTGGAAATAGGTACTTTTGTTGAAGATTGGAACAAGTCCTTAGGAGCTACACGTGCCACAGGCACAAAAATAAAAAAAATTTAAAAAAACACACACACATCTTTGTAAAATCAAAACAAATTAACACCACTCAAGCTAGCAAAAATGATCATTTTCGTTTTGCAAAGTGTTCGGCTGGTGCAGAACCTATTCGGCTGTGTAGATCGATTGAATCGTTTACGTTACACAAATACTGCTACTCGGTTTAGCAGAGGAAGCGATCGGCTCGACATTGTGAAGCATAAAAGTGAAAGCTAAAAAAAAAGTCGTCAATTCGCTAGCAACAGTCGATATCGAACGGAATTCAAAATATTTCGGCATTCAGTGAACACAGCAAAATAAAACCGATGGGCATCAAATCAACTCGGCGTTTTGTAAAACTTTTATTCTTCTGCGCCGTGCGTGTGTGTGTATAAAAACGCTTTTGCACACGAATACAAATAAAGTGTGCGAAAAATGCCGAAATGCGCGAGGTTTTTGGTCGATAATACGTGACACAGCTTTACGTTTTTCGATGACGAAAATAGCGCGTTCCATTTGTAAACAAAATTAGAAAGACGATATAAAATATGTGTACAAATACATAAGCGTTTGAATCACGCGTGTACAAGATTAACTTTAGTCAAAGCTGTACAGTTTGCGTTCTCGATAAATAAAACGATTTGAAATATTCAAAACCTAAACTGTATGTAAACCGCAACTTTAAATTGTATTTAAAATCACTAAAACACAATACACCTATACAACTACGAATTGTGTGGAAACCACAAACGGGGTTGGAAAGTATTTCAGGGTGAGTAAAAGGGGTGCGGACAACCCGCGCTGGTGTAAGGGTTGTAAAAAGAATACAAGAAGAAAAAGGGGAAATTTACGGGCGGGAGAGAGAAGGAATACTGTACGCGTACGGTTAGCGCGCGTTCGGCGAAGCGGCGGCGGGGCAGGAAATGGACGAACGTTCCTTAGAGTTGTGTGTCGTCGTAGCACGAGAGAGAAGCGACTGCACGAAGACCCTGCGACGGACAAAACTTTAATAAAGCCCAATAATACGAAAGTTTCGCGTAATTTCACTCGGACGGGAAAGGACGGGAAGGGATCGAAACGATGAGGTCTTCGGCAAGACGCGGTCCCTGCAATATTGAAACGCCTCGTCACTAATAGGAAAAGTTACGGGCCGGCAGGGTGCTGCCGACGTCCTTATAAATAGCACCAAAGTTTCTTTTTTCACCCTCCCTGCAGGTATGTACTGTCGCGTCCGTCCGTTTCTACTCTAACTCGTGTCATCCCTGTTGGTTTGTAAAAAGGAAAATAAGATCCTTTTTTGACGCATTACGTGACTCAAAGTACTCGGAACCACTATTTTAACCCAACGTCCCATCCAAAGTGTACTGTTTACGCCTACACTCGTCACTATAATAAAACCGCATATCAGTTCAAAATAACACGAGGAAAATCTCATTAGGACGAGAGAAGCTGATACAGTTTTAATTCTAAACACAGATGTCGAAACGCTTTTATTGAATCGGCGATTTAACTGCTAGTATGGATAGGAAAAATATTTAAAACATTTGATTACGGCTAAAAAATTTAAAAAATTACAAAACCCAGTTGAATAATACATTTATAGTTGATGATAATATTAATTTAACGAAGTACTCGCACTAGGCGGCGCAAAACTGATTTTAAAATCCATTTATAAATTTATACTCGTACCCATGAAAACCCAATTATATAAATCCGTCGATACCCATGTGGCCGGTCGGGTTATTAACCCTGATATCGTATATAATATTATAGTAAAGTTAGACACGTAAATCTTGACGGTAAATCATGGTTCGTTGAATTTACGCCGCGATGGCTGACCCTTGTGCCCTGATCGATCTTCACGTAATAATTGCTCAAAAATCTATTAGGACTTACGCATTTAAATTTTCGTAGTTTTCTGTTGCGTGGCTGTAAGACGATTTTCGGTTATTCTAATGAATAACGTAAAACATGAGCATATTTTCCTTGTTCATTTCGAGAAACTACAAACTCTCATCGTAAAAATTTTTGTTTTGCCGCATTCGCTGACTAGCTAAAGCTCGCGACGAACCGTCCAGGGATCACTGCGCGGTCACTCGGTATCGCCGGTCAAAATATAACATGTTTTCGGTACACGTACGATTTCGAATCGCTTTCCCAACAAATAATAAAATACATGTACAGTAAGAAAAAAACTGTATAAACAAATATGGTAAAATTTCAAACTCGATAAAAAAAACATCCCCGACTACTGTTTATTTTATTTATACTTTCGAAAAACGGTGAAAAATATGACCGTTTTAAAGTTTTTTTCTTATAAGTCAATAAATTATTTCAGCTCAACGACGTGGGAAACGTTCGGACAATCTTGGGAATCGCAGTGTTCGTTTAACGATTCGGGTTTTCTCTCGTGTTCTGCGTATAACTATAGTCATATTTTGTTTTGATGATTTTTCGCTGTGCCGCGACTGAATTACAGTAAAAATATTATTATCAAAGCCTCGTCTTAACCAGAGGACACGAAACGATATCCTGCATTGCAATATTTTGGTGGTCCACTTACTATACAGGTGCTTTAACGGCTTAACTATATTATGGTCGCCTCTTTCGGCTTTCCTCCTGCTCGGCAACGACTCGGTCCCGAGGCCGGTTATATTAATTAATCCAAATTTTAACATAGGTTAAACCGTATTCGGGGTTCATATTAAACTTGGGTTCGAAACCATACGGGTCGGTCGACAATAGCCGGTACTAGATTACCCACAACATATCACGGTAAATAAACTCATAGTTTCCATAATCGTTCGAAAGTCGATTTTTACAGAATTTGCAGAAGGCCGTCGATTTTACGTGTTTAGCCGCCTCGAATCGCTCCACATAGGAAATTTGTGTTATATTTCAGGTGATCGCGTTTTCTGAAGAATACAATTTAATAAACTACTGTTTATTACTTTAATTTTAAAATAACTTTATTCGGTCATTGCGAGCACCGTTTTAAAATCGGAACGGGAAAAAAATCAATTTTCGTTTTCAAACAAAACTAACAGTATAATATTGTCTTCAATACGGTCATCATGTCGAGTTCATGTGCGATTTATGTTCAAGACAATATGTATAATCGCGTCGTCCCAGAGAACGAGAAAAAATATTAAAACACTAATCTATGGACCGGCCGGTTAAAAAATATATCAAACTCTGTTTTCTCGGACCGCGCGACTTTGGCGCATACTTTTTATACAGCCAGATTTATAACGATGACGTCGATACGATATTTATAAACCAACCCGACGGGAGCTGAAAATTCTAGAACGTATAATGTGATATTATCATGTTACGTTGTATTCTTGCAGGAAATATGGCTGGACCACCTGCTGAAATTAATCTCGAGTAATACGTCGTAAAAAGGTTCGTGTTTTTTTTTTTTTTCTCGCCCAATCAATGCGAAATATCAAGTTAACAAATGCGATCGAAAATCTAATCTTACTGCGGATATTAATCATACGATTTTCCTCGTTTGAAAATCAAATTAACGAAATGGGTTATTTCCCGGGGGACGGCCGTGGACTACGCTATATTATGGCTGCGGGAAATGTAATTCATAATTTTCGTTAACGTAAAATCAAACTGAAACACAAAGATTCTGTATAATTTTATCGTGAACACACAATACGTATTATACGTACTTTAGTGTAATAGTACGTAAAGCTACACGTCCGAGTAGAAAACGTTTAGTATGATTTGTCGGCATCGACGAAATTGAATTTTGAGCGCAAAATTATTGTGTCTTTACTACCACTGTTGTCTCCTATTGAAAAGTTGAGTTCAAAATTTTAAAAATTTTATAATTGTGCGTAGAATTCGATTGGAGAGATAAAATTTTTAGAAGAGATAACGGTCGACGGACGACCCGACAACATCGTAACAAATACATCGCAAAGTTGGAAACCGTTTTGAAAATATAGTGTTGGAACGGATATTTTAAATTTTTTTCGACGATTTTTAATTGTGTACTTCTATGCATAAAAATTACTGTTTTTACAAACAAAAAACTATTCGTATACTTCTAAACAAAAGGATCGATATTGTGTTGCTAAGCACCAAAACGATTTGTATGAACTCTTGATATACTGAATGGAAAGTTCAGTTTGATAAAGATCACGTATTACATTTTCTTTAAAATGACGTGACAATTTTCATCTCATTTCACTTTTCGTGACTATCGATTCATCATTATTTTTTAGTTATTACCTAAATCCGCAATTAATAATTATACGATTACATTACAAGATACAATTATTGTTATAACGTGTCGTTCAAAACAGCTGTGACTAGCCCGAAACAGCCGCCTTCTTACTTTACCCGCACATGTCGTTTTTTTTTTTTTTTTAGCCGTAACATTAATTTTACATGCGTTATAAGATGATGATTTTGGCAATCATGGAAAAACGATTCTGAGCGAGTTCAGTAACAGTCTAGTAGGTGGGTCCTGGTATATTTTTTGAGGACTTCAAAGTTCTATATACCTGGTTCAAATGTTTTCAAATCGCATGAAACTCTTATCTTAAAACTTGTACCAAATTTAGTGTAACGTAAAAGTTTCAGCTTGTTCCGGTAATCATTTTGGATGTTATGGCCAAAAATATCCAATTCGATGTGTGAAAAAGACCGCGGAATATTAACACGTGGGGGACGAAAAAATAACAGTGTGTTACCAAGGAAAAACTTTTTTCAATCTTTTATCAAGTTAATTTAGCGCGTAAAAATTTTATACGTTAAATAACCGTTCTGATTTTGCCGTTTTCGACACATAACCCACAAAACAATGGAAATATCAAAAAAACGCTTCGGATGAAAAAAAAAAAAAATTAAAGCCGAACTCTTTACGCGAGCGTTCGGCGTAACGGGTGAAGCGCTCCTCCATCCAACCGAAATCGTGATTACAAACCAGAATGTTTCAAATTTTTTGCCGTAAAATCCTCGTTTTTTTTTTTTTTTTTAGGTAAAACTCGAAAAGTAAGCGAAATGTGCAAAAAAAAATCTTCGGCCTAGGTGCGACCGGAGTCCGTGGACGTTTTAGAAAAGTTACCGACCTGGAGTAGTATTCGAAAATTTGTTGACCGAAGAAAAAAATAATCACAAAACGTTCGTCTAACCGCGCGTACTACCAATTTTAATCTATTCTGTGCTACGCGCTGGTATTTATAATTGTTGTGATATCGTATTAACACAATTTATCAGTGGTAACAGAAATCGCTAGGTTTCGATAGTCGTAACCTGACCTTATCATATGTAATAATGTTAGTGCGCGGTTGTTATATGTATGTAGTAAGTTGAAAGGATTAAAAACGTGACTGTCGTCTGTTGTTGAAATCATATAAATAAATCGTGTGTATTAAACATCATATTATCCTTTTGAATAACGGTCCCGACAAACGTCAATGAGACGAAATATGAAACGAATAACGGGTATTATGGTTATTTCTTCCGGGATTTTAACGCACGCGCGTTTGTTTTTTTAACGCGACGTGTTAATAAATTACTTCGCGACACGTGGTGTCACAATGCGGTCAATGTTTAATTATGTATTAACGTCCCACCGTTCCGTCCATTAATTCAACGTGTGTAATTACAAGCGACGCGTTTCTGGCGACACGTAAAGTCGCACGTATATAATATAGGTACCTATTATATACGGTATTAGGTAAGCGAATCGGCTTTGTTTGTATTCGTCGTCATGCGTTCAACGAGAGAGTGCCCCCAGTGGCGCAACTAGACACTTGGGGGCCCTAAAGTCAAATATAAAATGGGGCCCCTCCCAAATTTGTAATGAATAAAATGTGGAAAAAAATAGTCTATGGGGGCCCCCAATTTATTAGGGCCCCAAAGTTTCACTTTGCCAACTTCCCCGCTAGTTGCGCCACTGAGTGCCCCCCCGACAAAAGTCATCTCGGATAAGAAAATTCATTCGGAAAATATTCGGGGCCAAATTATTTCACTGCGTTAGTAAGAAAAAATTTTGTTCTTAAAAGTAGAAAAATTATTTCTCACGTCAATCACCACGCAGGATAACGTTGTACTATGTTTGCGTAATTAAAATACACCGCGAATTCTGTTGAGATCGTTTTTGTGTGTAATGTGTACGAATTTTTTTAGTCGATATAATGTTGGGGGGATCAGATTGAATCTAGCATCTTCTTTTCTTCGTGGCGGATTCGTAAGTAAAGAACTCAAACGTATTTTCGAAAGTTTCCGTTTTCTTTGTTCATCGAGAGAAAGAGTGAAATTTGAAACATTAACAACGACGACGTGCACACACCTACAACACGCGTAACACGCCGCTAAATAATCGTTTCGAAGAACCGTGGTGTTTTTTTGTTTAGTCGTAAATCGGTCCCATAGTTCGCGTAGTCAGTTCATCGTTCGAAATAGATAAGTCTAGAACGGTTTTGATGAAAACTCCGTTCGCAGATAACGGAACTGATGTACGTACATCGATTTCTACGGTTAGGTATTTTGTGTTATAATAAATAACGAGTCGTCATCCACCGTATTCGTGTTCAAACTGTAATGTAATTTGATTAAGTTTATTGTGGCCACCGCGATATCAACGCCATCTCATTTGGCTTATCTGCTCGAATCGCGCGCGTTTGAAGTACACCGAGTTGTCGGTAAAGTACGTACAATAATTAATGACATAAATGTCGCACACGTGAGTTTTATACTGGACGCCGCGTTTGTTCCCGTCGGAAAATTATTGAACTCAACAAACAAACGAAATATTTCCGAACTATATTAAGAAAAATTATTGTAATTTAAAAAAAACTAAAAAAACACGCTTTTAGAACGCGTCTCGAAGAGTAATCTTGAAACTGCAGGCATGCGCAGATCGCGCACTCGCTCTGTCTTTCTTACTCTTTTACAGAGGATCTACAAAAGAATTTGTTAATCCTGGCGGTTCTATCAAGGATAATAAGAAACTGTTATCATATTATTGCATTGTCATCGGCCCTGGATACGTGTGCAAAGTTTCAAATTTATCAGCTTTTTAGAAACTGGTGAAAATTGAGCTCAAAGATTCCGTTACATACATACATACATACATACATAGATACAACCCGAGCTAATAAAAGCGTGTTAAAAATTGAATCGGTCGTTTAAAAAAAAAAAAAAAGCGACGGTTATCGTAAAATTTATATTATATACATTTTTAAGACGGCGATAACCTCACAAATCATCATCGACACGTGTGGTTTTACAGTGATTCTACGTAGCTTCGTGCAGTCGACATTATCCACAAGTATACAATTGTATCAAATTTGACGACAAGTCGACATTTTTGAAATGACCGATTGGATTAATTTAAAAAGATGATAGCCGGCGTTTAAAGTCTGTAAAGTCTTATTCGTTCGATTATTTACGTATATAAGATGCGAACCCTCGAAACTGAAATTTATTATTATATGAAGTACTGTACGGTTTTTTTGTTTTATACAGCCTCAAATCGATGTTTGAAATAACATTATTGAGTTGTTTTTGCAGTGTGCACATGTATATTCATTACTTGACTTTTTCATTTATTCGAAATTAAACGGTAATATTTTTCTCCATTATTCGAGCGTAATACGTTATTCGTCTAATAATAATATCGGTCGTTTCATTCAAAATGTTTTTCTCGTTAATAGTCTACGACTCGAGCGACTTTAGAATTAATCGAAAACCATGCTACACAATCGTTTGCATACGGTTTTTCCTTTTTATTTTTTTTATCTCAATTTCAATATTCAACCGTGAATTAAGTTTTCGTACAAAAATATGTCGTTTTACTTTTTTGAAAAAAAAAAAAACACGGAATATATTTTAATACGGATAAGTACTGTATAAAATATGGTGTGTTTTTTATACTACCAAAGTTTAACTGTTACTCGAGTTTCTATTTAGTTTGTTGCGCACTCTATTGTTCTCGTATAAATCCCGTGACGTCATCTTGTAGTATGATACTACTATGTACTCGAAAGTCTTACTAAATTTTTAACTATTATATCATCTAAATGTATCGTAAATATCGAGCGTTCGTTTCGCGAGTATTTTAAACATCGATTAACGTAATATTTTAGATTTTCGATTTTGAGTTTTAATTAAAAGATTCCGTTAAAACAGTTTCACATTCAGCGCCTTCCCCAAAAACGGTGTCCGAATACGCTCCTGGTTGGTGTCGCGTAACTTGTTTCCGTTTTAGAAAACTGTACGATAATGAAGTTACAAAATATCAATGAAATCGAAACAAAAGTTTTGTATTAAAACATATTAAATGATACGTTCGAACCACCGGTTCCTAACCCAGTGACCCGTCCAAAGCATAGTATAGTCGCTTATCCTTTCAAACTACCCGCGCGTTTTAATTATTAGTCTCGAAATATTTTATGTCAAACATTGCGGTTTAAAACGGTTTATTTTTATTTCTATACTCGCGTAAAATAAATAATTTAACCACCGGGCTGGTGTTTTCGGACGCAACTAGTTCACTATCGAAACGATAAAACACGCGTACTTATAATCATATCGTATTACTCCAGTGCCGTTCAAACCGTTCGCGCATTCCGATCGCGAAGTTTTTTCCTTCGTCTTGGGCAAATGTTTCGCCACGATCGATGTAAAAATAATATTGTGAAATAAAAAACGAGTACCTACTCGGTGGTGGCAAAGAAATCCAACAACACGCGTGTTTGCGGGCGAATAGCGGTTTTCGACGGTGCTTGAAAATAATTATGGCCTTTTTTTTTTTGTATTTTTCATTTTCACCGAAGCGTTCTCAGATCCACGCGCAGACGTTTTTCAAGTATACTCGAACGAGTATTAATGTGTGCGCGCTACCTTTTTTAACGTTTTTTTTTCTTTTTTATTATATTAATAAGGCGTTCGACGAATGAAAACTCACTCGTTCGGGGGCGTTGAAATTTTCCCTTTTTATTCAATTATTTTACACGGTCTTAACACTACGATATTATAATATCGACGTTAAAACCGATCGCGCGCTGTACATTTTTTTGATAATATTAATCGATCGGCGCAGAGCTAAGCACGGCCGAAAGCAAAGCACCCCCCTTATGCACGAAAATGTCGAAAACAAATGTCTAAAACAATATTGAACGAAAAAAAAAAAAAAAACTCAAATTATTAGTAGATGGCTGTAGTAGATAGCTCTCGTTCAGTCGTGATGATTTTTTTTTATGAAAACACATAAAATAATATGTTATCAACTTGAAACTTTGAAAAACAATTCACGTGATTTACGAAAACGCGTCGTAAGTTTTACGACTCGAATAAAAAATAACAGAACACACCATTTTTTTTTTTAAATTCTTACGACCCTGTTTCTCGTACTTTGATGTTATTGAGTATAAGCGATACTTTATATAGTTTAGGTCTAAGTTTGTTTTCCCTGTACAGACCAGTAGTTCTCGACAGATTTTCTCCGAGTTGGGTACAACTTAGAGTCTTAGGAAGGACCGTAAAGGAAACCGTTAATTGCAACGATCATTTGAAATCATTCATCATTTCACTGGAAAGTGAGACTTATTCAACACGTCGGCACATAATGACGTTCAAAAATAGAACGATTTCTCGTATTTATGTTTTTCATCTACGATTCTGGTTTCTACCAGAAACCACAACCAAATACCTAATATTACACAACAAAGGTTTTTATGGCTAACGGAAATTCAAAATCGTTTTATAAATACGTGCTGCTCTCGTTACTAGCGGAAATTACAACATTATTTCTTTTAGCAAGTTCTATATATATATATATGCCTATCATATAATTATTAAATGTTGTTGATTCACTAACGGTCTACTACTACTTACAATCCCTGAGAACTATGTTTAAATTTTAACAATCCTAGGAATCGCACGCATTTTGGCGTCTTTCGACCGCGTTTATTTAGCTAGCTAAGTTTATTGAACGACTGGTATTTTTTTACAAACGTTTATACTTATTTACATATACGCCGTTTGACGTGCTCGTTGTATAATATTTATTTGAACACGAAACGTTTGAAATAAGGCATAACAATTATAAAAGTCAACAAAATTAAAACCGACAACGTGAAACACGCTAATGTGCCCGCATATTTAACTACGGGCATGAATATAGCAGAGCTATATAATATAGGAGCCGAATACTAAAGCACACACACACACACACAAACCTATAAATTAATATCGTTTGGGCGAGGCATAACGACGAAATTAGGTGGTCGATATCATCATAAATTATTCAAATGGTAAATGGAGCTAAAGTTTTCCAACCGTATTATGACTTTCGTGCAGATAACTGTGTAGATTTATGTCGTCGAATTATATTTATATTTTAAATTTATAAAAAAAAAAAAACTGTGAACACGAATAATTTTGATCGAGTTATTATGTTATTATTATTTCGTCGCGTTTGATCGGCGGGTATTTTTACAATGGGTTCAAATAATTGTTTCTATAGAAGTCATTTTGTTTTACAACAACCATAAAAGTTACAGTCAATTTGAAAAAATTGAACAAAAACTTACTGTTGTTTTAAATCTAAAATGCTCATTGCACTGTTGTCATTCTCGTCGATGAATAATCGAACGCGAGTACGTGTTTTTATTGTTTTTTTCGCAATTGTTTCGTGGTTTTTATAAACAATATAACGGTAAAATATAATGTAATTGTGGATCCTAGCAAAATATCAGCGTGGTAAAAACGTGTTGAAAATAACGCAGTAAAAACGTCGTGCTCCAGTTCCAGCTCACGAATTGTTTTACAGCTTATTCTTAACGACCATCGTATCACTATAGAAAAGAAACGTCTAAATTAAATTCAGCCCCGATCGATCAAAACAAATATTATTTATCCAATCATCTTATTTTGTATAGATACAAAATTTTACTTTTAAGATGTATCTTCGTGTATACTTTTATCGAAACGAATTATTCGAGTACACTCGTTTTGTGCCTTTATCCGCGTAGACAGTACATATATTATTTTTATGTGCTTGAAAGGAACGGGTTCAAAGGAACGAGCTCTTTTGATTTTGTTTACTTGTTGAAACGAACCAGGATACCTAAACGATTGTAATGGAATTTTGTTAATTTTTTGGACAAACATGAACGATAATTATTTTTTTTTTCCTTTTTACACGCTTACTTATTTAAATAATTTAATATAAAATAATTTTTAATTATGCGTTTTTCAATTTCTATCTATAATTGTATGTGTTTTGGTGGTCATCTTTTACCATCGTTCGTTGTCAGTCGCAGAACTTGCACGAATTAAGATTTATTTGTCTTCTAATACAATAAAAGTGCAGTACCTACATTACATAATTGTAGTATTAATCGTAAAATAAAATCATTAATCCTTCTAATTTAGTTGTTTAGTATTTTGGGTTATAAATTTGTTTTTTATATCTTCATATTATATTATAATATTGATATACTTTTATTTTCAACTTAAAAGTGTAACATGTAACATATTGAGTGTTTGTAAAATAGTGACGCGTACTAAGTATATTAATGCCGAACAACAATCCGCGACATATGCATCGGTTAATATTTTTCATAAATTCGATTAAACCCATATTTTAAAAAGTCTGTCCACTGTTAAGAACGTCATATGATTATTGGAACATCAGAGATTCCTTAGGGTATACGCATATAGTATACATAATTATATATTTATAATTCATTACAACGTAGTTTTTTTCCCGATGAACGTTCCTTTTTCTCAAGGTCGGAACGAGCCTTGAATCGGAATTATTATTTTTTACAAGACGAGCTTTGTGTACGAAAACTAATAATTATTATTTTTTAAAAGAAATTTTCCAAGCACACAGCTGGTATTCATTCTAAAACTGGTCGTGACACGCCGCAATTTATTTATACATATTATGTTTAGTGTCAGTAGTACGTCTGAAAATAAAGTGCTGTACGACATCATGATGATATTATTATTATTATTATTATATAATATTATAATAAACGTTCAAGAACAAAATGCGAACGAGAAAGAAATTTATAGTCGGTTTTGGTCGGTTTCGAAATTGTGGTCGACGGGGATGACGAACGTGGGAGACGACGAACTTGGGCTTTGGGGCTGGTGGAGAGTTTTCCCGTAATGGTTTTTTAATGTCGGCGCATTAGACAGAACGGAGAGAAAAATAACGCGCATAGAAGCACGGCCCACCATAATAGTATAATGTACGTAATAACATAAGAGCTTAATATAATATTATATCGTAATAGCAACGCGTTTGACGTAATCGATTTTGACGGTACCCCAAAACCGGAGTCGATAAATTTCTGAAAGACAAAAGACGAAGATAATATGTTCAAACGGATACCGGAATTCGCGCTCTAGGTCGCGCGTGGGTAGTTTGGGGGAGTATAGCGGGGACTACTGCGCTTCGGGCGGGTTTGGAGAAGTTCAAACGTGTTTATCTGCATGCGATTTCCTGTGAAAAAACGACATCTCAGCTCGACGGGACCACGGCGAAGTGGTAAATCGAATATTGTAGGAATTGCGAGTGAAAGAAAAAAAAACGCGAAAACATTTTTAAGGAAACTACAATAATTATGAAAAAATTGTGACGCTTTATCGATACTTGTTTCGTGTAGGTTTTCGGAAACGGCCGGATTTTCGCCGAAATTTTAGTCGCCGCGGTTTTTTACGTAACATACTAAATTTTCAACTTTTGAAAAATAAAATCGTGCTGGTAACGAAATTTTTTCCAAATATAACCAGCTCGTACGATTTTCAAACATATGATAGTCACTAATTTACCTACGTGATTCCAATCTTGTATTAAAATTTTGAAAACTTTCACACGAAAATTAAACTTTTTACTGAACGATAACTACAAAATGTTAAAAAAGTTGAGTATTTCAAAATTCTACACTTTGCTCGAAAATCATTGAGAATTTTCTAACAGGTACCGAATCGTACCCGTATAGACAATTTAAAAAAAGTTACAAGTCTGAAAAATCATTATTACGAATGTTACGATGAAAAAACAAAATCGATTTAGTCAAAATCGCGTTTGCCGTATTATTACCGGTTTTTTTTTTTTCTTTTAAGTTTTTGTTCGGTGTTTTGGGTACCTTTTTGGAATTGAAAATTTTAATAAAACGTCAAATATAACGCACGAAGAGTCGGCCTTAAAAAAAACGTTCTGACCGTTGTAATCGGAACAATCCCCTAGGAACTATACGTGACACAAAAATAAAAGCACACATCTTTGTAAAATCAATAGCTATACTTCGCTCAGAGTTTTTAAAAATAAACAATAGTTTCAAAAAATTTCGTGTCCGAATATTTAGACGATTTCAGACGAGATAATAGAATAATTTAAGGCCCCTCCCCCCCAAAATACCAAACACTGATATGTAACACAAATATGGAAACACAAGCATTACTCATTTCATCATATTTCTCCAACGGGAATACGGTCCATACGTTCTATTCTGAAAACAGACATTTTGATTCACCACTAAGTTCTCTAGGAAAAGACTATTTGGTTTATTCGTACATACAACTATTGAGTACACATTAATAAAATCCTTGAAACTTATATGGACAGCAATACGAATATAATATGGTCTTTTGCCAGTTTAACGGTGATTATAAATCAGTTTTCGGGACGAGAAGAGGTTTGTTCACAACAAAGT
>CM029364.1:8821537-8838833 GCA_017140985.1 Hormaphis cornu | reverse complement strand
GCGTATACTCGACCGCGGTACAATCAGTCTAGTGTATGGACGGCATTTCAAATGGATTTCGCATTTGTCGCCGTGTCGTCAGAAACACGAACACGATTTTTTTTTTCCATTTCAATGAACGCTGTCCAAAAACTTTTCCGAAATATTTACAAACAACACGACCGTTACCCGAATATGTTTGATCTGCACACCGGCCGGCCCCAGAGCTCCTTTGCGGTGTGTTCTCGACGGTTCCCGCGAATGCCAATGAGTTCGGCACGCGTATATTGTGTGCGGAAAACACCCCCGAACACGGAGACGAGGAAAATACCGGAAAAACGCCGAAAAAATTGGGCGAAGCGAAAAAAAAAACTCGAAAGCGGTTTCCCGAAAACGAGCGGTCACGACACCTGATGATGATGCGGTTACGGCGTTCGCGAGAGCACTGGCCGAGGGGGCGCGCCTCGCCATCGAGCCACACGCGCTCTCCGGCGGTCGGCCGGACGGAAGGGCGCAAACTCGTCCCTGTGTAATCGTATCCGTGTTATCCTCTCCCGGTAATATTGTTCTAGGAAATGTGCACCCCCTCCGACCCACCCCAAACTCTAGGTCCCGAAAAATATCATAGGGTGCCCACGACACGGGGTGGATAGTGACGGCGGCGGTTTATTAGATTCTGAGCGGTAGCGAGAGTTATGTATTGCCTTTACGGTGATGTTTTTTTTTTTATCAACAGCTGTTCGTACAGAACAATAGCTCCGAATTTCAAAGTCGGTACCCCTAAAGATAGGGTATGTGGACCGCTCCGGCGGTACCTCGGTTAAAGCTGTTAAACTCCTGCCTACTTTTTGAGTCGAAAAAAGAAAAAAAAATTGGGATTTTTTGAGAATTCGTTTGAAATTTTATACCAAAAAAGGAACGCTCCGATTTTCAAAGTAAGTACTTACCTCTAATGAAAGGTCTATACATTTTAGTCGTACTTTGAATGGTTTCGAATTTGAGAGCTCAAAATTGAAGAGGTTACAATAAAAGAACTAAGTAAAATTTAAGGAAGTGTAGTACTTTGACCATATATCGTCCAAAAAAATAGACACTTTTACGCAATATCGAAGTATGTAAAATACGTCCATGTTTCAATATTCAGTATAGAACTTTTAAACTTTCGAAAATTTACATTTTCTCTGTGGTTTTAGTTCAATAAAATTTGTTTCTATATATTCAAAATCATAATTGGGATTGAACAAAACGTTATTAGTTTATTCGTCTATTGACTATGAAAAAAAAAAAAATATTATATAATATTATTATCCGAGTCCATACATGCGCTTTGTATGAAGTTTTTTGTCACTTTAAATCTATAAAAACAAACAGGCTTGATCTCTGTTTCGCTTTTAAATTATTAAATGGTGTCATGAATTGTTCTGAGCCACTGGCTAAATTCAATTTTCCACTTCTCGTACCGGGAATACTTTTTATACGCCGTTCCATCATACTAATTATGGTCAAAATTCCCCCATTACCAGATTAATGGGCCATGTGAACAAGTATGATGTTGATTTGTTTCTTCGTAATAATATTATCATTTTTAATGTATATCTTGAAAATAATGTAAATCTTGTTTGATTATTATTTGTTATTATTTTATAAATTTTATTATTAATTTTGCCATACCAATTTTTTCCTTGTATATATTGGGCTTAGCCCGTTTAAATTTTCTATAGATAAATAAATAAACATAATAAAGATAATCAGGGATATCAAAATGGACAAAGTTGAACTGGGACATAGTCAATATGACCTACGTTGAAACAATAAGTGGTGAAATAATAAAAAAATAAGTTACAATTTAAAACAAACGTATTGTATGCGCCACTGTTGTTTGAGATTTTTCAATATTATAAACGTGGGGTTATTTAAGGTGTCAAAAATTTTTGAACAATTTTTCTGGCATTTTTTCGTAAGTTTTTCTTTTTTTTCTTTTTACATTTTTCCCGGAGTATATCAAATCTAGTAATTTACGAAAATATAAACAAGACCGTGTGTACTTAAATGTCATGAAATGCAAAATTTCAATTTAAACGGATTCATAACTCAAATAATAAGATCTTTTAAAAAAAATAAAACTGTATGTTTTATTTTTTTTTTAATCCGGTTAAGAGTTTTACGTTATAGTCAGGAAAGTGTGTTTTATATTCTGCTGAACGTGCGACGAAATATAAATTGTAGGATATTATGTTATTATACGCATTTTATAAAAAGTTGAAGGCATTAAGTAAAATTAAAAATACTCTAGCATCTCTTATAATGAGGGCGGAAAGGTGAACAATTATAATTTAATTAAAAAAAAAAAAAAACGTTTTGATAAAAAACTTTTTGTTTATAACGATCTCAATATACTATTTTTGCATGCGATACTCTACTCACTCTAATTGACCGAAACAATTAGTGTTATACGCGTAAGAAGAACCTTAAGAGTAACGATACTGACGAATTGATTTAAAACTATTGTATTTTATTGCACAAACAATAAAATTGTATGTAAATTATATATTTTTTTATTTTAATCAATGCGATTTTGATATCACGGCATAATAAACATTCATGATGTTTTTAATCGAACAATATTTAACGCGATTTGCGTGTTTTTTAAGTTCTGGAATCACAGTAAACAAAGCTGCGCCACACGTGCAATGTTTCGAACAATATTTTCGTACTTAAAATAAAATGTTCGAACCCCCGCAAGCTATAAAATTACTCGACATCAATACGCATCCGATCAAAATAAATCAATATTTTACCATCGTGACATCGTGAGACGAGAAATTGATGTATTTGTTGCTCCTAAAACTAAAAAAAGAGTAAACAATCAAATTTAACTTTTACGTTCGGAACTTTTTTTCTTTTTGAAATAATACTTCAATTATTTTCACTGTATAATTTATTTTTTACGGGGGCCAGGAGAATGATACCTACATAAAAACTTCATACAGGTTTTTTACAATAAAACGTTATAAGTTTGAAATAAAAATACAAACCAACGTGATAAAAGAGAAATACGTTCCGATATAACATTTTAAAACAACATCGTTTGGTTATTCGAAACTTCAAAGAGTTAGTAAAATAAAAAAAACAATAAAAATACCAAAATCAAAATTAAACGTAAAAATAATGATCCTCTTCGCAAACGGTACTAAACTACAAATAATAGTGTCTGAAATTAAACAGGGATTATATTTTTATCTTTTGTTTTTAATTTAATTAACGTGCAGTTCATTATGTACAAAGTCCTTATTAATTAAAATAATCTGATCTATAATTACTTGTTACTTTAACCAGTACTTATTATATTTATTTCTATTAATTTTTATGCGTCGTTAAAAGAACTAATTTAATGAACGGTTGACATTAATCGGCTACTCGCTGTTATTTCGTGTCACTGTTTATTTTACATTCTGAAGTATAAAAAATACTACGTACATAATTTGTTTTTATTTTATTTCGCGAGTTGTATAAGTACGAGTATTCTCTACCGACAAAAATATTAAAATTACATGGGGATTTTTTTTTTTTTTTTTTTATGGTAATTAAAAGTATATTGTTTATGCAGTACTGGGTGAAAATTCGATGGGATTTTGTGGTAATATTGTAAAATATAATGTTTAGTTCTAAAATCGTAACTACACATATGAGGCGTACAGTTCGGTAGTCAAATAGTCAGAGTTGATTTTTCTCGGTCCGGAAAAATCAAAAAATCAACAGTCAAAAAGGGGAATTATTTTTTTTTGATATCTAAGTAAACATTATATCATCTCGATGGATTCGGTGTGCCGAACCGTTGGTCCGGTCACTTATTTATTCCGTTTTTGATTATAAACCCACTTCTACAGCGGCTGCTGTCAACCACAACGACAATCGTTTCTCTAGTATCATTTTCGTGCGGTTCTTCTGGTCTTCAGCGTGGTAATTTATAATATAGTATATACGTGATTTTAGCGGTTGTAGCAGCCGAGTGTTTGGGATGGTTTGCGGTAATGCGAAAACGGTTGAATGACCAGTGTAAACGAAAATGGAAAAATGGAATTCAGCGAAAGCGAGGGATTTGTCAAAACACGATGGGGAATACGGTAGAATAGTAAGTTAAGTTAATTTCGTATCGGATATCACAACGCGTCGATGGAACAACCACCCTCCGAAACGTTCGCCGTTGGCTGCTGGTCTGGTTAGGTTAGAATATTTTATTGTTTTCCAAGTTTCAAACGAAATTCCATAGAAAATACAATAACAACAAGCTGCAGTTTATGAAAAAAATAAAAAAATATTTCTTTAAAGATTTTAAATTTGGTTTCTACACGCAAGTACGTTCCAAGTTAATGATCTGTTTGGTGCGAATTAGATTTGCTGCAATACTATTGAAAATAATTCAATTCTGTAAATCGTCAGCGTTAGAATAGTCTGTATAATATGCTCGTGCAAAGATCATGGAAAACATCAAAGTCTGCTAAAAAAAAAAAACGCTAGATTTATAATAATATTATAAATTAAATTTTATCAATCTCTCGTTAGATTTTTAAAATGTTTTAAAATATTATATACTACGTACTCGTATACTTGAAAATAGTCAGGTCAACATGAGTTGGTGTGTAATACACTGAATGTTATAAGTGGACAAGGTTGATGATAATAATATTTTGGCGGTTTCGGTGTACATCCAAAAGCTCGATAAAATCGATCGATTCGTTTCAGATACACTATGAAAAAATTCAACAAAAAAAACCGTCGAACGGAACGAAACGTCCAATTTTTGTTTTAAAACACGAAATCACGTTTCTAAGAAATAATATTGATTTATTCGCGTTTAAACTTTACTCGTTTTCGAGTAGTCACGTGACGCAACAATAGCGCGTGTTTAGTAAAAATGTGTTACAACTGCACTGTTTATTTTTGTCCATAATAATTATTCTAGTGGTATTCCGTATGATTTCGTAACACGCGTGTGCGGTGGAAAAGCGGGTTTTGTAAAAATTAAAAATTATGTATAAAAACAAAAAACCACCACCCACTGGAAACGAAATGCTCGTATTTTCGGCGATGACGGGGCGTGTTCCGGGTAGAACGCAAAATTACAAGACACTTGTGCTGAACTCCACCTGGTTTTTTTTTTTTTTCGTCTCAGAAACGGCAAAACTATTAGTATCGTATCCCAAAAGGGCCGCAACAAGTCCTCGACTCGGTCCCGAAATAATAATCGACTTAATTGCAACACCAACGTGTTATTACGCGTGCATAATAACAGACCAAACGTGATCGTTTGAAGAGCTCGTACTCGGCTCGCGAAATTTCAACCGTCGAAAACCCGTTTCCCTCGTAACATATTCGATCGTGTGGACTAATTTGTTTGAATAAACCGTCCAGATATAGAAAAGGTCTGTATGGAAACGGTTTATCTTGGAATTTCGTTTTTGAGGCTTAAAAAAGTATAGTTTTTATCTCTTGACCACAATGTCTTCTTGACTTTTATAGCTAGAAATAAATTTTTCGGGAAAATTGTCGAGACGATAGCGATTCGCTGCAAACTATCGAGTGGCTCACAGCGACAAAACTGGGAATATTAAGTTATGCCACTCGAATAATAAAACATGCGCTTGGTTCTGAATGAAAAAAACTTTACGGACGAATTACGTCTAGTATCGGGTGTTCGTATCTATTTTTTAGCGGATTTTTCGTTCAAAAATCGAAAGATAATCAATGACGGTTCAAACGAACGGGTTTTAACTTTTAAGCGGTGTCTTGTAGTCTTAAAAAAATCAACTATTCCTATTAATGTCAACGGACGAATTGTTTATTCTACGACGTCATCATTATGAATTGTATGATTAAAAAGGTTTTAAAAAAAAACGCGTTCCTCAAGTCTGACGCCGATATTAGTTTTAACAATATTACGAACGTCAAATGATAAAATAACGAGTTCATAGAAATATTTAATAACTTTACCGGGAAATCGCTTGTTTTTTTTGAACCTACCCGTATACCTTATACTTATTATATCAGGAATTATGAAACGTTTTTACAAAAAAAAAAAAAACTCGGCGGAATCAAAACGCGTTATTAGTTTCGTATATCTTAGTTTTTGAAATCGACGAAGGCGAATCGACTGGATTACAAAAAAAAATGCACTAATTTTGCAAACAAAACTCGGCGGAATCAAAACGCGTTATTAGTTTCGTACATCTTAGTTTTTGAAATCGACGAAGGCGAATCGACTGGATTACAAAAAAAAAAAAAAAATGCACTAATTTTGCGCTCACAATAAAATGAAACACGATTTTTTTTTCCCCATCGTTTAATCGACCGGATTCTTAAGGTGTAAATACACGTCTTGTTTTTATTCGTTTTTTTCCGTCGATAACAATTCTTTATAAAATATATTATTTTTTTTTTCATAAACACGTCATAAAACTTAGTGAACATAAATCGAAACAGATTGATCCGACCGTTTTATTACGCAGTGTTCAAAATTATTGGTAACGGTTTTTTTTTTTTTTAAATCGACTCTGGTATATTTTTAGCCATCTTGCCGTGTCGTAAAAATGATTCCTCTACAGTATAATAATAAAGTGTTACCAAAGAAATCACCGCACATTGTGATACTGTCGAAAACCTCGGCGATACAGCGCAAAAACTCATGCGGCTAACTAAAAAAAGTGCACAAAAGGTTGGCGCGGTCGACCGTAAACTTTGAAAATGAGAAAATCCGAAACGACGACGTGACTCGATAGTACATTCCAAAGTCGTCTCGAGATTAGCGTCTATTGAAAACGCCGAGTGAGTCGAGGATAGTTCATTCCTCTCAGACGTCAGCATAATATTAATACTTATATTTGGACCGGCAGTTTTGCGCCCCCGCGCAAAATAAACGTTCGTTTTAATCGTTCGCGAAAACGGTTATAACGCCTGAAACAATAACGGATGTACAGTTTGTTAAATAATCATCTATAGTGCACGTCTCGAAAAAACGTCTGTTAAAAATTATTAGTATCTCATGAAAAAAGTTTTCGCTTCCCCCGATCACAAAACATTTAGATTTCAGTTCGATTGTGAGAATGTTATTCATTTTAATTGAAAGCTTAGTGTGTTTGAACGGTTCTTGTCGGATTCATTGGGAAAAAACGAAACGAATTTTTACCGTCGATGACATTTTTTTTTTGTCTTCTCAGTCGGAACATAAAACTGTGTGGAATTCCACGAAAAAAATTTTCCTAAATGGTACTATCCGAGTCCACTTTTCGATCTGTTGACACCCGCGCGCGATTCGTGAAAATTCAAACATTTTTACCACCGACGACAGAGGATAAATTTATCGCAGTTGACCGTCGATGGCGAATATTTGAATTGTGGTAACGCGGAGAGATCAATAACGAAACGAAAATAAAATGAAAAAATGTGAACAAATCAAATACAAAAATTTCGTTTTTTTTTCCCAGGCGTTCCACCGAAAAATTCAAAATATTTTTATTTTTTTAAACTTTTTGTTTTTTCCAAGTCGAGTTTTAGTTTTTTACGATTTATATTTTTTTCTCTCTCGCACGTATGATTTTGTGGCCGCATCATCACCACGAAATCAATCGAATCATATCGTTGTAACATCACGGGCAAAACACGAGCAAACAGTGGGCGAATATTCGGGCGAGCGATTGACACACGCATATAATACACAATTCGTTGGAATGTTATGTGTACGATTATCGCGCGTCCGTCAAAATATTAATAATATCGGTCGGTGTTTGCGGCGGACGATCGCAGCCGCGAGTGTCCGGGGGCTGTGCTCGTTGTTATCTGAGGAGACATTTGCGGTTCGTCGAGACGTAATATAAATATATTTTATCGGTAAAATGACTCGTATGATAATCGCAACGGAATTCCGTTCTGTTGTACCGTTTTGATAAAACGGTCATTTAACGGTTTTCAAACGTTCAATCTTTACAATCTTTAGTTCAAACGTTCAATCTTTACAAAATATTTTTGCGCGGTTTAAAATTTTTCAAAAATACATTGCCGTAGCGTTCACGCCGACGTGTTTTCATTTCGTGTTTTTTTCTTTTTTGTTCACTCAAAACGTCGTGAATTTTTCGTGAACGTTGTGAACACGGTGTGTCGTTTACGAGTTTGTAGCATAATCAATAAAATACGCCGTAAACATTTCAACGGACTTTTTTTACGTATGCAACGAAACCACCGTTCGGTCATGTCGTTTTTATTTTAGCTGTTTTACGCTTTTTAAAATTTATGAAATTTATTTAAATGTGAACATTTAAACGTTACAAGAATTTAACCCGAAGCTCCGAGCTCGCTCGAAAATGTTTTTTTACGTCGATAACGATACGCTAAAAAATGAAAAGAAACCTTCCAAAACTACCCTTTTCCCCGGCAAATTTGTGTTACACCTCAATTTACGAATCGTTCTCGATTAAAATGTTATTTTAATCGCGTAGGTACACGTGTATTCATAAAACAAGTGATACGAATATTATATTTATTTAACGTTTTTACGCGCTACTCGAAAATTTATTACGGCTAAAAATATTATTTTTTACGCATATTAATTTATCGTTGTTTTTATATTTTTCGTACGGACGGTTTGATAAAAAAAAATAATTGTAATCACTATTTATATCAATAGCGTAAATTATTTATGACTGTTTAAAACGTCGAACGAGCTATAACAAAACTACAATCGGTTGTGTTTTGTACCCAAAACGATATTTCACACTATAATTAGAAAGCACCGAATGACGAATAATTTTTACGGCAGAAATAAACGGAATAAAAAACAAAGACAATTCGTATTTTGTAAAAGTACATTTTAAATTGGTAATAATATCGTTCGTTATCAGAAAATAATATATAAACTCACCCTTATGAAATCACGCCCTAAATATGCGTTTATTTACCAAATTATTACAATAGTAGGTCTGTAGGTATACATCATATTTTTTACTAGGCTCTTTTTTTTTTTAGAAATTTTAGTTATTCAATTCGAATCTTAACGAGCTGGCTATAAATTATACACCGCTCTATAATTATGCCCTTAATGTTTTATAATAATTAAAAAATATGACTCTGGCAAGAGAAAGGTTACTTGGTGCGATTTATTTTTATTTCATTTTTTATATAAAGTAAATTACAAGTACATCGTTATTTTGCTTATTTTAGTTCGAATAACAACTCGGAGGTTAATTGTATTGTGTCTATAACCTTTGATACGAATGAACCTCTATTAAAAGTGGGATTAATTTTAAACTCGTTCATTAATTATTTCCATTATTTTTACAATGCTTTAAAGTAAATCATTAAAAAATTTAATTGTTTTCAATCGACCTTTTTCTGCTTGTAGAAAGAGCAGTCCGATCGTTAAATGTAATCAAACCATACAAAATTATCAAAAGTGAACCTAGGTGGCTACTTTTTTGGGTTTTCTTTACGTTTCGATTTATTTTTTAGTTGTGATCAAAAACTTTTCGACAGTTAAACGCTCCGAACGACTTGAAAGATTTTGTTCTTCAAACACATTTTCCGGTAGAAGATTCTGCTCCGGGAAGAAAATTCTATAGTTGAATCATTTTTATCATAAAATTACAAAATTTTCATTATAATATAAAAAAAAATTAAGCGCCGGGATCAGTCTAATTCGCGTGTGTAGTTTGACGGGGTGCCCTTTGGGTGGGCTACTAGTTTACAGGTTGTGACTTAAGCGCATTGTTTAATTTCTGAAAGCAACGATAAACCATTGCCTTCGAAAATACGATTCTGAGCGAGCTCAGTTGTCTAGTATACGTCGTGGTAAATACAAATTTAACGTGAAAAACTATTATCAAATCTGTATCGTTGCTATTTTGGTATTGTGTAAAAGTTTCAACTTGGCCGATCTTTATTTCGGTCGTTATGGTCAAAAAAATCTATGAGTAAAAAAAACACCTTTCCCGTAATTATTTGTTCCCCCTATGAGGAATACACGGCCGCTCGGATTCATTATCTTTCTTTTATGGTATCATACGTTAAAATCGGTGCAGGTTTACTATAAGAACTATTGATCACAGAAAAACAAAAATTTCATTCTAAAACCAATACATTCTTCGCTTACGCTCAGAATCTAAAATTTACACAAATCGCCCGTGAATGAACAAATGAGCTAGTTCCCTCTGATATTCGTTGGAGCGAAAATCAAGAATAAAATAAAATACGATCGTTCGAGTGTGTCCAATATAATATTATCGTAAATCGATTCACCTACGTTTACCACGCATCAATGACCATTAACCAATACTAGAAACCCGGAACAAACATTTTGGGCTTTGGCGTACGTATATTTTTATATATTGCGGAGCAATAAGTATAATAATATATATTATATATATAATATAAATATTCCTGGAAGGTCGAAGGAACGGCAACCGGGTGAACCCTCGAGAAGAACTACCATAATAAACACGGAATGTACACCGTTTTTCATCAATTTTAAAACACGAGACGGAAACGTTTTAGTCGTAATACCAAAAGTATTTGCGATCGACGAATATTTGAAAACACCAAATAATAACGGTGTTTTATAGTAAAATTAAATTCAAAAAGGGATTTTCAATAAAAAAAACCAAGAGCGTAGAAGATTTAATCTGCACGTGTAGGTCCATAGCTTTTGGTGGGTGCGTGGACTCGAGGAGGTTAAATAAGTCGAAACATAATTTTAACGTTCGTGATTAACAAAGTGACAATTCCGAGTTGAGATATATTTTTTATTTTTACACGAGTCGATTAAAATTCAACGAACTGTGTTCTGAAGTCGTTTATTTATTCACGTTTATATGGTTTTACTACGTGGATGTTCTCGATTAAAGGGTATTATATTAGCTTGAATTTAATTCCGTTAATATTTACGATGTTGTGTATAAATAATTCAAAATACATTTCACAGTACTTAATCAACAACATTTTTTTTTTTTTTTTTCAAAAAATTATAATCATGAATTATTGTTTTAAGAGATTTCGTTTACATTTTTTGTTTTTGTGTTTGTATACTCAGTGAAACATTTTTGGAATTTTTTAGAAAAGGAAATCAAAATCTTACGTTTATTTCACATAGAAACGCTTGAGTTTAACAAAAATATTTGTTAATTAATCGTGATGAAAATGTTTTAAGTATAGAATAATCACAGAAACGTGAAGAGAATGGCGTGCTGGTGAAAATCAATTTTGATCACTGTGACGCAAACGATGATGTTCAACGTCTGTTGTTGGACATTATGAGAAAAACAACGGGAAATGGTGAACTGGTTAACGACAGGTGCAAAGTTGTGTGTATTTATTGAATTTCAAAAGTATTTACTACAACCATTCGCAGAAATTAAAGATGTGAAAATTTCGGTCACAAACGTTCACTGTGTATCAATAAAAGATGTAGTCGACCCGAAAATCGTTAATTATGATATGAATTTTTTGCTTCGTTGTCATCATTACGTTCTATCGGCCATCTTGAAACAATTTATTACAAAACTATCTAATAAAATGTAGCGAATTATACGATTCGACAAAATGTTAATTTGATCGAACTCATGATATAACAAAACAAAATCGTGATAAACAATTTCTATGGGACATATTTGATACATATAAAAATGAGATTTTAAATCGAGTTTCAAGACGTACCGCTTCAAGGCGAACCATTACCATTTAATCCGGTATAATTATAAATTAACACTGCCCAAAGAAAATTATAATCAATATAGATACAATACGAGTGTTGCCTGCTATCATAAAATAATTACAAAATTAACCAAGTGTGTGATTTAAATCCAAATTTTCTATAGATATACCCGTACATATATTATTAAAATGCAATATACGTCAAAATTTGTCGAAATTGTTTCCATACTGTCCCTATCCTTTTTTCTCGTGAATTTTGGTTTTTTTTTTTTAATCAAATCGTACGGAATTATACGTCTAAAACATTATCTATAAAACATTAGGAACATATCGTGTCGGGGAAAATGGGACTGTGCGTGAAAATTGGAGCGATTTTCTAAAGGATGTATACGCTTCTTGACAAGTAATGATAATAAATAACACACGTCGCATAAAATCTTATAATTAAAGAAAACATAATATAACTGTGTGTGTGTGTGACACGGACAAAATTTGTATGTAATTTTGACAAGTTTTGAACAGTTGTGGCTCACAAACAACGTCTTTCACTCAACCGTTCCATGGACGTGACGAATTATGAAAAATCACACGAATAGAAAAAAAAAAATCGGTAGAAGGAAGCTGAAGTTGTACACGCTCAACGTGTTTCGATGCGATTTACGGTTTTATTAGAAAAACGTCTCGGCTACTATTTTTTTTTTTTACAAGTATCCCGAAGTGGAAAAGTTTGTTTTAATGTTTGTAAACGTTTAAAACGTCACGTCATCGTAGCTATTTTTCCTCCGACAAAATTATTTTTATCGTTCGCTCAGACTGTGGTTAACGATAATTTATTAAAAAAAAATAAAAATCTCGTCGAATCTCTCCCCGCCGGCGTCTCTGTAACGTTACCGCAACCGATATCTCTGCAACGCCGCCGTATGGGCGATTTACGCGCGCGAAATCCAACCGTTGCAGCGCGTTGTTCGCCGTTAATCTCACTCCGCGAAGTTTAGAAGTCGGATTTACCGCGCGCACGATTCCGAACTGCGTTTATTCGCCCGTAATCGCGTTAATTCCAGCGGGAAAACGACGGCGGTTATTATAATAACGATAATAACAATAATTATCATAACAACAACACCGACAATAAGTGTTATATAAATCCCGCGCGACAACGAACCACGCCGCAGTTTAGCTTCGGATCGCTCGAAAATCGCCCACGTTTATCAAACAAACAAAGAATGTACACCAAACGGTTATAAAGAAAAATAATGTCGATCCAAACGCGATACCGAAGCGCGCGAGCGTTACGTCGCGGACCGCCGAGGCCTATTTTGGCCAAGATGACCGGCGGAGCGACCCCGCCGAGTGGTGCCGAACCGCGCGAAACGGCAGTTTAGTGTATTTATTAGTGTATTTATTAGTGTATTTATTAGTTTATTTTGTTTTAGTGTTATTCGACAGGGAATTTTCCACCTGCCAATAATAACGGGGAAACGTTCGATCGTAGACGGATCAGCCGTCGGGACGTGACGAACGTGGAAAATAAAAAAAATGCTCCGGTGTAGTTCGCGCGAGCAGTCGGACACGGGGTAGCGGTGACTGCGCGCTTCGGGCGGACGCTTTATAAACGGTGTTGGTTCGAACGCGTTGTTCGACGAGACGTTGCTTTCGAAAATACGATTCTGAGCGTGCCGCGTGTAGTGTACGTCGCGGTGAAACGTTACCTCGACGATAAAAACGTTCGTCGAATCTTTACCTATATTAGTGTTCTTTATCTCGGATGTTATGATCGCAAAAAATCGATGTGGAAAAAACGCGTTTCCCGTATTTGTGTTCCACCGCCCCCGTAAGAATACAAGGCAGCTCGGAACGACGAGTTTTACGACGAAATAACCGCGTGAAATCGGCTACAAACCGAAATCGTGCTGACGAATTTTCGAAATTGTTTAACCACACTATCATCCTGATTAGATTGCGTTTCGAGAATTGAAATCAGAGGTTTTATGGCACTGCGTAAAATTCAAAAACTTCAGAGTTCTCCCTTTAAAATGATCCGTTTGAAAATCGAGCGGTAAACCCTGTTTTAATTACACATTTAAATTTAAAGCCGAACGGGGAGCACTTGTGGAAATTTGACCGTTATTTTTTTCCCCCCGAAACTTGAAAATAATCAAAATTTTGAAAAAACGTTTCAAATTGAGTACCATCTCTGATTGATCAATTATCCGTCTTTACGTACGTTAAAATCGGAGCGTTTTTTTTCTTCTAGAAAAAGTGATCACAAATATAAAATAAAAAAAATCTAAATCGACTAGTAAAAAACAAAACTCCATTAAAAATGATCGAAATCGACTGAAATTTCAGCGGAACACTCGTAATAGTCGACTGGGGCAATTCGAAAAACCGGCCCATTTTTTTGTTTTTCCTCAGAAATTTGAAAATAATCGAAATTTCAAAAAAACGCTCTGTTTAAAGTGCCGTCTCGAATCCACTATCTATCTTTTAAGATATCAAAATCGGTGCAGTTTTTCTACAAGACCTTTTGATCACAGAAAAGAAAAAAACATCATTGTAAAAACTGCAGAATCTAAATTACGCGCGGTTGGAAATCGTGTTTATACCGAGTTATTTTCACGCTCGAATAAACCGTTCGACCAAACGTGCGAAACGTTCAATTATGATTAGACGGTGCACTGTAATACATTTTTTTTTTTAGAAAAACCACAAAAACAAGTTCAGAACGATTTTGCAAAAATTTTCTATTTTGACAACGCCGCGGTGTATTGTCTTAGGTAGCTAACCTGTGTATCAAAAAAAAAAACCAATTCTTTTCCGTTTAATCATAATGTATTATTACAACAGAGGAACGATGTACAGCTGTCATAGTAGTCGGGAGAAAAAAAAGTCGCCGCTGACGTGCTGGCTCCTAGTGGCAAATTTCTATCGTGGTATCCCGAAATCGTCAACACAATTATTTCGAGTTATCTCACGTTATGTGTTGTATTAATTATTCACGGACGAATGATTGATTGGGAAAATAAACTTATCGGTAGCGTTTAAGTTTCGATTTATCTTGTGCGGGAAAAAAAAACTAGTATTAAATAAATTATACTCATCGGGTTTGGGAACAGTGGTGCAGACAAACGTGTAATAAAAACCGAATAAAAAAAAAAAATAAATAAAAATAAATAAATAAATAAAAACCGAACGACCATCGAAATAGTTGTTTTTCATTCGAACTGTAAACAAACGTATAAATTGTCACAGTGTTTGGAATACATTAATTACTACATTCGAACATTTTAATTTGAGTTGTTAAATTTGAACTTTTTTCACCGACAAATGTGCACAATTCAAAGTAAAACCCTATATTCGAATCAATCGATCGCAGTATAAATAAAACGAATTTGCAGCCGAATGCAACGTCATTGTAAAACCATGACTCTGAGACTAGATAAAACGAAATGTATGTGATAATTAACACATTTTAATAGGTATTTTCAAATGATTCGAACCTTTAAATATTTAAAACACGAAAGTGACAGATTTATTTGAATTTATAGTAATTTTTACTAACACGAGATGTAAAAAATCACTTAAAAACTTTTAAAATCACCATGATAAAAACAATATAATAAGTGTTTAATATTGGGAAACACTTTACAATTAGTTAGTAAACATTTGCAAGAAACAACGGTTTAAAAAAAAAAAAAGCCACAAGCACTCCGGGTCGCGTGGGTAGATTGATGCTTTTGATCACTATTTAGGAAGGATTAATTTCACATTGTATATTATAATTGTAAATTTCTCACGAAAATAAGGATTCCGAGTGAGCTAAGTTTATCGATAAAATGTGTGCCGTAACAATAGAATATATTATTAGAATGTTTTTTTAGGCACTAGAATAAAAAAGAATGAACACAATTTCAAAATGTCTTAATTGATTAGAATCATAATTTTATCATCATGACAATATTATTTAAAATTAATTACTAAAAAACCCATCAAAAAATATCCAATGAAGTTAATAATTGAATGTTTTTAGAATTTTCCGAAAAATGGTTCAAATTTTCCGAAAGTCATGCCCACAATTATTCAATATAATTTAAATTACTTGTGACAATTTCAAAAAATTTGGACCTTTATTTGAGGAGTTATTACGATTTAAATATCATTTGCACAATAGTGCGTAATTTTATTGTTATAATAGAAATAACAATGTTTTTACATATATATCGTACGTTTTATCAAATTTAAAAATTTTCCCGACAAATTTTTTTGAAACTTTTTCATTCAAATAACAAATTTTATTTTACATAAAACATTTAATTTTCAAGTCTTAAATAACAAATTCGAATGAGTTTTGAATATTTTTCCAAAAAAAAGTTACAAGTATGACCAATTTTCAAAAATTTTCCACCCTCGAATGACTAAAAATAAATTGTGATAATGGATTTTGGGATTTTCTAGTACCAAAAAGTTTAATGCGGTGTAAACATTATATTAAATATTCAAAACTTTTTCTGGATAGTTAAACTTTTTATCGAACACAAATTACCAAAATATATTGAAATTTTCAAAAATTTCAACGTTCTATACAACAATTTTGAAATCTCTAGAATTCCGTATCAGACCTGAATTTTACGTATTTAAATAGGTATGTAATACGTGGATGTTTCATCTCCAATCATTATTTTGAAAGTTATATATTAATAAAATTGATTATTTGAAAAACACTTTTGCCGTAATTTTTAGCGATTTTTCCTAAATTTTCGCTTCGTGTTTTAATTGTACCTTTTTTAATTTTTTACAATCAAATCTGTAACCACTTAAAGTACCATGTGACAGAGTTGAACTACCAGCATCTGGTACTGACTAGAAAGATCCGAGCATTATTGAAAGAGTTCTCGAAATTTTTATATTGATAAAAACAAAAACAAAATTAACACACATCGTGTTAAAACCAATATATTTCTGGCTACAGTCAGAATCTAAAATTAAACGTGACTAATATACAAAAATTATCGTTTATTTTGTAGTTGTTGTTTTTTGAATTTTAACTAAAGAAAATTGTGAATCATCGATAGAAAAACATTTTTATTTAAAAGTGACATTATTGTATGTTTATTCACCCAGACAAACACGGTAGGAAAATCGTTCAGTTTGTTGCAAAGGGCAAATGAAAGTCAAAAAACTTAACGAAAATTTATACCGAGTTATAACCGTATAATCGCCAAAATGTTGTTAAACTATTGTTTACGTTTCGTTTTTACGTTTAAAACCGATCGAATCATCATTTACAGAATTGTTATTAAGCGATTCGACACATGTCAAATGCATAAAAAAAGCATTTTCAAAAAAAAAGTTGAGATAAAATAAAAAAACATGAACGTCAAAAGTCTTTTTTTTCTAATGAAAAACACATAACAATTTTATGAAGTATTAACAAAAATATATGTTTGCCGAACATGGTAACAATTTCTAGTCTAACCGGTGTATACATTTATTGATTACGGCAAAACTATATATGAATAATTTTCAAAAATGTTGGAAAAGAAGACATTATTAAAATAAATTAACAAGGAGAAATGATGAAGAAGATTTTAAAATACGATATGACAAAGAATTGGAAATAGGT
>CM029364.1:8772534-8808387 GCA_017140985.1 Hormaphis cornu | reverse complement strand
CGTCGCGAATAACTCGCTCGATCAACCGTCGTCGCGTAAGTCAGCCGTTACGATATAACTTGTAATTAACCACGCGAGCCTCGTCCTTTCAAGAGCGCGAAATTATTTTACCGTCCGTATCGACTCACAAAAGTTTCTGGCGCGCACGCCTCGTACAATTAACGGCAGAAAACGCGTTGTCCGACCCGCGAGGGCTTTGACTGATTATCCCGATATAGTTTATGATAATACGAGTGAAATGCGTTCCACGAGTCGACGACGAGAGGCGGCGGAGAGACGAGAGATAAACGTACGATCGCGTCGCAGTATTAAACACAATGTTACACGCGGATGAGCGATTCGTAATAGTTATTAACGGTGCTCGTCGGTTCCTCGAGATGATTATTACGATAATGTTGGCCGTACGAAAAAATGACTTTTCGAAGAACCCGTACGGAGGAATATGTGAACGTTTCTATTTGGTCTCGACACTCGTTTTCGCTGCGGTTCGTTCACAGTTTGAACACGGAACACAGTTACACGATAACTTCGGATAGAGTTGTACCGTGAGACCTCGATAAAAACGTTATTTTGCGTGGGAAAAAGGTATAAAAGTTATACATAAATCTGGGATAAAATCCAATTAGTACCCTTGGTCGTTTTTCTTCCGATTTTTCGAAAAAACGACCATCTACTTATATACCCTTGGTCGTTTTTCTTCTAAACTTATGGAAAAAAAAAAACGTCCACCCTTGGTAAAACGGGTATAAAAAGACGTATTAAACGTCCACCTATCCCCATTATATGTATGCCTGGCTACTTGAGTATGTGTTTCAAGAGGGGCTTAGCTCCCGAGACCGATAATTGTGTCTCTGTGTGGCTCACGGTTATTCGGTCGCGATGTTTTTCCCGGTAATTTCCGAAAAACATTTTTACGGTTTTGTATCAAACGTTTGTAATCAAACGATTGTACGGCTTCTTGACAATATTGTCCGTCCCGAGTTGTCGTAGTCATATGTCAATCCATCCTCGTTTCGGTCTCTCAATCGGCCGCCATCCCCGGGTGGTTCTGCAGTTTATCGCACCGCGTGGTCTGGCCCTCGTGTCCGAGCCGACTCGGTCAAGTAATAATCAAAATAGTTGTTCCATGGACAGTTTGGTCGATTCTTTTCGGCCCGCGGTAAAAGGAATGTTCTCTCCGCGAAAACCATCGTTTTATCGCCACCGCGATTACAACTATTAAATTATTTTCGTTCTCGCCGCGCTGGACCGCGCGCGTAAAAGTCGTTATGGCGGGATCGTTTCGAAGACGACGTCGAGAAAACTACCTACGTAATGACGTACGTTCGGCAAAAATATGATATATATCTTCGTCCAATTTGGAGCAGAGCCGGGGGCACGGGGTGAGGAGGCAGAGCTCTCGAACATCCGTCACGGAATCGGCAGCAGCGCGGTGCCGGGAAAACATAAATAATTCATGGTCGGCCGTCCAATCTCGGTGAAAAATAACGCCGGGCGCGGCAATCGTATTTTTCCCGGATTTCTCGCGCGGCGCCGTTGTTATTTATTCGCTCCCCCGCCGCCGCCGATTCGTCTCATCCCCTTTGATGATTCTTCTTCGTTTCAAACTTACGTTTCTATACGATAGGTCGTTAACGCGTTTAACTTTTCACAGTGCCGTATTTTTTTCCCAACAACAATAATAAGCCGATAGGTACTACCTTGAAATGTTACTTAATGGTTATAAGCTGGACTCGTTAAAAGTCAAAATTATCACATAAAAAAGTTAAGTTTATTAACTCGTTTACTTATTATTATTTTTTTAAACTTTATAAGTGATTCTTTTAGATTCTGAGCGACCTATTGATTTTACGACTTTTCGCACAGAAGAAATGATTCGATTTTCACCGTTGATCAAAGCTTTTTCCGGAGTTTCGCCGAAATTTTAAGTTCTACCCCGCAAAAACCAAAAGCGAACTTAGAATTTTACCGCGAAAATTCGATATTTTCAGATTCGTTTTTGTTTAGAAAGAGTGACATCGTCCGACACGTAAAAGTTTTAATGTTTGTTATACCAAAATCTTTTTTGAATTTTACACTTTTCGCGATAATAAAACACGAAAACACTTATACTAAAGATCCCACTGAAATGGCCAGTCCGATCGAATTGAAACCGGTACCATTACAATTGTGGTAATAGGTTATATGGAAATTCTAAGACCGCGATAACACTGTGTCTTAAGTTGGATAATTTTTTTTAATCTCATAAAGGTTGTGGTAACTTCTTTCTGCGCTCCACCGCGCAAAAACGTTCAACTTATCTAACCGTCAAACATTTATAATATTTACGGACGAATATATCTCGCTATTAAGTGCAGCTTGTCGCCAATGTATAATGTAACGGCATTCACGGTTGAGACATTTTTTTCTACGTATTTTCCACGAAAAATAACGATTTTATCGGGCTTATCATCAGGTACTTTTCACGGAACAATCAAATTAAGTCGTTTCATTCCATGATTGGCCTACTTTTCCGACTCGATTTCACATCGAAGCGCATCGGTTTATTTTATGACTATGATAATATTATTATGTTCTCTCGCGCGTTTCTAGCAAACGGCGAGGGCACGGCAGTCGGTACGACGGACTAATTACAAACCGGCATAAATAATACCCTTTTTAACCCTTTAAGCCAGCGCCCACGACGGGTAGTACCTATATATACGAATGCGCGGCCGAAACTAAATTCAAAAAAAAGTCTACTCGAGTTTCTGGATTAAACTCGGAACGCCGAAGGTAGTGAGTAGTGTCTGTCCATCACCATGAACGCGTGATGCAAAACAGTCGATAGCGCCGATAATCGAAATGTTTGTAAGGAAACGATTGTTACTCGACAAACGGCACGGCCCAAACGCGCATTTCCAACACAGTCGTTCGGTATTTTTGAGTACATAATATAATGTAGTACGACGGCTTGAGAAAGAAAAAAGTACGTTTTTTAACTCCATCCGAAAATATTCGTCGTGCTACAATCCTTGAACGCACAAAACTCGTTGTGGCGAACAGCAGCTGCTGTCGTCGCGTTTGAAGGAATAGACCGGTTGTTTCACTAAAATTACTTATATTACAAAGAAAAACGTGTCGAAATTATACGTACTTCTTCGTACAATATGTTCGGTACGTTCGCATCGCTTTGCTCGTAAAGTTGAGCGAATCTGAGTACGGACGCTCTCGCGACAAGCCGCTCGTTCGGGGAACGTTATTAATTTTCAAAGATGTGCAGACGGTTCGGAGATAGAACTCGGGGGAGTTGAATTTCCGCCATGATTTCCCGTTTCTATTCTTCGCGTTGATTAGGTCGTAGAATTTGAGTTGACGTTTTTTTTTTGTGTACCACAACAACTGTATTGCCGTACGGCAGCTGTTTGTGTGTCACGTATCCGTTTCGCGGCGTTTCCCGCGTACGTCGTATACATTATTTTAATAAGATTTGCTTTGACACGCGAAATAATACGATATTGTCTTATATACCTGCGAAACACCGGCGGTCGTGTGTTTTACGGGCCGTCGGTACGATGTATTATTATTACTACGTTGTCACATCGCTGCTATCCGTCCGTCGTTTCCGACGCCGTTGAACGTTACAAAACTGCAGTCGCGTTTACCGCGCAAACTATACAAAATCGTTCGTTTCTCGAAGTGCAGTTTACGAAATAACGAAAAGAAAACTATACGTGTACTATAACGCTCGGGGTCTGGGAGTTGGGTGTGTAAAAAGTCTACACAGCACCGTTTTGTACGTGGCAAGTCGTTCTTATAATAGTGCTCGAACAGGTCAAACAATTTATATATATATGTATAGGGTGATTTCTTTTTTTTTACTATTTAAACGCAAAGACGATGTTTTCATGTGATTTTTCCCGCGTACGCAAACGTTTATCAAAATGTTACACCGTTCCCGCGTCGTCTGTACCTGCCCTGTAACACCTATTCTGCTGTAACACGTTCGAATTGCGTAACACATTAATTTGAATATTACAATATTTGCGCGATAGTTGTCGCAGGTCGTGCGGCGTTTTTCATCTTTGTACAATTCAGATATTTGTTCGATCGTGAGTTCGCTAAACATTTAAAATAAGTACGCATTCGAAATAACACCAGAACAGAAAAAAAAAATCGTTTTATAATTTGAATTTTCTCGTTGCAGAATATTATCAAACTCGTAATATATGTGTATCGATAAAAACGAATCAGTCTTGAAATAATTGTAAAAATTGCGGTTTCAAAGTACTCGGGACGAAAAACGATTTTTTTTTAAATCGATCGGACAAACACGGGTGCGTTGTTGTTGTTTCAAAATTCATGGCGAAACCTCTCGTGTGAGTAAAATTTTGGTAAAATTACGTTAAACTGTAAGGCGTATAGTGAAATTTAACAAAAACGTGCATCCAAGTACACGATGAAAAAACGTTTTTACCGAATTTCACTCGCGAGGTTTCGCCGTCGATACACAAAAAATAAAACGACCGCGAATCATAAAATAATGTAAACACCCTGTGTAAAATCTTTTACGAATCGGATGGCAGCTATACGCATTTATCTCTTTATATGATATTATTATTGACATTCGGAACATTCGTTATAAAATACAATATCGTCGACTGTACAATATTTCACGAAACGTCGACACGTTCGTCGCCGTATTCTTCCGGTCGCATTACGTCCGTATCGCCGTGACGTCGTTTCTGTGCCGAAGGAAATTAAAATATAAATAAAAGTTTGTAGAACGGATCGAGATTTTTTATTTTTTGTATGAATTTAACCTTTAAGTCTTGTTAAAAAATATTATACAAAACGATTTTTGTAACGCACCCGGTAAATCGCTCTGTGTATTGTCAGTATAACTGTGGAAACTCGATTGTTATACGAAATTAAGTTTTTCCGATAAACCAACGATTCGAACGAACGTGCAGTGTTTTCTAAGAAAAAGATAAAATTGACCGATTCCCATTTTTCCGGACGATTTAACGGCAGATGAACGTCACACGTCATCTTGTATATTACAATGATAGTCCATGATTGACGAAAAAAATGGTCGCAACATAATTACTTTTTACACCACATGTTTACTTCTTTTGTTTACAAATATATCTGCTACTCTTGCAGCGGATTTCTCTGAGTCGATTCCACGATCTTACGGTAAAATAATCGCGAATTAATGTTTGGTTGTTACACGTTGTTTACATATCGTTCAGTTTGTAACTTACAAAGTAACCGTGTCGTCGTCGTCAGATCTATCGGAACGCGGTGATTCCGCTAAACTCGTGTGTATATTATGAAACTTTAGACCGATCATTCGTGGCACTTATGTATATTTTCCTCTAGTAAGACGAATACGTATTATCGATATATTCGTCTTTTTTTAGACGTAATATGAAGAAAGAAGTCAACTCGATAAAAAAAAAAAACATTAGATCCGCAAAAAGTGTTGTTTGCGCCGCCGTCACGTCGTTTCGACAAAACCCGCATTAGACGAAGTCAGGATTTTCGTAACGTCAACAAAGATCAGCTTTTACAGTGCACTCGCGGTTCGATGAATTTCGCACTCGTCGAGTATTTTACCTGTACAATACGAACACTAGGTAATATTATCGACAGATATATCCATCTGTTTTGCGGCGTCTAAGGAACGAGCTTATCCTGGACAGGTCGACAGGAAATAAAGTACAACGAAGTAAGACCGTTGTGACCTTTCCTGTAATCCGTGGTTATCGTATATGTATTTATTTATACAACGGTTTTCGCAGGAAGACCGGGTGCGGTGACGACTGATCGTCAGGACCGAACGGTACACAACAAAAGACTGCGGAGTTTGTATTTTTGTCGAACACAATGTACTCTTTTACTGTTTACAGTCGAATGGCCTTCAAAAGCGATTGATTATTTACGGAAAGAAAAACCGTTGGACAGTTACTAGACGGCTGAGGAGGGATACAGAGCTGGCTTGAAAAACGATCATTTTAGAGTGATACAAATATTCTTGAGAAAACGTTTTTTTTTTTTTTTTACTTTTGGTACAATCAGATGTGCTAACCGTTTCAACGTAATCTTTTTCGAATTGGTTCGAGCATAATTCTCGTTTCGACCGCAAGTCATAACGATATCGTAACATTCGATTCGTACGCTTATTTTGTTCGAACGCAGGTTTCTGTCGACTTGTGCTCGACTTATTTGTTCTGTAAAAATTTAAAAATGAAGAAGAAGCGATCACCGAATAACACCGCGGTGGATGCGCGGGACGTGCCTTGT
Source organism: Hormaphis cornu (assembly GCA_017140985.1). Classification (NCBI taxonomy): domain Eukaryota; kingdom Metazoa; phylum Arthropoda; class Insecta; order Hemiptera; family Hormaphididae; genus Hormaphis; species Hormaphis cornu. Next base: position 8,802,099 of record CM029364.1, on the reverse strand, counting down.
TAGTACAACTAGGTGTGTCGCGTCCCTGTAATATTATCGTCGTCGTTGTTGTTGTTGTCGCGAAAAATCAAAACGGCGAGGGGGAAAAAAAAGTCGAAAAATTTTCCGGCGAAAAATGTTTGATCGAAATATTTGGCGTATTCGATTACAAAAGTTTTTACGAATACACCATCACCGCTAAGTGCAGGTATATTGCAGACGAACCGCGCACGTGTGTGTTTTACGGTTTTACGACGATGTTTTGTTTACAAGTTTTGTTTTTTCGTACTATCTAGGTTTGCGAGAACGACGCGAGATAATATGCCAATGTTTCACCCCCCGGCAAATATTCATTTCATAGAAACGCGAAAAACGTGTTTGCAAATTATAATATTACGGTTGACGAATGGGGATCAACAACTCGCGCGACCAAGCGGTGATCGGTGGAGATGTCTTAAAAATTATTTTTTCTCTTTTAATTTTGTGCCCTCGGCACGTAGTCGGTACAAGCGGATCAATGCATGATATGTATTCTTTGTTTAATATCACATAGGCACACCCGTAACGTAAAAAAAAAAAATCTCGGTACGTTAACAGAAAACGTAAGTTTTTCCTAAGAAACAACTCGGTCGATACGTAGAACTTTCAAAAACGTCAGACGAAAATATTTTCACACCTGTTTGTCATTTCGATAACAGTATTCTTACAGATTCGATGTTTTTAACCCCTCGTCCGAATTCGTTTCGCCCCCGCACAGACCGTACCAACGGTGAGCGGTAAACGATAGATATCAGCTGCGAAACGCCGTTTTATATTATAATTGTGTTGACGAGAAACGTTATTATGTTAAAACGTAAAAGCGTGTAACGATAATAATGCGTAAAGCGTGACAGAAATTTAATTAGCGCGTTCCGTTTATCCTTCGGCTGTCGACGGGAGCGGAGGGCATATCGGAACGGGGCTAATCTCGCCGCCCTGTTTATCGGATCTCGTGAACGGAAAGTTTTGATCCTCGCGCAGTTCACAACGCGCCGTAGACGATCTTCCGCGCGGCGTACGTGTGGCCCAGCCCTCCACCACCGTCTTCTCCCGAGATACAAATTTCCCGTGCCGATTAGCACGAAATCCGCATGAATCCGCGTGCCCATTTTCTCAAAATTTGCACCAACTTAACACCCTAAATACATAAAAAAAATAGAAATAAGATGGGAAAACATCGAAAATATTTTTTTTTGTTTCTTCCTCGCTAATGATTAGAGCACGTAATTAGCGTTATTTAACGCTCACGAAACGTACGTGACCTCAAACATGTCAAATACTGTGAGGGAAGCAACACCCCGTTCCCCGAGAAAAATGAGTTTTTGATTTTTTTACGGATCGGGTCTTTTATAAAAAAGAGTGCCCGTTGTTGATTTTTGTCCGTATAGTAGAGGACGTGGCGATTAGTCGATTACTCTAAGTAATTTTTTTTTTGTGACTTCGGTATCGGATGGAATAGTTTTAAATTTTCTTCACACACATTCTTCGAAATATCAGTAAAGTTATTAAATACACATATAGGTAAAGTATATTGTAAATGAACGTTATAAAAGTATTTTTAGCGCAGAATTTGAATATTTTAATCTTTAACTGTAACGGCTTTCACTCGTTCCGTAGACCACGGCACGAATACTGGCGGACGACCTAATTTCTGATTTTTTTTTTTTCCGAAGAATGATTTCGTACGGTTATTTTTTTTTTTTGTAAAATATTGATCAACAAATGATGTTGTACACTTGTACAAAGTTAGCTGTGTTGTTATTGTATCGTGTGCAGTATAGTCTTATATCAAAGTAAAGTTTACGATCATAAGGTCGTACAATGTTTTTTTTATTTATCTTTATTTTACCGATACAGTATATTGTTGGTAAAAGCCGAAAATTTTTAAATCTTTTTTAGTTTAAAGTATACAGTAGTAAAACCAAAACTAACATTATTATCTCAAATTAAATACAAATATTTACCGTTGATATACATTATACGTTATTGTTGTTGTACTCTTTACCGTTTATATTCTAAATCATCTTTTGGTTAAAGAATATTTGTGATATATATATACAAAAATTAATTGTACTCAATGAAAATTTTTAACACTACTTTTGATGTGCTTTGAGGTCGCGCAAATTTCGAAAACAGGCATGCAAACTAATGCGAATTTCACGCTAATCGTTGACACAAGAAATTTTCATTTTGGAAGAAGGCTGGCCACATAAATTTTCCGCGGCTAATTTTTCACACCCCGGACGCGTCGGGACGATTCCTGTGGCGGTCGTACGATTCTTACGACTGTATCGCGAATTCACATTTCGGTTGCAGTACGAGCCAGAATCAGATCCGTACAACATATATGACTCGTCCTTCCCCGGTCCTGCAGTTTGACGAGGTCGTTGCTGACGTTAATTGCCTCCGTTCGTAAGAAAACTAAAAAATGATATCGATCGGTTCTGTAACTCTACACGGTTCTCCTCTTTCTTTTTCCGTCTTTCTCCCGACTAACTGGCTTTGGCCACCCTCGTTCTATCCGCCCATCATCATTCATACATTCCTCATATCTATTCCAACCCACGTAATTACCTCCGGTCCTCCTTCGGTGACATTCCAACGTACGTTTTCGTGACCGCCCTTACCGCTTCGGCTTCCCGCTCTCCGATCGCGGCGTCTTGTAGATCCGACCGAGTGCAGGACACGACGAAACGAGAAAAACCGCGCTATTATTATTATTATAACGAAGTCGAGAAATCGAAAAATAAAAAAAACCAAGAGAACGGATACGAACGATTCCCCGTGACGTGGCTAGGATATCCACCTACCCATCACGGGGACTTATTCGTTCCGGTCCGCGGGACATCGGAGAGGGACGTCGCCAATCGGTTTGACACACGACGTGCTGCTGCGCTGGCACATAATACGTGTGTACGCACGTGTGTTGTAACGCGTGGGACGACACGATATTCGCGAAACCGACAAATTGGATCACTTTTTTTTCCCTCTGAGCCCGTCTGATCGGCTCCTCGTTTATAATAATTTATAACACGCGGTAACACACGACACGGTTCCATCCCTCAGGACGCGCGTACATCAGGGCGACCAGACGTCCCGTTTAAAACGTCCCTTTTCTGATCATCGTGTCCCGAAAAACTTCAAACGGGACGCTTTTTATCCCGTTTTTAGAAGACGGTCCCGTTTGAAAATCCCGTTATTTCCATATATATATGCATTTTATGAAAAAAATATCGACGCGTTATTTAGAAAATCGGTTTACACGATTTTGGTTTATAGCCGATTTTAAGTTGTTATTTTGTCGTAATAAACTCGTCATTCCGGGCGGCCGTGTATTTCTTACGGGGCGAACAAATAATTACGGGAAACGCGTTTTTTCCACATCGATTTTTTCGATCAAAACATCATCCATAATCGGACCAAGCTGAAACTTTTACGCAAAACAGGAAAGATTTGACAAGAGCGTTTATTGTTAAATCTGTATTTACCACGACGTATACTAGACAACTGAGCTCGCTCAGAATCGTATTTAATGATATTTATCGTCGCTTTCAGAAATTAACTAATGCGTTTAAACCACAACTTATAAACTAGTGACCCATCCAAAGCGCAGTCGCTACCCCGTCAAACTACCCACGCGACCTAGACTGATCCCTGCGCTTTTTTTTTCCCCTCTAGTATACTATTATATCTGGTATACTACCCTTTCACGTTTATAAATACGAAAAAATTAATTTTTTTAGAAACACTTAATACACCGAACTGTTTATACAGTAAAAATCTAACTGACAAAACTTTTAGCTCTTAATAGTTGAAAACTGAGGAACCTATTAAATCTGTTTTATGTAGATATAAACTTGCGTACAAACGATGAATATGAAACAATCTAAAAGTTGTGTAATCTAATTAATTATTTTTCGTATCTTAAAAATGATTTTGGTGTTTTGTTCAAAACACATTTTCATTTGCTGGTATTATCTATTTTTTTTTTTTTATTTCGATTGTCATACATCCTTTATTCGGTTCTCACTGAAGATCGACATGTTTTGCAACATATCGGTTCCGAGTTCATTAAATCATAATATTTGCACGAATTCACGTACTGGATTGTGTGTCACGTCCATGTTACAAACAAATTGGGACCGTACAGTGGTGACTATACACGTTACCTATATGCGCATAAATGTCGAGTGTCCCCAGTGAATATTTCCTCGCCGACAAAATGATAGAAACAACATACGCGGAAGTTTAATTATTTTTCCAGTAAACGCATATCAAAATGTCAATTAGTTTGTTTCACTATAAAAATGTATGCTTCTAGCTGTTACGATATTCAAAATCAATTATTATCTACGTTACTCACAATAACTGATGATAAATGTGATTCACCGATATTGAAAATAGATTCGTTGATATTTGATACATAATACTTTATACTACGCACAACCAATATTTTTATCAAAACAGAAAGCCGTGAACTTTACTCTACTCTTCGTAAAAAATACTGTTTGAAATTATTTTTTTTTTTTATGTGTTCACTTTTGATATCGTGCGCCTCATACACAAAGATATAAAATACTAATTTGTGAAATTGATCAGAAAAGATCAGGAAGAGTATGATGGATAGATGGACGTTAAGTATTGAAAAAAAAAAAAAAAACTCTCATAAAATAATTTTCATACGTTTTATACAGACATGATTATACAAATGATATTATGTTCGAAAACTTTTGGTAAATATTATATACTTTATATTACCAATCGACCAACAGCAATAATTATACAATTTTTTTTTTTTTTTTTACTAAACACTTTGTTTTATATTTTAACACTTTATGTATGAAAATTTGAAAACGCGTATTTTGAGACATTTATACATCGGAAAACACTACATACAGTTATTACCGTGTTTTATTTTTATAGTTTGGAGGTAACGCTAGTGAAATGTATCGGTGGTTTTCACGAACACAGGATCCCGTAAGTGAATCGACACATTTTTTTGTGCGCAGTCACTTAAAAGTACAAAACACGATTTTTTTTATGCCTATTCGCTCAAAATCCTAAAATTATCATCTTGAACATCTCGAGTTCAAAATCTAGCGCAAGGCCGTTCATACGGATTATAATGAGAAAAATTATTATTTATTCAAAAGCGTTGTGTGTACAATATAAAATGATGAACATCGTTTATTTAGACTAGTATTTATACGTAATCGTTATACGGTATGATCAAGTATAAAACTTTGGTTATGTAAGACGATCGAGAAGCCTCGCGAACTATAATGTACGGAAAACAATCAACAACTCCATCTTAAGCCTCTATATATATATACATATAATAAATACAATCCACTTTATCTGTAAACGAGTAGTTTTCAAACTGTTCTATTAAGAACAAAAGTGTTTTCGGAGAAGATAGCGGTTTGAACGGGATTGTTTAAGAACGATAATAACGTCGTCTCGAACCGTCTAGAAAACCACGCGTTTGTTAGCAAGTGAAATAAAAAATTTTAAATGGTTTCCGTTTTGGTGCGAAACTGTGGATGAGGACATGCACAGTTCCGAAAACTTTGTATTGTTGATGAGAAATAATTTTTTTTGGTTGCTCAAGGGCCTTATCCCATTCAACAATTTAAAAAAAAAAAAAACCAAAAATATTTTATCACTCTTCAAACTTTTAATATCTGTCTCTATTATAAATTTAGTAGCTAGCCCACACAAAAATTCAATATCAAATTTCTTCCTACGCGTAGGTTGGTATGAAGAATTTTCGGAAATCACATTGTATTTGTTGGTGTAATTACTTCAGTGCTACAAATTGTAATTAGAAACCAATTATCTCGACACTATACGGTGTCCTGCACAATTTCGTCAACGTGAAACTCAATACGTTGTGCATAATATAATATTATAGTATACATTCGATCTCTGTTTGACATGACTATACCCGCACAAATTTGTGTTCAGACATCAGCGTGATTATACATTTATCAGGCACCACGTCGGCGGTCAATAAATTATACGACTACGAGGCAGATACCTATACTTAAGTAAACTTAAGGCCTTTTGAAACATCATCCGCCATAGAGACTTAGATAGTGTTGCTCGTGTTATTCATGATTAACCTCATAAATAGGATTTCCGTCCGGTTTATATATATATATATATGAAAGTCTATGCGATCTGTGTTGTATACTTCAAGTAGAAACGTCATAACGTTGTAAAAAAAAAAAAAATTGCTTAACTAAAAAAAAAAACGGACTTCAAAAAACCAAAAAAAAAAAAAAACACTAAAAAGTATAAAATAATTTAAAAAAATGTTATCGCTTTTTTTTTTTTTTGGATTTGGTGCCGTCCAACATATTATGTGTACTTCATTAAAAATAAACTATATGACTTACGAAATTAGAGAGAGACTGGTGTGCAGCGCGGCCGATTGATAAATATTTGAATTTTACTGCACACCGTTATCTCCGGCAGGAAAATGCACTGTTCGGTACTTCGGTGTATATATTTTTTTTAACAATACACAATATGACAACGATAAAAAGGGGACGACATATTTTTTTTATCTTTCAATTGTTTTATACTTTTCAGTGCAATTTCGTTTATTTTTTGAAGTCGGTTTCATTTTTTCGCTAACATTTTATTTTTTTATAATTTTTAGTGTAACTCATCACAATATATGCCACTTACTAAAAAAAAAATTATTGCTTGTTACCGTAACGACAGTAAGCTGTATTTTCACAGAGAGTAGAAACGACGTTGTCGTCATTTGTCTGTAAAATAGCTTTGGTTTTTGTTGAATTTTACTAAAAGCACTGTAAAAATTTCGACAAATTTACGTGGGAAAGTACTGTGTGCTCTTTCGAGTGAGATAGTAATATCACTAACATGATATTACTATCAAAGTATTGCACTCGCAGAACAAAATCGTATATTTTCAGTACTTTATATATCTTGTAGTAATGTAGGTATTTAAATAGATACTATAGGTACCTACCGGAGTTGTTGGTTAACTATAAATAAATAACAGCTGCTGTTCCTTTCGGTAAATCCTCAAAACTTTTTACGCGCTAGAAATCTAAAGTAATAAGTCTAAATACACTCAGAAGCTTGAAAACTTGACGGTTAGTTCAACTAGTTTTCATCTCATTCCGAACGCGCGTCGAAAACTACTCGAAATTCACATGTTGAACGTCGCGCATTCGTATGGTATAAAATGTTATATATTGCCATCAAAAGTTTGAAAAACAAATTTATATGGTATTATAATTAGTTTTCAGATTTGAATTTGAATTAGTTTAAAAGAGACAGACGCATTCACTCGTGTAACACTACAGCAATAAAACAATCACGTTATGATATTGTTCAACATTATTTTGATTGCATCCTAATAATACGTCGACTTGGTATCAGACAAAATAATAGGTGCCAACGGAAAAGACAACGCCATTATAATGATTGACGTGACATTCGATTACACGCGAAAATCACTTTGAATGAAAAATATTTATCAATTATTGGTTGATGTAAAATTACCCACGGCTATTATAATTTTATTGAAAATAGAGAATAACCAGAAAAATTTTTTTCACCGATTCAGCAATGTTTGAAATATATTTAGATTAACAATTTTTAAGTGGTGGTAAACATGGTTAATGAATCAAAACTAAATGACAATATTGACTATAGACAGCTTTATAAGGTATTTCCTACGTTTAGAAAACAAGGTTTTAATCGTATATTAAATATTTTAGTTTGAACGATATCAGTTTTTCACCGTGAGAAATTTTTTTGTCAATGAGAATATTCTAGGTTCACGTCACTAGTGAACACCAAAATATACCATTGTGTTGTTTAGGTATGTACAAAAATTTGTCACCATAAACGTTCTATGTCCACTACGGCGTTCTTTGTTCTTCAGTGAGTATTATCGTTTTTCGCCTAAAACTCCGCATAAAATACGCCAAGACATCGTTCGCGTATCATAAACGACGTAATTTCACTAAAATTTTTTTTTTTTTAAAGCAATTTACACGTAAAACAAAACTGAACAGTGCAGAGTCGTGTCTAAACAAATATAATAATATGATGAAATATATATATGTATGCGATGATATCTTTTTATGTAGAAAGGTTATTATTACGTTTCAAAAAACGAGAAATAAATAAACGTATGATTTTGTTTTATATATTTTTCATGTTTTATATGTTTTTTTGTTTCTTTGGATTTAAAAAAAAAAAACATCATGTGGATGAACGAATTTCGTTCGGTTAAGACCGGGGTAGGTAAGTCTAGTCAACAATAACGTCTATTATTGTGCCGATCGAACGGGGCCGCGGCGAATGAGTTATATTTGTACGTGGCGGCAACTTGAGATCCACTGCCGCGGCGATTACAGACAATAAACACTAATCGTACGTGCCATCTGTTAACGTCCGAGGGTTTCTTAAACCTTTGATCGCAAAACCCCGAAAAAAAAATCGTTTACAACCGCCGTTTACTAACGATGTCCAGAGACAAATGCATCGCTTAATCCCTCGCCGACCCGGCAAAGACCGCGCGAATCGCTGGACCGTCGTGATGTTTGCCCTCAGGTCTTCTTTTTTCCCGAAAAAGCAGGTATTTATCTCCGGACGAATCGAGGGAGCTGAAAATAACGTAAAAATAATTATACCGCGAAACGTGTAAAATGCGATAAAATGTACGCACACGTTGCAGTAACGAAGAAAATTAAAAAAACGTACCCATAATAGCGTTATGTGGGTAAGTCGTGTTGAAAATTGTTTATTTCCGTGTAACGTTCGAGTAAACAATATATAGCTAAATAAATCACTAACACGTATTAAATCAATACGTTAGAAGTATTTAATTTACACGAAAATAAAAATTTAGTAATGCCGATTACTTATGTTATGTGCCTACGGTGAGCATCCGCGTTTTATTGTGAATCTAAAATCCACTGTTTGGGTCGTACTTCTAAGAATACGTCTTTAAACACAGTTTTAACGACAAAAACCGTATTAAAAATCGATTCGGACGGTGTATAATATATATTTACCAATTAAAATTATCATACTCGATAGTTGATGGGAATAAAAACATTTCCACAAAACGTACCTAATAATTAGGCATTTTGACGGCGTTTACCGCAAAAAAATCGAAAAACACCTTTTGGGGATCAAAAAATTCAGAAAAATCAGAAGTTGGTAAAAGGGGGGCGTAGGTAACTGTGGCAAAACGAAAAATCTGCGTATAGGTGTAAAATATTCAGACGCCTTTTACAAAAAAAAAAAAATAATCTTCTTAGAGTTGTTGAAATGGCGTTTATCACGTGAATTTTTCTAGGGGGCGTTACACCACGTTTTATTTTTTTAAACTTCTATATAGTACACTATGAGCTAGGTGTGCGATAAAAATTTTGAGCTCCGAACCGTTTAATATTTTGTACTAACGAACGTTCCATATTGAAAATTGAGTTCTCAAAACTTTTTTTTTTTTTTTCACGACAAAAATTAAAATTTGCACTTTTTACAAAATACCGTCGCAGTATCGTCGTCATAAGTTTCACGCGATGCGGCTAAAATCATACTATCTGAAATGTGTTATCATACATAATTTTGTCTCGTAATCGGGAAAAAAAAAATTATCGTCAAATATCATAATATTACGCTCGGTTGGAAAGTACTAGTCGGTGGTGATCGAGTTAAGCTCGGTGCACGGTAACGAATCCGCGGTAGATTACCCGTCGAAATGCGTTTATGAATAATTTATTGACGCCGTTTTCGCGCGTGTACGGTCACGATTGCTCGAACACAGCACAGCGTGTAATTTATGTGAGAAATAAATAAATAACACGAGACCGAATCGAACTTTCCGAGATTCGTCGACGGTCATCGTCACCGACCCCAGATTTACTTATTAAATATTAGGTACTTTTCGACAAGTCCGATTTCACCCAGGAAATCGGACGTTGAGGTCGGTTGACACGCCGGATAGAAAAAGTATAAACGTTATTCGAGATCTACGTAAGGGATCTTATACGTTTTCGAGTATATCCGACTTTCGGGACGGTCGAATTTTTTCGTCGAAAAAAAAATCACAAGGTTAGGTATGGTTTATAGACGTAATACAGACCTATGGACTGCGCTTCGATGTGAAATCGAGTCGCCAAAATGTTTATTTCAGGGCGATCATGGACGAATTTGATTGTTCCGTGAAAAAAAAAACGTAATGGTAAGCTTGAATGTTGATAAAATCATTGTTTTCCGTAGGAAAAAAAGTATAAAAAAATATTTCATCCGTGACTGCCCTGCATGGATACTGGACGGGTTTGGTAAGGTGGACGTTTCACTTAAAATTCGAGAAAAAAAAATCATGTTCGACCCCTCACGGGTTTTCCATCAACGAATTTTGTAGCTAAAAATTGACTATACGACTATAAGGTTTTTGAAAATTTGAAAAATATAATGATAAAAACTGCATTATCAGCTGTATTATGGAACCTGGTCTTTTTAATGTTAACAGTTTTAATCACTTATCCAATGTCAGATTTAATTTCAAAGTACATACGTAATTAATACATTTTCAAATGCTACGTAATAAAACTATCATAAGTTTTCATATTCAATTTTCCGTCAGGTTAGTTGTGGACGTTTTTATTGATATTCGATAAAAATTGTTTTCGACATTATGTTATGCTTGTTTTTAATTTTTTTTTTTATTTTAACACTTTTTATACACTGGTAAAACAAACGTTCGTTTTAAAATTTTCGTCGAATCTATGCGAATCTTAAAACTAAAAGTCATAATATTTTTGGCTTATTTTCACCGGTGTTTATCGTAACCCGTAGAGTCGCAAAAAAAAAATTAAAATTTCTATTTTTAGCTAAAAAAAATAATTGACATTGTTTGTATAACTTGTTGAACATGTTTGTCAAACTTCTCTAGAAAGAAAAAAAGATTAGGTGTGTATTTAATCGAATCATATATATAAAAAATAAAGTGAAAAAATCAGTATCAACCGGTGTATAGAACTTGACAACGATGAATACGAGAAAAACTCCCATTTTTGTCGTGAATCTTTTTACTCTAGAAAATTAACGTAGGTAGTTGAAATAATTATAATATTAATACACACTCGAACATACACCGACCAAACGGGTACAAAAAAAAAACGTTTAAATATCGCCCACAAACAATGAAAATAGACAACAAATATTGCATTTTTTTTTTTTATAGTCGTATCTATTCGTTTGGATAGTCTGTTGATCGGAAGATATTATAATCGAAACCAAAGTCACAATACTTATGACGGTGCAACATCTGGAAACGGCGACCGCAAACACTTATCCGATCCGCAACCACGCCGAACCGCGTGTCTGAACTTATGTTTAACGACTAGAAGTTTCTCCAAAGTTTGGCGAATTCGAGTTATCCGCATACAAACGCATAAACGGTAATTCACGTACCTACACCACGGTTATGGTATTAATAATAATAATAACTGTCGTCGTCCGACAGAATTAATCAAATAAATTTGTATTTGGCAGGTCGTGGAAAATACCGAGTAGCAAACACCGGTAAGTCGAATCATCTAAGAAAAGCCACAAACTATTTCTAATACGGATCAATACAACGCACAGATTCGATCAAATGTGTTTTTTTTTTTTTTTTTCAACGTTTCTCTCGTTAAGATTATTTATTTCCACCTTGTTGATATATACCTAATGTTATCGTTGGAAAACGAATTGAGAAATTATAATGAACACGTCGTATTTCGTATACAGACGAAGAGCGAATGTAATCTTGTCTAAATTATTGAAATGTATGCTTAAATATTAAATTTTTTAAAAGAATTTTCCGTCGAATGAGTACTTAAGCGCAACCGAATAAGCACTTAACCGTTATACTATCTATTTATCAAATAATACGGCAAAAAACGTTCGGCAGCAACGGGACTCGGATAGAATATTATTGATACTGTTGAACGACGGTCGAATTGCGCATATTATATTATAATGTTTTAGTGATAAGCGATAAAAGTGAAAACAGCGGTGAAGTTATTGAACAAAAAATCAAATTTCGCTGAATTTTTCTACTGTGACTTTTTCAATTCTATACACAAAACGCGGAAAACTAGTGCACCGGATATGAGATCGGAGCATATTCGACAGAGTTGTTGTGGCTTAAAATAAAAATACACTGCGTGTCAAAAACGATTAACTCTTCGCTGCGTAGTTGACTATCTGTTTGGATAAAAAAAGTTCTGGTTATTTTACCAGTAAGTACGGTACGTAATGCATTTTCAATAAAATATAGACGGATAAGAAATATTGTAAAACGCGACGTTTGCCGACAAATTTAATCAGAATAGCAAAAGTATAGTAAGTTTTCATTTTGTTTTCTCTCTCGGGGTGTTCGCATACGTGTTTTTGGCCAAAAACTGTTCTATGTGTACAATAGTATCGCGTAGGAGCAGATTATTCAAAGTTATTGGATCGTAAGTGAGTAAACACGAGGGCAATTCATAAAGTTGTGGGTCTTATCTCCGTTCCTGTTTGGTCCGAGCAAAAGCATCCCGAGGACGACGATGATCCGGGTAAGGAAAACCGGGTAGGTAAGTCATTATAATAATGACGGTACGAACATAAACGCATAGATTCTGTTTGCTCTCGTTCAGCGGAAACTTGTGCAATAACACAGTTTCGGACCATAATAATTCGCACATCGACGTCCAAGTGTGTTACTACACGAGCTTGTGTAATCACTCATCTCGTATTCACGCCGCCCTCGCTCTTTCTTTTCACCATTGTCCCGACTTTTGGTAAATTATAAACTACACCTACTAATCTGTCGGCCAGTCGTACATCATCATATCGTTTTCGGATCAAAATAATCGTAAAAAATGAAAGGAAGGAAAGACAGTGAATTCGATGTCGGGTAAAAAAAGTGTTTCGACGTAGCGATTAGGATTTTTGAGTTGGCTTCTTCGGAAAATCGTGCAGAGAATTCGTTATCGATCAATTTTTTTCAAATTCAAAATAAACGGTTGGTGGTGGTGGATACGGTAACATAGTAATTTTGTTTGTTTATTCGCTGTTCTTGCGAATTTCCCTGGACGAGCGTTGACTTTTTAAATAATTAATATAAGAAAATAATTAGATTTATTTAATTAATAAGAAACGAGACGACAAAGTTCAGAAAAAGTTGCAAAATAAAAAAAAAAGATGTTTTTTTTTTTTTTTGTAGCATTAAGACTCGCGCGTTCTTTCGCGTCAAAAATTAACGATCATTTTTTTATGCTCGAATGCAGCACACACCTTTCAGGACACGTTCTTTGTACATTTTTAATTAACCGATTGTCTTTCTTCGGTAATAATTATCATTATAATCCTACAGTATTTTATCGATCGACCCAGACGTTTCACGAGGAACCGACGCCGTCGTATTTTCCGAAACTCGTCTAAAACTGTACAACAACATCCATTATTCCTTACAGCAATAACCTTATACCGTTATATACACGATTTTAGTTTTTTTCTACTGTGCCCGTCGAGCAGATACTTATGTTGATGTGATAAAAATTTAAGACGAACGGGACGGTAATAACATTATTCATCAACACCATCACATTAATCATTATAATCTCAGTCACAATACGTGTCAAAAAAAATTTATTTATTTCTGAGCATAATATGCGTGACACCCTTTGCTGTCCTGACTATTTAATTTCTTCCATTTATTATGCGAATTAGAATTTAAATTAACACAAAAACGTGTACGATAATCCTGAGGCTTCAAAATAATAAATAAAATAAAAACACTCACAGTCAACACAACTCAGTCAAACTACCAGGTAACTTATATACGACGATAAAAATTAATGACATTATTCAGTTTTATGTAAATTCATTTTTTTTTAACCATTCGGTTACCCATTAACCGTTATTAAAGTTTTCATTCAAACAGTGTCGTATTTAAGGGAAGAGGCACAAGGGGGCGGGGTGCCCTCCCCGTAAACCATATTTTAAATTTTTTAAATTTTATTTTTTTCGTGCAACATTACAATCGAATATTATGTACGTCTTTGTAATCAGCATTGATCTTTTTTTGTTTTTCTCGTCGTTTTTCATATTATAATTTAATCCTTAATTTATGTAAAACTTGTGAAATTATTTTGAAACAATAGCTATGTGGTAGTTATACATTTAAAAACGCTCCGAACGAGTCGACATATTCACAGATTGTCAGGAAACTGACTTAACAAAATCGAAACTCAATTGCGAAATACTTTAGAATCGTTTTTCGAAAAAGACGACACAATTATTTATTGTCGCTTCCGTGTATACCTAACCTAACCGCATTGTCCGTTTTTTGCGCAAACACAATGTAGAAAATTCGGCAGTTGATTAAACTAATATAGTCTGAAACAGTTTTTGCAAATTTAAATATTTTTCGAATTATACAGAGTTATAATGCTTCAGACGACTTCGAACCATATACACTTACTACAGTGAGCACAAACCTTTTTTTTTTTTAATTTTAATTTCAGAAACATAAAATATACCTACCAACCGTGTTTTCTGTTTATCAACCAAAAAACGTTCATTTCTCTTCTCAAGGCTTATTTATTTATTTTTTTTTTTTTTTAGCAGCAAACGCAAAGAAATACGAGTATTATGTTGTGTTATCATCCGTGAATAACAAAATATTATAATATAACACTGTGAAATGACGGATTATGGAAACGTATCACGTTTTTAATAATTATAAGCGATGAATTTTCGACGGACGAAACGAGGTTCGTTTTATTTCGATGTTTAGATGAAAAACAAAAAACGTGCAGCTTAACCGTGTTCTTTGAGACGTAATACTGTATCATACCTATACACATTTTAACATTTATATACGTTTTAACATTTATAAGAACGCTCGTTACACTATAGCAAAGTGTCGTATTCCTATTTAGAGGAAGAAAACAAAATTCAAAATAGTTTTCGACCGAAGCCGACGACGTAGTGTAGAAATCAATGAACGAAATACGAGACGTCATAATGAAACGTCAAACTACGTTTCATGACGTATGGCAGCGTGTCATCGGGTAACCAAATAAACGACAATATTCTTTAAATTGAATATACGACGGCGGAAAACGAGCAGACTTCGAGGCAGTGACGTGTTTTGATGAAAAATCAATATATAAAACATACATATTATTTTTATCTTTTACTACATAACTAAATTTAAAAATACCTATCTAAAATATTTTAAAGCCACTCGTTCACGCGTTCGAGTCAAAACCATCCTCTACAGTTAACATGAAATAATAATTTAATGTGAAAACAGATTAAAAATGTATACAACTTAACTATGTGTAACCGTAGGAAAGGAAAAAGTAAACTCTGGGACGGGTGGAGAGTCAATTGGACCGTACGCGCTTTGGTGTGGCTTTAAGTGTGTCGTTTGGGTGCTTGTAGCTGATAATAGCTGGTAATAACTCACTATTCAAAAAACGATTCTGAGCGAGCTGATCCGCGAAATCGCCTTCAATATATTATAGTACCTAGTCGTCGTTTGTGTTGAAATGAGCACTCTCAAAAGTTTTTTTTTTTTAAGTGATGTCATCACACGAGACCAGGCAATTCACGTCTTTTTTTTTTTTTTCTTTAGTTTTCAGTTTGACGTTTTTTTTTTTTTTACGCGCACTTTACGCAAATATTCCTGAATTTCTCTTCGTAACTTCTTTTTAATTTTTCGCTCAGTTTTGCTCGTCGCGGTGTTTTAAAGACAATAAACGTATCTACCTATACGCCCGAACGAGGTCAGCATCATATCGTCCGGAAGTTTGTCGGACGACGATATAATATAACACAAACGTTTTAAGGAAAACGGCGCAGTCCGCGAAAACTCTCCGCGGTCGACTCGCGTCTCGACCGGAAAGCGTAGGGATAGTTCCGGTCCACGAACAAAGTATAGAATTATTGTTATTATGTTGTCTGCGATTCGTTCGCTGTTAAAAGGCAATTTTTCTCGTTCGTGACCTAAGGTTTTAACTGTTTTTTTTTTTTCTACATTTTCAAAAATTTCGCATCACCCGATAACGCGAAAAACGTCTACAACGCGCGTACTGTTCGGTTCCAAGCGCTAAGACGTTTGAATCTTCTTTTAGATTCTAAGCGATCATCTAGGAATGTATTGTTTTTACATTGATGTTTTTTTTTTTTTCTATCGACAACTTTTCGTACACACGGAATTCAAAGTCAAACTTTTCTAAAAGGTTCACTGACTCCGGCGGTACTTCGATTGAAGCTTTTTTCGAAATTTTGCTTACTTTTTGAGTTTTACCCTAAAAACAAAAATCGAGAGTTACTGACTTTAAAAATCAGACCGCTCCTTCAACCAGGAAAAAACAATACGTTCGTCGTTACGCTCAGAATCTAAAATTGTTTGCATACATTATTCGCACTCTTAAAACCATACAATAAAAAAGACGATTGTTATTTATCACAATACCGTTTTCAAATGAAATAAAAGATTAGGCAATGTTGTGGAAAAAATGTCTCGAGTTCCAGAAAATATAATCCGTTGACCATACCCAAATTTTATACTCTGGATTAGCGCTCGCTTGTAGTTAGTTAAAATTAGTGGTGTAGTTATCTGTTATAAAACCAGATTTGACGATGAAAAAAATATCTTCACTAAAGTTAATAGAGTCGTTTCATAACGATAAAAACAAATAATATTGTACAAAAAACATACATATAGTCACAGTACATATATTTCAGCTACTACATGTACGGTGTTGCAGGTGAACAAGTTTTTTCGTTAATAAAACCAATAAAACAACGTTGTTCAGTATAGTTTTTAAGTATTTTTTTTTTTTCTTTTATTCTTGTATGATTTCATTTCAATAGCAATAAACAACAATAATGTAACAACAATAGTTTCAAACGTAACTGATTACAAAAAAAAAAAAAAATAATAATTATAATAAAATGATGACGTCAACGTTTTCAAGCGATATTTTAAATTACTAAAATTTAAAACTTGAAAAAAAAAAAGTGTACATAATATTTTCATATAATCGTAAGAGGCTATATTTTTTTACAACAAAAAGCTCGTCGTCGTACACGCGATTCAATTGCAAAATATTACGCTGTTATTATTAATTATTATTATATTATATAATGATATACAATTATTTTTATGCTGAGAAATAAAACGTTCGATTATGAAACTTTTCAGTTTGCTGTTTTTAGCGCGATTCGGGTTATTAAAAGTTTTCAAACATTTTTATCCTTAGAAAATATTGATTGTCTTAGGAAGCCAATATATTAATATTATGTTCTTTGTTCGTATTTGCATGAATGATTTTATAATATATATAAATTTTTTTTGTAAAATTTATTTTTGTTTGTTCTGTAACTCTGCTATTTTTTTACGCGAAATGGCCGCGCACATCATTACATAAAACGCGCTGTAACGATAATTAATATTTTTTAAAAAAAAAACTTAATTTTATTATAACAAGCTAACGATACGAACCCCCCGGATTCATTTTAGATTTCAAGTAAATAGACCGAATGATTTTGTAATTTCAACTGTTAACAAATTTAATTTACAAACCTAAAGAATATAATATTATCATGCTTTTATGGACTTCTTTATTTTTCATCGAGTCCACGTAAAAATTGCGTGTAAAAAAATTTTTAGTGCCGTTTTAGTGATTTTTTTTTTTTTTTTTTTTTTTTTTTTTGAAAATAGTTTTACGATTTTTCAACAAGAATTATCCAAAAAAAAAAAAAACAGCCGCGATACATGACGTTTATAATTATTTTAACGATAGTAATATTATTATTGTATAGTATTATGATGATAGTGATAAGAAAAAAAAAAAAATCGTACTAATACATGTAGTAGATGATAAAAACGATTTAATTAAAATAGCTGCTCGCGAACGAAATACGTATTTTTTCTCACAAAAAAAAAACGTTGATTTTCAGACTATTGAAATACGATTATAAATTCGGTAACGCAGTGTATAAAATAACGTTTGAAATCAATATTAATGTACACGTTCCACTTAACAATTATTATTTTTAACCACTTTACATACATTATATACATTGATAAAAACAAACAAAAAACTTCTACGTGCAACGAATTAATTTCCTTAAGGACGACACGACTGTATAATATAGTAGTAGAATATTAATATAATATAATGTAGGCTGGTGTAATTATACTCGAAAACGTATTTTTTTTAAATTTTTTTTTTTTTGCGTTTCAAACAGATTTTTCATATTTTAAGAGTTTGTCGTTTTGTACGACACGTGAAAACAGGCAATATTACAGTACCGTTATGAAACCACGGTATTCCGTCGGGGCTAGGATACTATATATATAGGGTACGAGCGTTTTAGTGTTAGGTATACAATAAATAAATTTCTTTCCCACGACGTTGTTTTGGTGTTCTACGCGTACATAATATTATTATAACAATAGTGTTATATGATTACGTTTTATAAAACTTTACATTTCACTATTTTACTATATAGGAAAACTGCTAGATTACAATACGAGAAGTGATTCGCGTGTACACGGAACGAGCACACAGAAGATCACTCGGGAGTGTAGCGCCGACACGTGGTCCGATTTCTCGTCTAAATCGCGGCGGCTGGGCTCGGAAAAACCGCCGGCCCCGGAAAAAAGCGACCGGAAAACGGTAGCGAAAGTCGCACGCGTTCGAATGGTCGTAAACGTCTAAATATTATGGGATGGTCACGAAACCGGTCGAAAACTCGCTCGTTTTAATCCTGCAGGTTCGATCGGGACGAAAACCGGATTCGACGAGTGTGCGTACTCGCGTATGGAAACTGCGAGGGTTGCTTCGGAGAACAGAAATCTACGTTCTTTCGAACCGGGTTTTCAAGACGCGAAATCGCGAACGGAACGATACAGGAAAGCGACGGATGGGTATCGATTGTTTTGCCTCCGAGACGGAACGGAGTATTGATTCGGTGGGAAACGTACGGACTGCGAAAGCTACGGGGAAGAAGAAAAAACGCGTACAAACGTTTTTAATTTTAAAATTCTCTTCGCGATAATATTTCGTGTCCGATCGACCGAGCCCGGCCGCGCGCGATTTAGATGTACGAATACGGGCCGTCTGTGAGGGCGCTACACAGCAATAGTCAGGAGTTGTCGTCTTTGGCCCGTCCGCCGTTGCGGCTGGTGGGCTTGTACTCGAGCCCGGGATCGAACTGCATCAGCACGAACACCTGCGACACGAAATAACGGTGTTATTTTTCCACTTTTCTACGACCGAGTGCAGCATCTTAATCGGTAAGTAAAAAAAGATTCTACGCGAGAGAAAAAATAGTCTATACCAAAAATTGACCCGTTCTAAACACGTTTAGATAGGAGCCAAAATCGCTTTTCTACAATTGACTATTATGCGGTGGTCAGCAGTTGCTGCTTGAATAGGTGATTCGCGACATTTGTTCGTTAGTCGCGCAAGTAACAGTGCGCCGCAAACAGGATCATCGTCGGGTTCGTCAAACAGCTGTAGTTGAAACGGATGAAGCCTCGACCTAGCGTCCTTTTTTTTCGCATCGTTACCCAACATTGAAGGTAGTACACGCGACAGACGGATTGAGTACACCAGCGGTGTCAGAAAACATTTTCGTAGAAAAGCAGAACGGGCAAAAAGCAAGGCGACGCCTGCTTGAAAGTACTTAAACAATGGGAATTAATAGTGTCCGTAAACTATGCTTCGACATCCTTTAACGCGGTATTGAATTCGGGTGCGTGTTCTTCAATTGAAAACGCTCTCTTAATCTGCGCGTGAAGAGCTCGTTTAGTCCGAACCTCGCCTTTTATGTTTCTTTTTTTTTACTTTACATACGAACTACATTTTCGAACACGAATAGTGCAGCAAAGTTTTAGTCGGGAAAATCGAGAATGCGAAAAATAGGATACACAGTAGGTTTTCGCTGTTCAAATCGTAATTATATATTTTTTCTTTTTGAACCGGCCGTGTATACGAACTAGCGTGTAGAGTTTTTGAGCGCGACGAAAAACTGAGAAACGGAATCCCCTAATGAGACACGTCAAGAACGTAAAATGACTTTTATCATTTTTTTTTTTTCTACGTTTCGTATTCGTTCCTTTGCGATCGATTTTTCTGTTGTCAATTGTGTCACGACCAGAGATCGCGAGTGCGCGTCATCTTGGACGATAGCCACATCTTGTCGGCCGACGAGAGCACCGAAATAGATCGGTTCTCGCTCGGGGCGCACGTTTACATCGCAATTTGATCGCGCGGTGTTGATCGTTCGGACGTGGACCACACCCGAAAACAAATCCGATTTACGAAAACTCCGATGGATAAATCGTCGCACCTAGTTGTGACGATCGCAGTCCAAACGATTTTGGGTCGGGTTAGGTCGGTCGTCGTGGCCGCGATTCGGTAGGACTATGGAGGAGACTCTTTAGATTCGGGTGGGTATGTCCTAATAGTGCACACAGAATCGCATAGCTCGCGAAAATTTCGATTTCGGCTATTCAAATTATGTACACGCGTTTTTCGACGTCCGGGTATAATTACCTGGTCCGTGGGCATTAGCGAGAAGTCGTCCGGCGGATTCGTGATGACGTATCTTTTCGAGGACGCGTCGCACGACGAGCTCCGGTCTCTGAATCTGTAACAATCGCCGAAGCGGCCGGATAAGAAAACAGGGTGACGTCTCGTCGTGAAAACGAAAAGCGAAAAAAGGGAAAAACACACACATACGAGTACCGAGTAGATCAACGTAAATTCGATCAATCTATAATATAATATTGCGTACGAACACAAGACTGCACGTATCGTGTCGGTTCACTATCGGCGGGATAGAGTCAAGCTCAGATTATACGCACTTGAAATTGTCGCCGTTGTCAGACAAAAAATAAATAAAAATTGGCGAGTCGAAAACGGATAAGAAACAAAAAATATCGTCTGTGACTTTTTTCAAAACAGTTTTCTAACGTACAATTTTTATTTGTTTTTTTTTTTTCCACGCCAGACACGTTTTAGGTCCGAAACGCAGAGGCCCCTTAACCAATCCGGGCGTTTACGTTCGCGCGAGCTACTTTTTGTGGGTTGTTAATCGCAAACTACAAAACATGTATAGTTAGTTGCTCATACCGGTACCTGTATAGACCAATGCACAGCATCCCGTACGACTTCAGGGCGGACACGAACAGGTCGCCGTACTTGCCGGCCTCGCCGAACTGGGCCAGCGGACCGTCGTACAGCGAGATCTGGCCGACCCTGCACCGGTCCCGGTTGGCCAGGCTCTCGTCGGTACTGCGGACAAGATTTTAACAATCGATAAACGATAATAATCGTAGTGTCATTTTTGGACTGTTCGAATCAAAATTACTCTCAAGAAGACGCAAACACCGCAGTGTATTAAGTTTCAATAATTTTTAGACACGCAGCGTTGTGTACTACGCGTGTGAGACGCGGGAGACCACGAAAACGGACGTGGTGTTTCTGAAAGAGAAATACATCGAAAAAAAATTTTCGTACCGAAAAAGAGTGAAGCGGACGAATTTGAATTCAGGATAAACGAAGGGTTAAGAAGAATATTCGGAGATATTATAGGATTCATAACGAGTAGCAGCAGGAACGAGACGGGCCGGTCGCGATTGGAGATCTGCTGGGAACGCTGGGGAACACAACGAAACGATGACACAAAACGGGCCGCGGGTGACCCAAACGACGGTCGGATGATAGGGCTAAGAAAGACCTCGGGATAATTGGAGTGGAAAACGCGGAGGAATAGTTAAGGAACGGGGAGAAGAGGAGGAACGCTGTTGTTGCGGCGATGAACGGTCTTTAAAACGCCTTAGAAGAAGAATATCGATAATTGGTTGAAATTAAATGTCTAATATACAATTTAAAAAAATAACTGTACAAAATATTTGACGATTTAAAAAAATGAGTCACTGTAGTGGAGTTCGTCACTAGTTTGAATATTATAATCGCTATTATCATCGAACTGAGAACAACATATATAGTCCACATTAAATTGTAAATTTCTAAGTTTTATATTTCACTCGTTAAGAGATAAAATTTTTCGAAATATTTTTATCTTGATTGAAACTTATCGTCCGTCCGATTACTCGCGTGAATATATATGTTGAGTTGATCAATTTTTAAAAGAGTTATTTTCGAAAAACAATACAACCGAACGATTTCATCGTTTAAACGTTCACAATAATATCTTTGATTCTGACGTTTTTCGACTTTGTATTAAAAATGCGTAGATTGGACAAAAATTAGAGATTCTAAATTGAAAATACAAAAATATAGTAGGTACTGCGATATTTGGATTTTGGATCATTATTTTAATAAAAATAAATGATTCAAGTATCATCTCGGGTTGACAAGATTTTTATAGAGTACTTTGAAATTCCGTATAATGTTAAAAATATATTAAAATATAACTGATGAAAAAAAAAAAAAAAATCACTAATATAATGCAAACAGGTACTGACAATTTGGTAGGTAAAATTGATTTGTTAGCCACAATTCAAAAAAAAAAAAAATTAATAATATTTCACGCTCTTCAAACACTGATACAGACATCGATGTTTTGGTATTCAGGGGACTGGTGAGACCTCCCTCTCAAAATATTATAAACAATCAAACGAACCCGATCAAAAATCGCAAAAATCTTTTCGAATTACACAACAACCCAGTGTGCGATTTTTAATGTCGATAACGGATGTGCTGAAAGTGCGTTTTTTCAAATAACGATGGAGAAAGCGAACAAACGTTAACTAGAAATCGTTTGTTTTACTAGTGTAAAACTGTCATCCGAGTAAACTTTAGTGTGTCTACTTATAAAATCGCTATTAAATTGAACGCACATTTTCTATTCTTCAGCATTATTCGAGAATTAAAAATCTATTCGACTTCGAAGCCGCACGGTTTGAATACGACCCGTTTTTTTAAAGCTGTAGCGTTTTTCCCTACATCAGAATCACTGAACGTTGTACAGTCGATGGCTTCACTTAACGGGTTTTCGCACGCGACCGTTCACAGACCACAGTGGTATTACAAAAACCGACATAAGTTTGCTTTTATTTCACTAAAATAACAATAATAATAAGAATAAAGCGACAAAGTTAACGATTGCCTGCGAACACGCGACACAAACGGCTCGCCGCAGAAGTCGTCACCAAGTAGTTTGCGGGCGCACGAAAAAACTACTACGACGGTAATTCGGTTTCTGATCGTTTTGGAAAATCGCAACGATTGTAATCGTTTGAAAACGAAATTCGTAAAGAACTGAAATATTCGTATAAACTGTGTACCTAATTATTGTGTACCTGTTTCGATTATACAGAGTTGATATTCGTTTTCATCGAAAATCTGACAAATTAACAACCGTATGAGCGCGTTGCATCGCGTAATACGCTAAATAAGCACTCGCAGTGGTTTGGCAAATTGTCTCATCGACAGTTTGCGATATTTTAAACTATTAGAATGTATTACGTACCTAAGAAAACTGAATAACAATTCTGCTCCACCAAAAAGAGTTGTACGTATTAGATCATATTATTTTTAATACCTACTTTAATTATTAATCACGAGTTTGAACAAAAACAAATTTTAAAGTATATTTTTTTTTAATCTATGGATGAATTCGCATAATGTTCTTTTTTTTTTTCAAAAGCGTTCCAAAAAATACATCAAAAAGTATTACCTATATCCACCACGTAGACCCGCTCCTTCGGCCAATATCAGTTCGAGTTCGGGCGTAGCTCCCCCGGTGATCAGCGACCGGATAAGTGTCAACGCGTTTTGGTTGAAATACGTCTAAAATGTAAAAACATATTATTAATCGTGTTTAAAAAAAAAGCTTTTACATCGTCCGTTTGTAAACGTTTTGCCCGACACTCCAGAATAGCATAGTAATATTCATATTATCAGATTTCATAACTGGGAATTCGCTAGCATGATTAACTATAGTACAGTGATTAAATACGTTTTTCTCCATATCAGACCTCTCTGTGTTTATACAGTAATAATACGTTATTTAATACTGTTCAGTCGAAAAAAACTTTTCAGTGTCAACGAACAATTTTTATAACTTTTTCCTAATAAAAAAATTATATTCAAGGGGTCGGTAGCGTCGGTTTTGTTTCTCCGTCCGTCACACGCAATTTTTTTTTTTTTTTTAATTAAAACGGTTTTCATCTTAAACGTAACGATTGAAAATAATGATTTTCAGAATTATTATTCTGATAACTGTGGAACAGCAATCGCGTTGGATCGACTTTATTAACTGATCTTTTTTTTTTTTCTTACATAGAGAATATAATATTTCGGAGATAATGTAATTGAGTAGAACTACAAATATATACTTTTACAAATAAGTCGAATCATGCTATTTTCAAAATATTCTTTACAACACTGACGACTGTAATATTACGTAAAAAAAAAAGGTATATTTACACAATATGTATAATTTGTCAACAACGATTATTGATATAAATAAACGAATACACGTGTATAGAGATTAGATTATTAAAATCAAGCAAGTCAAAAGCAAAATGCGTGGAAATGTCGGCTTGAGAAAATTATTCTAAAACGTAAAGAACGAAATACAATACGTAAAAATATTATAAATACATTTTTAGATACGTAACGTTCAATCGCGCGTAAATTGCCCGAGTCAATGTTTTCACGCCGTCGGTTTTTCTGTGCACTTTCTTAATTTTTATAAGTATAATTATTTTTCACGTGTCACGATTTATTCACATGAACAATATCGCAAATGTATAATAATACGCGTTCGTCCACGTATTGAATTATTATTACAAATACCTCTTTACATGTTTCAACGAGCGTTGACTTTTGAAGGGAAAAAAAACAATCTTCACAAATTTTCATTTCGCTTGTTTCATTTTTTAATATCTTTATTTTACCGTCGACATGAGCGAGTCCAGGACGCTGACGGCGAACGCGGTGCCGCACGCGAACGGCTGGGTGAGGTACAGTTCCGTGTCGGGGTCGTCGTCGTCGTCCTGGTCGAGGAACTGCACGTTGCTGTCGTTGACCAGCTCGGTGATCATCGGCACGTTGGCCCCGTACACCGAGCCGCGTCTCTGCAGGACGATCGGACCGCCGGCGCAGTTCAGCCCGTCCGGGTCGAACTGTTTCGTCACCATCGTCTCGTCTGTGCGGGGAAAAAAAAAATCGTCAAAATCGCATCCGAGCAGTACTACAATTGACGGTACCAGTAGTGTATAATTTTTAAACCGAACGAAAACAAATTGTTGACGAAAACGTGGGAACCCGGCCCGGTGTAATAAAATACAACGGTATCGTCTGAAAAGCTCAAAACAAGCGCAGCACTATCGGTAGAAATCGTTTTGTGGTACGTACACTTACGTCGTCGTAACGAATAAACCCAACAGAAAGGGGTATTGTGTCACGAGCGATACTCGTACGTCTTGTTGTAGTTCAAACGCGGAGGTGTGTACGCGTACTCATGATTAATCACACGTCTTGACGTAAAAATATTTTCACAACGACTCGGATATCTTTTTTGACGTTCGGGGTACGTTATATTCTATTATAACGATTTCAAACGGTTTCTATGAACGTTGTTACATGCTAAACTCCGTGCGGAACACCCTGAGAAAAGCGAACGGTTCGATTGACACAATGTAAAAATTGAACGACCGACCGGTTAAACTGCCGAGGGGGGCCGCTATACGCTATACGTCGCGGGTGAAACTCTTTTTAATACAAAAAAAAAGAAATTCTCGAACCGAATTCGAAATCTTCGCCCGTTACCTTGCGTCAGTACTCCGATGGTGTCGTCAAATGTCATCGCTTTGATGTTGAGCGACGCCAAAATCGCCTCCTTGTCGGCCAGCGTGGGGTCGTCGTTGCTAGGAACTTTTGCCGACAGTATCACGCACATGTCGCACAGATTCACGTTGACCGCTCGCAAATCGGCCCGACTCAGCGGCGAACCCTGGACATTTAAAACGACGATTTTACGATTGTAACCGGTAAAAATTACCGTCTCGTGACGTGCCTACCGTTGATTTACGTATTAAAATTAGAGAAAAAAAACCGACCTGAAGGATTTCCGGGTAGAAAGCGAAGTGGTGACGTGTGATAATATATAATATATTTTAATTTTTATGACAATAAACTATTTACAAATAAAATCATGTGTCCCGGGACACGGGGCAGAAGTAGTATTATTTTTTCCCCATGATTTTTCACGGAACGACAAAACCAAACCATTTTTCATCCGCGGTATCTCACGGAACAAATATGATTTCGAGACGCGTTCGCTGGCTTTTGCGGATCAACCTTTGCGGATTGAAGCGAGCCTGAAGAATTATAAGTTTCAACAACGTTTGACGGAACTCCGGAGTTCTATCACTGACCGCTGCTGTCACTGCAGGTACAGATGGAGTCGACGCGAATTCTCGACGGTGGTACATCATTGGTCTCATAATAAACGATAGTAATTGTATTTTAACGCGTGTAACGTACGTTCAGCACGGAGATCTTCGGTAAGTTTTGCAGCATCTTCCACTCGCGACGAATGTAGTCCACCGCGCCGACGATCACCACGTGTTTCAGCTCGTGATAGTGGAAGTTTGACGCCCTCAACGGCATCACCAGATTCCTCAAACCGATTAGCGGCGAGTCCGGGTCGGCAAACAGACACACGACCACGTGGCCGTTCAATACGGTCATAGCGGCTTGGTTTCTGTCCTGAAAATCAACGTATCGAAGTTTAAAGAACGCGCGGCTAATTATTGACAAATTTGAAGGGTCGTGGATAATTCTCAATACTAGAAAAGAAAATGTTTCGGATGATCATCGGACCAATAAAAGACGGAGAGTGGGGAAGAAGGAAAAAGGGAAGAGTGCTACGAGAAATTTTTGATGACTATACTTAGTGGAAACAATCAAGAAAATAAGGATGCGTTGAGCGGGGCATGCAATGAGGTGTCAGAATCACAAAACAGAATCCGGTTTGAAAAAAGAGAAGACCAAAATTGAGATGGTAAAAATAGCAGAATGGGTTGTGAGACGGGATGGTCCTAGCGGCCGGGTAACTCAATAAGGAAAAATAAGAAGGATATAAACAATTCATTGATGCTGAAAAACTATAGATTTCAGAGAGGACCGATGCCGTCATTCACCACCCATTTGATCGCGGGCCTAAAAAAAGCGGCCTAACCATAACAAGTTTGCGAGTTTGTAAAATATAAAAATATAGGTGTGAATAAACCTACGAAAAAAAAAACTATTCGTCACTGTTAAGAGTCGATTAACATTGGGTCAGAAGTAAACTTGGTACACGACTTTTATAGTTGTATACATGTATCATGAATAGTCACGACAAATCGAAAAATTGAAAAATATTTTTTTAATAAAATGTTGATAATTATTATGAGCAAAATATACGAACATAGTTTTAAAAATGAAACAGGGCTCAAAATGGTTTTAAGCGTATACAAATAATTTAAAGTATGGGGAAAAAAATAAAATAAAAAAAATTTAGATAACGATATACCTTATGGCACGGATAGAATAATAATCATACTACGAAAACGTTATGTTCAGGTCAGCCTGCTTTAAATTCGTCTTAATTACGTTTCGTGTAAAACAAAGAATCGACAGAAGACGGCAGAAGATCTCGGATAAATATATGGTTTTCATGAATTTTCGTGTAAAATGTACAATATTCTGATACTTTGTTAATATTGTTGCAGTATATATATATAATTATGTAGCGTAAAACGATGTCAAACTGTTGAGTAGATATCTATACTGAGAATACTGTTCTCGGGTTTTGTGACGTTCACTGCGCGAATATTTAAGTCTTAAGAAAGAATTAATTTTGACCGATCTTAAGTCTCATGAAAAGTTTTGCACAAAATTCCTTTATACTAAAAGCCTCCTCGGACGATCCGACTTGTGTCAGGTTTTGCGACGTTTCACCCTCGAAAACAAGCCGTCCTTGTTATTATTTTACGATAATTTTTTTTCAAAAATTAAAACTTGAATCGACCGTCGTCGCGTATTCTAATCAGTATACGCTTACCAGGATGCACTCCTCGAGGCTTTTGGCCGAACTCCAGTGGAACATGCCGGTAGAGTCGTACTTCATTTCAGTCTTTTCGAAATCAAAGTCTTTCGCCTGATCGTCCGCGATGCCGATTTGAATGCCGTTGTTGTTCATGTTCGTGCCCGCCGATCCCCCTCTGGTCGTCGGCCTTCAATCGCAATACATAAAAAAAAAACGCAAAAGTTTAAATTAATAATTTTGCTGCCCGCAAAACACTAGTGTGTGAGACAACAATGTTGTAACAAGCGAATTAGGAAATAATATTTTAGAATATATATATATACTTTTATTCAATCAATCGCAGCTACAAAATAAAAACTATGTATAATACAAATAAAACAAACGACGCCGCGGCGTGAAAGAAACAACCGAAGCGATCAAAACGTAATCGTTGAAACAAGCAGTACGGGATGACAGTTAATATTGATATTGGACGCGTTGGGCGAAATTCGATGATCATAACATGTATTACGATTGTCCAGAAAAAAATCAATTTAAATCGGAAAAAAATTACTATAAACGTTTAGCGAATACCGTTCCAAAAAATAAAACGAGTAGCACGTTTCGATTAGAATATTTTTAGCAAAATGAAATTTATTAATTTACTGGTTTTAGGTCAAAACTAATCATCAAATTAAGCCTTTATACGCCGTCTGTGTACGAACCGTATCCATACAGACGAACTGTGATGACGAAAATAAAAAATATTACAAAAGAACAACGTTCAAAATGATACTCGGTGAGTGAACTGTTTCTAAAAAAAAAAAAAAAAAAATACACTACAAGAGTGTGTGTGTGAAATATCAAACTTACTACGTTTTCTCGCTACTACGGGTATGCAGACGTTTTTCACAGAACAACCGAATCTTCTGAAAAATGTTACTGTACTATTATTTTCAAGAACACGTATAGTGGTGCCATTCAAAATAAAACGGAACAATATAAATGCGTGTATTGTAAATTTAGATACGACTCAGATTGACGTTTGCTTGACGATTGAACATTTATAGGCATTTTACTCGGTTGTTCTGCGCGGTGAACGAAAAAAAAAAACGTTGTGAATTCAACGGAATCAATATGCGTTAAATGTACGAAAAGAAAGATCGCAATCTCGGCGAATAAATAATAATAAAAAATGATAATACTACGATGCACAGAAACAAGCAGGAGAGAACATCGTAGGAAAACGGTCAAGTTATAAGTATAGAAAGCGTACAATAGTTTTTTAACTTCGTATGCGAGTTGGTATCCGGCGTAACTTCCCTCTTCTTGTTGAGCTCTGCAATACATTCAAGACACGACGTCGATCAAAACAGATACTTACACACCAAGAAAAGAAATCAAGGGAAACAAGAAATAAACGTGTTCGTGCAATGA
>CM029364.1:8739058-8752534 GCA_017140985.1 Hormaphis cornu | reverse complement strand
TATACTTCGGCGCCACCGCTGATATAGTAATATGCTTATTTAGCCGTTTCGGGACGCGTTATTCAAGTCCACTTACTCAGTGGCATGCGCAAACGGCATGCCAATGAATGTCGGGCTCAGCGTTTCCGTATACATCTCCATGCCGGTACCGCGCAGATAGTCGTTCTGCCACGTTTGTATGGCATCCGGTGCCACCACGCACCTCGTGTTCTGCTAACAGACATCGTCTAACACGCTTATTCACCACAACCGACAAAAAAAATTGAGTTTTTTCTTTTATTGGTTTTTGTCGTAGGGTTTTTCGATTCTGAGCGAGGCCAGCAGCATATAGTATTACAATAACGATACACGCGCATAAAAACACTTTTAAGCAGGAGGGGCACAAAGAGTGTCTTTTGGCTTTTATTCGTGAGTTTTAGTGGCGCGAACGGCGTCAAAAGTTTCGGGAGGAGAGTTAACGTCGAATAAATAATCGGAGAATAGAACGACGTTTTTAAAAAATTTTGACGATAATAATGGATATTTCGAAGAAACTGCGCAGATTCACGCTTTTTAATCCATTTTTAAGTCGATCGGCCTGCGTCAAACGTTCGCGTCCCTGCTTTTAGGACAAAAAAAATCGTCCGATTCGTGAAACGGCCTCACAAAACGGTTCGCGAATGACCGGGCCAAAATCAATGTTTCTATATTTTTGACTACTGTTGCTTATCGCCTGTACTATTTCATTGTACGAAAGAATTATCGTAGAATCGTGTAAAAAAAAAAAAACTCGTAATAATAACATAAGGCAACCGTATAATTGGCACGATTAACGGTTTGAGAAGTTTGGTGAATTTACAAAGTGACGTATCAATATTTTACGGTTGATCGTAAAAAGGCTGAACGACTGTAATTCGGACCGGCACGTTTGTTCGAGCGCTTACTATGGCAATACTTAATTTGAAACGCAGGGTGCTGAAACTGGACAAAAATGCAAGCCAAAATGGACTCTTTGTATACAGTTATTTTGGTGTTCTCGTGGTAAACAACACTAAACGACGATATAACGCTCCAGTATTTCATAGAGCCCCAGCCACACTCAGAATCGTACCCGACTACATCGAGTGCGAAGTCGTAGCTTTCGATGTATCGTATAAGATTACAAAACGATCTTGCCGAAAAAGCAGCCGACTACGAGAAAATTTTTACATTTCGAACTGCGAGAAAAGACCGAAAAAACGATTATTGTTATATTGAAACGATTAGGGCGTATGCGCACAAACTTTTAGGACAAACACCGAGTAATATTATTGTTGTTATATCGTTCGATTGAAATAATTATATAGTAGGTATTTTGGTTTTCGTTACATACATATATATATACACACACAAACAGTTTTTAATTTCCCCCGTACGTCTCTGGACGTGACCGAATAAGAGAAGACGTGTTCTAATAAGCTCATGCGTATCGGCTCCAAAATAACTCACCGTTTTGAACGACCTCATCGCGAACAAGTTCGCCATCATGGTAGAGAAACCCGGCGCCAGACAGCTCTGCGCGATGAAACCGAGTTTCAGCTCCGCCAGACAAATCACGTCGTCTCCCTGCTTCCAGTCCCACGACGGAATGTTGAGTAAGTACGCCTGGAAAAAAAAAAAACAGTTTGAAAAAAATATTTTTATCATGATATAGGCACACGAAAAAGAAAAAAAATAATGAATAATGAGGGAAGCAAACGACAAACGAGATATAATTATGTAGGGTTTGTAGTCATTTTGAATGTTTCATTTTAATGTTTTCAAAAAATCATCGAATATTACATTTTTCTTCTTTTTTTCGATATTATGGCCGAGCACTAAACGCGGCAGATGCGTTTATTTAAAAATAAATTGGTATTTAATGTTTTATAAAAATATTGTTCGCAATGTTAAAAGTTATTTTAAATTTTTTTTTTTTTTTTTGGTACTTGTTCAACTAACTTTAAACCGAATTTTTAGTGCCTGTTCGCACTGTTATTATGGTGGAGGAAAATGGGTTCGGTGGAAACAAAAATCGGATTTTTTTAAACTTGGGTGGAAACGAATATATATATATTTTTTTTTTTTTTTTTCGCGGAAACAAATACGATCTCGACCTATTCGATTATTTTATAATGATTTCTCGAAGTTTTCCATTGTTGGTTTCACTTAATGTACGGAAAAATCACCTTCGTAACGGTACACTGTGGCAAAATAATAAAATAAAGGTCACAACGGGTTATTTTTTTAACTTGCTATACCGACACGCTCGACATAAAATAATTCTGTAAACGTGTTTCAACTATACAGTGAAAAACTACGCCGAAGCCGACGTGAAAACATAAATAAAACACGTAATAAGCACCGATTTATTTACCTACTCCTCGCGCGTTTGCCGTTTTATATTTTTTGAACACGCAATACTTTTGTGCCGGTAAAATGTCGATGATTGTGCGCATTTATTATTCACCGCCTGCGATTTGGCTATTTCCGAAAGTTTTTCGTAAAAAATTAAACATTAATTTTGGTTTGTTAAAAACAGTTCCTTCGTTCGGGGGTCATTTCTCGAATAATTTTCAGCCAATATATACCTAGTCTGAAACGAGCAGCCGCCAATTTCGAACCTATTCGCAAATATATATATAATATGAAATATCACGCGCGAAAATTTTAAATCAAAAGCAACAATTATGTGTAAAAAATGAGAAATAAGAGAATATTATCACTTTTTGTTTCTTTTGAGCGTGCAGCACATAAAAAATCGAAAATAAGATACGATAATAGTATAAAAATTTAAAAAAAGTATACGAACTTTGTTGTGATACTGCATGAGTTGTATTATGACCCTTATGTCGTCCGAGTAGTTTTTGATAGAAATGACCCTCATAATGTTCGCAGCGTCTTCGGCGTCCGGATCTTGGCAGTACTTGTTCGCCAACACCAGACAGGCGTCCGCCTCGTGGACCTGAAAATTGCACGTTTCTTGTACGTCAGTTTTCCACGTAAACTGGAGATCATACAGAATAATTATGACGATCCTTTCGACACCCGTTGTGCTTCCCCCGGTCGATGTTTACGGTTTCGTTTCGAAAATACGCAATTTTTGAACGTGTATACGACAATCTGTTTGAATTAAACGCATCAAATGTGCGATGGACCGGCATTTTGTCGTAAGTATAAACTTTCACGATCGGTAATGCAAAAAATGTATTATTTTAAAAAGAAAACGAAACAATTTACAAAGAAAGTACTCGCATAAACAACACGATGCATTAAACCTCCTGCTGCAGTGGCGGATTAATTGAAAAATTTTCTGAAAAAAGATATGTTGTTCTGAACACTATTTTGATGTAGTGAATGAGGTGGTCCGGACTACGTGTTCATCTTGTAAATTTATTACGGCTGTACGTCAAAAACAAAATAAAAAAAATAATATAATATTGTGCGTATGGAAAAGTTAACTAAACGCTTTAAAAAAAGAAAAAAAATGTTTTGAAAACCGTGTTTTCCAAAAGTTCGTTCTCGGACAAACCATTATATATCATACTATTTTTTATAAAAACGATTTTAAGGAACTCGTTGAGATTTGTAGAGAAGTGTATTGTTTTTGCAAAAAAAATTGTTTTCGAAACGATTTTCGGGAGCGTTTGTTTCGTTGGAAAAATCGAGTCCAACATAAACACAGTATGAGTAGGTACCATATTATACGACCTGACCAGAGAATTTTTCTGTAAAATAAAAAACATGATTTTGATCGATCGGGCCGTAGGGAAACGCGCGGACATAATTTTAATGGGTATTGCATTTAAATTTTAACGCTAGAAAGGTTTACTCGGAATCTGATAAACATCGACCGGTGAGACACAAACTCGGACAGGCAGATAAAAACGTAACGATGTATTTGTTCCCGAATTGTAAATCAGTAGTCGTGTGACTTGAAAATTCAACGCTAAAGCTCATTTTCCAAAAACAAAACAAATCAATGTACATATTATTATTATCATCACGAATTGTACACACTCATTGCTCGTGCGACATGCGTACTACTCGTATAACGTGGTTACATTGAACAAAAATTATTAAAACCGTATTAGGTATACTACAAAACCAATCATGCTCGTAAAGAAGACCTAAACAAGTGTTACGACAAAATAAGCTCAACAATAGTAAAATGCATGCACGCAGGTTAGTAATTAACACTAAACAATATGATGACGTGTGATTTACGCGTATATATATAAATATATATTAATATGACAGTTTTTTTGGGGAGTGTGATCGATTAAAATAATACAATTACGGTCGTGACAGCCTGAACAGTAATAATTATGATAAATAAATATAAAACAAAACGTACAATAATTATATCAATGATTCCATTAACGATCTAAACCAGTGGTTCCTAACGGGTACGATACCGCCTCCTTGGGGACATTTCTATCCCTCTGGAAACGCGGTAGGTTTAAATGGTGCGCTGAGCAAGGAGTTGAGATTACAAACGCGAAACGGTGGTAAAAAATTAAATTAAATCTTTTTGTACCTATAGCGCAGAGTAAAATCATATTGAAAAGTGGAGTAGAACAAAACGTTTACTAATATGTTCTTAAATGAAGTGTTTTTATTTCGATTTAGAATATACTGATCTATATATAGTTAAAAAAAAATTGTTATTGTCAGCAGGAGAGCGTGTCGGTTATCACGATAAACTGAACGAAAAAAGGTAAAAATCCACTGATCAAAGCAATAAGCGCATCTCCTTTGAAAAAAGAAAAAAGCGATCGCCATTCAACGCGTCGTTTCGTCTGTAATAAAACATCAACGGCAAAATGTATTGACGACCAAATGTTTGCGATTAAACAGGTTTAAATTTACGCAATGAAAATATGTAAAAAAAAATCGACCGTAAAAAACGAGCAAATAAAACCACTGTGAAGATATCTATATAGATCGATAAGCCATAAAATATGTGCACGATCATCGTATAAACTGCAGTTTGTCCGTGGTTGCTGGGACTTGAATCGCTTAATTAACGTAAAAACTAGAAATTATCCGTGAATACCCAAATTATTCAAACTATAGCCTCCTAATCCGGCGACAAAAATTCATCTTAACTACAGAATAAAATACGATAAAATGGCTTAACTACCACCATAAGGAAGTTTAGTTTGACGTATTTAATAATTTTTCCGTAATATACATATATATAATCCGATGTACACTTAAAACAATAAAATCAAATGAAAAATACAAACTGAGCGAGCTTATAGCAAATATGTTAGATATTATTGGTCATATTTTATGAATGAGAAAAGATTCGTGTGAACCTGGCTGTAAAAATCTCTTAACGAGTAAATTGTTGTGAGTTTTTATAGTGTTTATGGTATAGTAGTGGTTGTACGTGTTAGCAAACAAATATTAAACAGTTATTTTGTTACGTAAAAAAGCATGCGACATCGAAACGAATTGTAGAAATTAAACGCTCCATGAAGAAGAGAAGAAAAAAAGGGCATAAAACATAATCATCGATCCATTGTGTCAATACAACATATTACCATTTATAAATGAGTTGATTAATTACTATTGTTTATAGTTTTAGATAAAATACACGAGCACACGCATACTGCACATATTCAGGATGATCAGTCCTGTGATAAAAAATGACCTCAAAATATTTATTACTTTTTATAATGATTCAATGAAAAGCTACGTTTAAAATTTTAAGTCGACACCCATTTGCTATACAAATATGTAATACTAATATATTCGATTTGAATTAAACGTGTATAAATCGACAAAAAAAATTTTTTTTGCTTAAGGGCACGAAACTGAGGCGTAAAAATTAACGTTTTATTCATATTATTATCGAAGATGGATTTTGGCTTGAATTTTTAAAAAAAAAAAACTTTGTTCATATACTTTTTAACTTGAACAATTATTTTTTTATAACGACCTAATTAATTTCAAGAAATTACGTACGGCCACTAAAAAAATAAAATTAATACATATTTATTATTCTGGTTTAATCTCCGATCTTTCGATTTAGCTGACCGAAATCCGACTCGGAAGAATCTCAGAACATTATAAGACGATCACCATTCACGTGACGTACAAAGTGTGTATGTACACGCGCCAAACACGACGCTGTTAGCGTAATATTATTTAGTTCGTTTAAAAATTACAAAAAAAATCCATCACCAGCGTAATACCAATCCAAAAATTATTGCAACCGTCATTCAATTTACGCTAAAGCCATTTTGTTTCGGACATACCTTTACCCTTTGCAAATCAATAGGGTTCATAATAGAACCTTGGAAGAACTCGACAGTGGTAAAATGCCGCTTGAAAAGCCCTTCCAGTTCCAGGTCAGGTGGCTTCCTACGGTTTAGAAAATACCAACAAAATAACTAAATTGAAGCGAAACGCTAATACTGACATGAGTTCTATACAAAACATTATAATATTGCACACTGTATCCTATATAGTCGATTGTTATTACTATATTTTGATTAATATACATGTTCAAACAAACATCGAGTACATACATACATACCTATTTATATTATAATATCAACAACGCATATCTATATGTAATTCAAAAATCCGTTTTAAGTTTCTAACTAATTTAACTAAATAATTACTAGACATTATGGTAAAAATCACAACAATGTATATTATAATATAGGTGTAATACGGTATTATGGGGTACAATAGAACAATAAACACGGCTATATAAATTCTAAAAAAAATACATAACTATAGATATTATGTTAGTACTCTTTTCTCCCAACTTTTTTTTTTTTTTTGCAGTGTCACACACCTGCACGAACGCACGAATTTATTAGTCTAATCGGCTATATAATCGATCTCACAACTATCAATGGTCCGACATTGTCTAAACTACTTTTATCTCGTGGGTTTCGTACAACAAAACTAAAATGTAAAAATAAAACTCAACTATCTCTAGTGCACACTTGAAAAAAAAACATTTTTTTAAAATAAACATTAATTCCATCGTCATCGTTCCCGTCCTTTATATAAATGTATATAGTATTTAATATTCGTAATAATTTATAATATATTATGACGTCTAAATACATGGTTCAAAGCAAAATACTTAAAGACTCTTTACAAATCCAACGGCTTTGTTACGCCCTATAGTATAATGTATAATGTATACGAAAATACTGTTTGATCAATATAGGCGTAAAAAAACGAATTTCTAAATTACTGGTAAAATAATTTATAAGTTCGTTGTGGATAAAAAAGTTACGGCAAAAAAATGTAATTAAACAATATATTATGATAATAAGTAAATACCTACATAACGAGTACACATTATACGTACAATCGATTTATATTTATGTATTCAAAGTTTTTTTTTTTTCTATAGGTTTTGCTGAAAACGAAAAAAAAATAAAAATTCGATAGAAACGTATTTGAAGAACTAAAATTCATTTTTTTTTTTTTTTTTTTCATTTTCAAAAACTATAATATTGTACGTATATTGTGTATAGTGTACACATCAGCAATTATCTAGAATACTAATAATTAGGTAAACGTAGGAATCGTTTCTATTATGTAAAGACTAAGTGCATAGCTGCTGCAGTTCATCACACCCGCGTGATCGTAAACACTCGGTACAACCAGCTCGTTAATATTATTGGGTGTATAGTAGTAATATTTTAGTTCCGTTTGCGCGCGACAACCGATAAAACCGTCTTTGGAGAAATTTCATTAATGCGCTACTTGATGAATTTTTTTCCACCCGTAAAAATTTCCTCCACTCGGAGGAAAAACCGATACGATAGATTTGAGTTCGATGTTTTTTAACACTTTGCACCGAGTTCGGATTAATTTATAATTTTCAAAACAGTACGTCGAGACCCGACGAAAATTTGAGCCGCGAATCGATAGTTCGTAGGTACGCGACGTCAGTGAAAACTTCAAAAATTTAATTCAATTCAAAAACTATTCCATTCCGAACTGGATTGGTTTCTACGCTTAATATATACACTGACCGTCCGCACAGTATTTACAGTGTTTATTTCTAACGATAAGCGGCACTATGTCGATCGTTTTCTTCGAGCACAACCACGTATTCGAAACGAATAAACCGTTCGACAATTTTAAATTCTGAATCCGAGCGTAAAGTTCTATACGATTGTCGCTAAAAGCGATTACCGCCGATTCAAGTACAGAGTCGTTCCTCGTGCTCGTGACCACGTGGTGCGTGTACTATGCCAATAATAATAATAATAATAATTTATTTTGATCTATTCGCACGTTATGGAAACTGAGCACAAAATCGAGATGAGAAAACAAACAAAATGATACGTCTAAATTCGACCGGGAAAAAAGAACCGAATTGACGTGAGAGCCGTGTTGTTATTTACCTTCACCCTTTCTAGATCTACTGCGTTCATCATTGTACCCTGAAAAAACTCGACAGTGGTGTAGTGACGTTTGAGCAGTCCTTCCAGTTCTAAATCTGGCTCTTTTCTGCAAATTACACACAACACGTCGCACCTAGTTTTTGTCCACTTAAAAACGTTACAAACACTAATAGCAAAACATGAGTACACAAATTAATGTTACACAGGTACGTAATATGATATCGTCGCACAGTACCTATACATAATTTAAAAAATAATTATTGTTATAATATTTCGTATGTCAAACTTTATGATAGGATTTATAGAAAAAAAAATAACTAAAACGTAAATATTGTACCTCGATGATTTACTCTTATTTACCGTTTTACGTAATACACCTTTGTTCTTATTTATAAAACGATAATGTTAACGCATATAATTTTCTATAATATGGATGGTACCTGTGCAAAAACACCACTTCAACGTCCACGTCTTCCCTGTCTTCGTGTAAAAAATCTTTCAAAAAATGCGACACCGATTCGTAGGTGATGTGTCCACAAACGACGATGTGCCTGTATATTCAAGAAACAGAAAAACTTTTTTTAGTCCGTGCGATTTCGAAAATATACACTGTAAACAAAAAAATTTACTAAACGTGTCTAAAATCAAAAATGAAAACAAAAAATATTATCCACAGAAAAATAAAGATAAAAAAAAAGATATATTTCTATTAAATTATGTATATTATGTTGATTTGTTGTATATGCGCCGACGAGGGGCACTACAGTCAAATTCTAGTAAATTGGGCAAAACGAAACTACGTAATATAATACAATGAGCGTTTACATTTTAAGCGCATAATACACAATGACTGTACGGGTAAAGTGCGTACTTGAAAAAAAAAATAATAATGATAAATGTATAAAATAAATGTTTTGAACGATAAATACCAGAAAACTAAAACCGAATTGAAGTGAATAATAACAATAATGATCATTTTAGTTTGTGTGATCACTAACGCTCAGTATAGTTTGTCTCAACACTCATTTAAACAAATCACTTTACGTGTCATGTACCTACATTGAGTGTATACAAACAGGTCAAGCTGCTCTACAATTGATACGCATAAAATGCTTAAGGTAAAAATTATACAACAAAACCAAAAATAATAAAAATCGTTTTTTATTCGTATATTTTAACTATTTCACTTTTGCAATATTGATATAGGTACTCGACACTACGGATTCAAGCGTGATAAAACGGAACGTATACTCAAACTACATGATAATAATATTAGTTTGTATAATACAAACATTTTAGTGATATATTATGTTATTTACATTAATCACAAATGAAAAAGAAACGAATTTGATCTAAAATATAATAAAATATTAGTAGGGTTCAGGCAAAACTAACATCGTTACGCGTGCAGTTACGAACAACAACAACAATCACAGCAACGACAACGTCAAAAAAGTAGTACACTTTTTTTTATGAAAATTAAACTAGCGAATTTGTGTTATTTATGAATGTTTTTCTTTTTTTTTCGGTCATACAACAATTGTTTTTTTTTTTAAAAAATTGTTTTTATTTAGTTTTGCAACTCGGCACGGTAGCAAAAGTCGCATACGACAACGATTCTCGCAATCGCGTCACTCTCACACGAGTTGTTATTTATTATTAAGCCGCCGTCCTTTCACACGGGTCTGTTTGTAAAACGACCATCCGCGGATGTTTAAGAATCGTTTTTTAATCGGACAATGATTAAAATACAGCAATCGGACGTGAAAAACAATATAACAGTGTTATAGTAAATGAAAGAGAATTTTTTTTTTTGCTCCATAGCTGGTAGTACATTATATAGTATTTTTTCACGCAGAATATAATATCTCGTAACCCAATATCGTGATAATGTAATGTTCCGTAGATTAGATAAAAAAAAAAAAAATTATTTTGTTAAAAGCCTCGAAGAAAAAATAGTAATAATAATAAATAAAAATTATCGTGTAATGTAAATATGCTAATATAACAGTTGTACAATAAATAATATTATAGATGTTTGTAATGTTTTTATATTGTATTAATGTATGTTATGCAAAATATTACCTCCTTCCACGTTCATTCTTCAGGGTTCCTCCGTATTTTGGTCTAGTTCCGATCAGGTCAATTATCTCGGGTATACAACTCGCAAAAATCGCCTAAAGGAACCCCAAATTATTTCATGCGGATATCGTTAAAAATTTCAAGAAAAAATATACATAAGAAATTACGCCACGTCATTATAATATTGATCGCAATAATCATTATTAACAAGTGTGTTCTGTATTAACGTCTTAAATTCGAACCTGTTTTTTATCATAATTAATTAGTTGTGTGTGCATAAATGTGTGACTGTTGACAGCAAGTACGAGCGCATGACAATAACGGTCGGACACTCAATATACGTGGGCCGTTTTTAACTGTTTTAGGGTAACTAATTGTTGTTGTATAATTTATGTATAGTTTTTTTTTTTTATTTCTTTTACAGTTTTTACGATAAAGTACATATATTTTGAATTTTATTATTTTTTTTTTTTTTTTTTGAGATCATATTGTCAGTTTTTACCGCCAATAAGAGAATGCCTTGCAACGTGTTGCGTGAAGTTTGGGAAAAAAAAAAACAAAAATAATAACAAACAAAAACAACGCAAGTTTGAAAACAAATTTAAATTTTTTTTTTTTTTGAAAGAAAGTATCCGAACACACCTAAAGAAACGTGGCTTGTTAGCAATCAGCAGAGTAAAATACAATAAATAAATGTTAGGTATATTAACGTAAAAACAACTATAATACATCGTCTGAAATTAGTACTATACAATTATTATGGTTATAATTTCACACTTACAAAACCTCGTAAAATATTATATTCAGTCTCGTCAAAAAAAAAAAAAATTACATTCCAAAAAAAATATATATATATCGTATGTTCATGCTAATATGTTTTCAATCGCTAATCAATTAGGTATCCGAATTCTCGGTTTTATCGGTAGGTATATGAGTGTAATTATTTTATAGTATATAGGTACTATTATCGTTATGATTCATTCGGAAATCTACCAACGAGCCAATGTTTCTTGGTGTACAAACAAAATAAAATGCAAAAAACAAAATATGAAAACACACAACAACTTAAAATAATGCACCTGCTATAATATTAACATTTCGGGTTCGAAAAAATAAACAAAATTCAAAACGTAAAAACAAACACAAACAATATAAAACAGTGTGGCGGCGGGAAAAACTGTTGTCTCATCGTATAATAACAGGCACCTTACTTTTGTCAGTGTCTTATAAAAATACGAAACAAAGTATAAAAATTTAACTACCTTTATCGTAAATATAGTAGAAACCACCACCATCGCCCATATATATCTTTCATTTAAATTTCGTGTATCGAAACGTTTCGCTACAATTGTTTCATGTTTTTTGTTTGTGATGGAGAAAATAAAATTAATTAGTTTAGTATATTATTGTTTATAGATATGTCCGCGCCGAGTTGTTTCAAAAACAAATTATAAACTATCGTTTTGAATTTCAATAATAATCAAAAAAAAAGTATGACGGAACAAAATCAATAAATAAAATTACTATAAATGGTTCGACAAAAATAAATAAGTGTATAATGTAATATGTGGATTCTACATTTGTCTCACGACACGTATTTTTAATAAATTAAATAATAAAGCTTAAAATCAAAAAAGGATTAATACTCACGAGGAGTACATAATATTATTATTATACTATGTCCTATTTGCAACTATGATAATAGTATAATATGTTTGGTATATATTAAAATATAATATTATGTTTTTGTTTTTATTTACTGACAAAACTAATGAAGCTATATTCAAGTGCGAATACTACATGTATTGGGTTTGCAGAAAAAAAAAAAAAAAAGTAAATAAATAAACAAAAAAAATTAAAAATAATAAATGTGTTAGTAACGAAATAAACAATAATAATATAACGAATCTAACGTCTACATTTTAGTTATCGTTAACTATATAATATGTATACATAATATTCTACGCTATTTTTTTTTTTCTTTTCTTTCGTAGGTACTATTTTATGTGTATTAGGAAATAATTTTTTGTTCATGCCACCAAGATAACTGATTTTTGGCTACGATGGTAGATGTCGCGTGATACGTATACTTGTGTGACAATGTATTTTCACGGCCTGGCTGAACAACAAACTATCGTATTTTTAGCTTGAATCTCGTAATAAACACGTGATGATAGTATAAAATAACATCGTACATACAATATACGCACACCACAGGCGTGTAAAATGTTATGATAGAATATCAGCTGTTTGGGCTGTATAAAGTAGAATGAAGAATGGGGCACGTTTGAACGCGGGGTGGATTTGAATTGTGTTTATAGTGCCTTTGCTAGTATTAAAATATTCATTTCAAAAATACGGTTTGTTGTGTCACACTTTGCCGTACACATGTTCCAATTATCAATTGATAATTATCATTATTTCAGTGAAAAAAAAAAACCGTTTTCAATAAATGTCCCGTTGACAATTTTTTCTGTTACATTCAAAATCGTCACTGCGGAAACAAATTATTTGAAGGTATGCAAACATCAATACAACTTTCAAACGTCTTATTCTCGCTAATTAAATACTGAACGACACGATTACACAACATACGGTTGCTTAGTTATGATTGAATTGAATACAAATATTGTATTAAGGAGCGTACATTTGAATTTTGCATGTTGGGGCATAGGATAATGATTTGTTTTTTATTTTCATACGCATTTATTCATTCGTTAAAAATCAATTCAAGACAAGTTCTAAATTGTATCAAAAATTTTTAAAAATCATATGTTTTTTTTATTTTAGTGTTATTATAGAAGTTGAGTTGCATATTGTTAGTTGAACGACCAATAAAGACAATGACAAATAATATATGTTTATTGTTCATATTAATAATTTCTTTATTTAATTTTAAATTCAATACATCAAATAAAAAAAGTATACGAGTTATCTGCGTAACGACAGACTCGTTCAAATGTGCCCCATACAAATTCAAAACTGGCCCTACCATGAGGCACAT